>JAJJWW010015173.1:0-480551 GCA_023531295.1 Papaver armeniacum
CAACAACATACTACTACATTAATTGAATGTGTTGTTGTGCTAACCTACCAAATGAGCCTCATGGGTAACCTAGCCAAGGGAGCCAAAGCAGATGGGGGCCGAGATTGTGTCACAGCAAGGGCAAACTAACACTACCTTCCATGTTAATTCTCGCAATATTACGCCATTGGGGCTTGAACCTCGGGGACCTCCCGGAACGCATGAAACTTTGGGGAAGGGGATGAATATATGAGCTAGGGGCCCGTTCTTAATCATTCAATAAAAAAAAGTTTATATTATTGTAAGTATTCTATAGTTATTTGGAAATTTAAGATAAATGGAGCAATTAAATCTTATTATTACTAAAAATTGTTATTATCATATTAACAAATTCGTATGTCCATAAACTTGGGCCAACCCGAGGAACCCGACGAACATAACTTGGGCGGACTTGGGCGGTACCTTCATGGGTTCCACGGATTCGACGGGGAAATCTGGGCAAAGGATTCCTAGGCTTAGGTCTGCATTTCGGCCAAACCTTCTAACCCGCCCAACCAACCCAAGTCCCACCCATAGCTTTAATAACTAGAGAAAAAGAAATAAAAAGTTATTTCCTTCTCTTACTTGCGTGGTAAAGACTGGAAGAGGAAATAGAGAAATAGGAGAAACCTAGGTAAGGAAAGAAGAAAAAAAAAAAATTTATACTTCTTTATCGGGATTAAATTAGAACTTACTTGTTTAATTTCATGAATGGGGGATGGGTTTTCTTAATTTGAAATCACCGGGTTTCGTGTATATACATTTCCTAAAACTAAAATCCTTTTCCACTATATTCGTAAACCTAGGGTTCTGTCAATTTTAGGAGTTTTTATGATCTTGGTTGGGATTCTATATCTTATCCGTGATGGAAATTGTGAAAGCACATCGATATTGTTAGGTTTCTTTTGTTTTGTTCAGGTCTTTCATTTTTTATGATCATAAACCAATTCAGAGAGTTCATCTAGAGCATTCTCTAATAAATTCTAATAATAAGATTGTAATTTTGGATTTGGGTTCACATGGATGATCACGTTTTCCTTATGATTTCCTTATTGATTTTTATTAGATAGTATTAATTTTGTGATTGGAAATTGTGGAATTTGGTTTAGGTTGAATTAAATTTTGTTACTAGTGGATTTTTTATGGATTTAGGCTGGGAAGATAATTGATCACTCCGGTCTTTGTCCAAATGGCAGGTGAAGTATATCATATCTATTGGATTAGTTATATTCACGACCTTATTTGTGTCGTGTAATTTCGTTTGTCGTCGGTATGACTTGTTCATGGTTCTGTCTAATGTTTTCTGTTAGCTGGTTCAAGCATATGAATTTATAGTTCGCTCATATCCTTTTGGTGCTAGATAGAGGATAATTTGATGAAAACTATTGTTCAACATTCCCAAGGAATTCCTTAAATATTCAAGAATCTGACATGTTAAATGTCCAATTCCTTATTGAAATTGTTGCAGACTAATTGTGGTGGTGAAATTTGGGTTGAGGTTGATAATCTAGTTGGTGTGCTGATTCTGAACCTAGGCTAGGAGTTTGGTGTATCAGTCTGCTGGTAAAATCGCATGAATTAGGAACATAGCCTCATTAGTCAAGAGTTGATTGCAGATCTTTATATGTTGGTTTTTAGTTTCGTGCTTGATGTTTTCCTTGGCTTTTTCTTTTTTAAAGGCAGCATGTCACTCATTAAGCCCAGATAAAAAGGACAAGTTTGTAGGATCAGAATATCGCGACATCAATACCTCGCGAGATCAATAAACGACAGCATTGCGAAGGTATCGCAGATGAGTAATATAAATGACGCAATGAATTACGACAGCCAAAACACGAAAAAGATATGAAGACCTAGCGAGATCTAGGAGAACTGCGAGATTATATATTTGTACACTTGCGATATTTCGCAAGTCATTCCCCAAAATAAATGATGTGACTTAGTGCCATCCACAATGTACTACCCTATATAAAGAGTTGAACAAGTCTGTTGAAAGAGAGATCTTTTTCGAGTGTTGGGCAAGTCATTAAGAGAGAGAAAGTTTAGAGTGATTGTAATTCTTTAACTGGTTTCCATTTCATCTTGTAAGCATTTAAGAGTATAATCAATAAAAGTTACAATTACTTATCCTAAAAATGATTTGATCGTATACATTATTGTGAGGGGTGTAGTGTAGGATTTCCTGCAACTACATATTGGCGCTAGAAACAGGGGACGATTGAAGATAAGAGATTGGATATTGTCATTAAAATTGTTCAAATCAGATTATGATGGATAAATTGAGAAAGTTTAATCAAAGAGAGTAATGGAGAATTGGAATGTAGTATGATTACAAAGACAATGGTTAATAAATTTCTTGAAAGTATTAGAGGGAGAATACACAAAAGAGATTTTGAAGGAAAGAAAATTATAACAAAGAGAAGGCGTCACCCTTGAAAGAATGGGAAAACAGAAGATTATGTTCACAGCAACGGAGATATCAAGAGAGAATTTAAATCACACATCTCCACTAGTGATTACGATAAGCGCAAGCAAAGAAGAAGGAGAATTAACAAAAACAGTGGAAGAATGGGCAATAAATAGAACTTTGGTGGACACAGGGAGTTTAGTGAATATAATGTTTTATCATGCTTATAAAGAGTTGGGGTATAAAAATGAAGAAATGACTTCCTCAACATATCATATCCATGGTGTCGGTAAATCTATAACAAAACCTAAAGGGGAAATAAAAAGGCGAATTCTGTTGGGAGAAATTGAGACACAAGTGACGTTATGTGTAGTGGATATGGAATCGCCATACAACATGTTGTTGGGAAGACCATGGGTACATGCAATAAAAGCTGTCGCCTCGACATTTCATTAATGTATTAAATTTCCTATGCCGAGTGGGATTGGCGAAATCAGAGGAGACATCGATAAAGGAAAGATATATCATCAAATCGAGGTAAAACATTATGAAGAATAGATGAAGAGGCGAAAAGATCGCAAAAATATGGCAAGAGCAGTGAAAAAGGAAGAAGAATTTAGAACTTACATGATAAGAGCAGAAGAAGGAAAAGGAATACCTAGCGAAATCTCGGAAGAAGAGAATGAACCTGCGAAGGAAATAAAAGGACCAATGCCTATGGGAGAACCGAAGGCTAGCTACACTGCGGCAGAGCCAACAAAGGAAGTGAACGTCGGAACTGAAGAAGAACCCAAGATGTTAAAAATTGGGACTAAAATGGATATAGATGAAGAAAGAAGAACTGTCGATTTATTGCGAAATTACAGAGATATTTTCGCATGGGACATGGATGAAATGCCTGGTATAGATCCATCTGTGGCGTGTCATAAATTGGAGATTGACAAAAATGCAAGACCATTCAAACAAAGAATTAGAAAAATCGCAACAACATATCATCCTCAAATAGAAGAAGAATTGCAGAAAATGCTAGACGCAGGAATCATTAGACAAGCAAAGTATCCCGAATGGATAGCAAATATGGTCGTAGTTCCAAAGAAGAAAAAAGGAATAAGAATTTGCATAGATTTTACAGATCTCAATAAAGCTTGTCCAAAAGATAGCTTTCCTTTGCCAGATATTCCGCAAATGGTCGAATCAGCGGCGGGAAATGAAAGGATATCATCTCTTGATGGATACAAAGGTTACAATCAAATTCCACTTGCAGAAGAAGACCAAGAACATACCGCTTTCTTCGCTCCAAGAGGATTATACTGTTATACAAAAATTCCATTTGGTTTGCGAAATGCTGGAGCAACGTACCAATGGATGGTAGAAAAAGTGTTCGCGAAATGGATACACAAAACACTAGAGGTATATGTGGATGATATGTTAGTAAAAAGTAAAGAAGCAAAAGATCATGTACATGATATGAGGGAAATTTTTGAACAAATGAGGCATTTTAACATCAAAGTAAATCCAGAAAAATGTACCTTTGGAGTTGCATCAAGAAAATTTTTAGGTTACATTGTATCAAAAGAAGGAATACAAGTTGACCCAGAGAAAGTACAAGCGATTCAAGATATGCCAACACCAGCGACGGTAAAAGATGTGCAGAAGTTAAATGGACTATTAGCTTCGTTAGGAAGATTCATCTCGCGATCGTCCGACAAATGTAAGCATTTTTTCAACATACTCAAAAAGGGAACGAAATTTAGATGGACTGATGAATGTGAGAAAGCTTTGCAAGGAATAAAAGAACATCTAATGGATATATCAATTTTACAAAAAGCAAAACCAGGAGAGGAATTATTAATCTACCTTGCGACAACCTCGCATGCATTAAGTGCAGTATTATTGCGAATAGACGCAGGAGTGGAAAAGCCAATCTATTACATCAGCAAAACATTCAATGCCGCAGAGAGGAATTATTCAAAAATTGAAAAACTAATTTTGGCATTAGTTTATGCAACATTTAAACTTCGCATATACTTCCAAGCACACACAGTAAAGGTAATGACAAAAGTACCGATTGAGTCGGTAATGAAAAATTCAAAAAGATCAGGAAGGGTTGAGAGATGGAATGCTCAAGTAAGTCATTGCAAACTCAAATATGAAATACTATCTTCACCAAAATCACAAGTTGTTCCAGATATTTTAGCAGAGTTTCCTTTGGAAGAGGATGAAGCAGTGGAAGAAATGATGGATATAGAAGAAGACCATGGAGATCCAAAAGATTTGTTAAGCGAGCCAAACAGGTGGGAAATATTGGTAGATGGATCGTCAAATGGGGAAGGCAATGGAGTTGGGATCATTTTTGTTTCGCCAGAAGGCAATAAAATAGCATTTTCTTTCAGATTGGAGTTTGCATCTACCAACAATGAAACAGAATATGAAGCTATAATACATGCTCTGTGTTCGCAATAGAAATGAAGTTGGAAAATGTGAGAATCACCAGTGATTCACAATTAGCTATTCGCCAAATAAAAGAAGAATATACCACAAATGAACCATCTTTGAAAAGGTACAAGAAACTTGTTGAAGAATTGTCAATACAGATACCAAAAATAAGATGGAGACATATATCAAGGAGAGATAATAGACTCGCAGATGCTTTTGCCTTTATATCAAGTTTGATGACGGATCCAGCTGCGAGATGCATAAAAATACAGACACTTCTATCACCATCAATTAATAAAGAGGAAGAGCAAGAGACAGATGTGATGCTTATAGAAGATGGAACACAAGTACTCTGCGATGAAGATTGGAGAGTGGAACTTCATGCATATCTGATGAAAGGGGAAACACCAAGAAACAGATTAGAGACACACAAGTTAAAAAGCCGTGCAACAAATTATGAACTAAGAGATGGGGTGTTATACCGAAGATCCTTTAATGGACCCTCGCTTAGATGTTTAACACGAAGAGAAGGAGAAACAATATTAAAGATGTTGCACAGTGGGGATGCTAGCAATCATAGTGGTGGAAGATCTTTAGCACATAAGGCAAAAATGCAAGGCTATTATTGGCCGTATATGCATGAGGATGCGAAACAAATATCAAGGCGTTGCGAAGATTTCCAAAGGCACGGAAAGAAAATACATGCACCAGGGGCACCACTAAATTCTTCAACAAGTGTATGGCCTTTTGGAAAGTGGGGTTTAGACATTGTAGGACCATTTTTACCAGGAACAGGGCAGAGAAGATATCTAATTGTCGCTACAGATTATTTCACGAAATGGGCAGAAGTAAAAGCGGTACAACACATTCGAGATAAAGATATCTTTACCTTCATATTCGAGAATATTATATGCAGATTTGGAATCCTCGCACAGTTGGTATCTGATAATGGGAAGCAGTTTGAAGGAAAAAATATAGAATTGTTGCTTAATGTGTTTCAGATAAAATGTGGGAAATCAACTCCTTTATACCCACAGGCTAATGGACAGGAAGAAGCCACTGATAGGTGTAGAATACACCGTATTTACTATCTAGAGTTTATGCTTTCTTTGATATTTTTCGTGTGAATTATGTATCTTATGCGTGTTTTTGAGTTATTAGGTACTCTAGAGTCCTTGGGAGCAAAAGAAGAAGAAATTAGTCATTTGGAGCGTAAGCACAAAGATAAAATTCACTAGCGAGTGATACTTGGAACCAGGCTAGGTGCACGAGAAGGAGGAGAAGAATGATCTGTTAGTTCCACGTAACTGACAGCCGAGCAAGAAAACAGAGATAGGCAGTCGGTTAGTGGAACCGACAAGCCAAATAAATACATTTGGTGGCCCATATCTAACAGTGGGTGCCTTAAGCAATTCTTATCACTACAGAGCCTTAACATCGTGAGATGTTCTCTTTTGTTTTCAAGCTTCAATTAAAATTCACCTAAGAGAGACGGCGACACCATATGCTGAAATTTCACACTAAAATGGAGATCGAATTGGAGTCATAGAAAGAAATCGGGGTGAGAATTCAGATGGAGATGAAGTTTGAGAGAACGAGAATCTGTTGCTCAGATTCAGATCGATCTGAAATGAAGAACTGAGGAGAAATTGAATTTGGGATTGAGACAGGGATTGAGAGGAGAAGGTCCATGGTTTCTGGGAAGAAGCTGAGCTCGATTTTGATGAATTTGTGAGATGGGTTCGATGTTTGGTTGATGGGTGTTTGATTTGGGAGAGTGAGATGAGATTTGACATCTCAGGAGATGGGTTTTGGTCAAATTTATAGTCGGAGGTTTCATAATGAAGCTAGGGTTTGTGGTGGTCTCTATTGCAGATGAAGAATGAGCTCAGGTTAGGGTTTCCGGTGGATTCAGAGAAGAAACAGAAATGTTGTTACTGTTGGTCTCATAAGGAAAGGAGATGGTGCTGTGCTTGCTGGTTCTGCAATTGGAGATGGAGCTATTGTTGACTAATATGGCAAAGGCTTAGATGGAGCCGTAGGCACTAGTGATTGGAGCTGGTGTTGGCTATGTGAAGCTACAGTGAACATGGATATGATGTTACAGCTGAACTGGAGTTACAGCAGGGAAGATTGGGTTGTATTAATGGGAGTTGAGCTGGACTGAATGGCAAAGGTTCTGGTGGAATTGCTGGTGCAGGGTTGTGTTGCAGAGCTGGTTTAGTGAGCTGTTGGTGCAGCTGGGGATGATCTGAGATAATTGGCAGCTGTGATGTTGGTTAATGAATGTGCAGTTCTAAATGGTTCAGGGGGAAGAGCAAATGTTGGTGACTGCAAGCAAAGAGGCTCTGTGTATGTTGTTTTTACTGGGTTGAGATGATATTGCTGTGTTGAGCCAGGGAATTGGTGGTGAAGTTGCTGAGGATGATAATGCAGGGAGTGTTGCTACTCAAATTGCAGAAGAAGAATATGGAGAAGTGAATGGGTTGTGGCTTGATGGAACTGCTGCAAATGAGCTGCAATAAAGTGAAGTAGTTGAAGCTTACATTTGCCAGGGAGATTGCAGGTGGAAGTGATGATTTTCAAGGGTTTACTAGACTGGAAATTGGCAGTTCTGGTGATATGAACTGGAAAAAGAAGTGTACCTGTGATTGGCAGTACAAGGGCTTATGACCAAGGAAGTTGAGCTGCAGTTCAAGTGTTGCAGGTAGTGTGAAGAAGTTGCTGTTATTGGTTGAGCTTGAGCTATAGATAAAGATTGGCCTACTGGTTAAATTTGGAGTCTGTTGGTGGACTGTGGAGCTGTGCAATTGTGCAAGTGCTAGGGAATTTGAACTATGAAGTGTGGGTGGTATTTGCACTACACTTGAACTGATGCTTTGCTTGAAGTGACAGATGATGTTGTTTGAGTTGGAGATGGAAATGGTTAGCTGAGCTGCAATGGCTGATGTATGTTTAGGTTGCAGAGTTGATTTGTTGGCTCAGAATGAGGCATTACAGGTTATGCACTGAAGTTGCAGGGAAGGCAGCCATAATGGCTGAAGCACAATGATTGTGCTACACAACTCATCTTCTTCTTTTCAATTATTATTATTATGATGAACTCCATAGCTATGAGTAGCTAAACAAATATTATTGGTTATGGGATAAAAGTTGATTTCTCAATATGTTATATGATTCAATGAATTAGTTTTGTCTCAATATTCTATTGTTTGTGATTCACAATTAATAGTGTTTTATGATTTGATAGTTTGTTTCGTTGAGTCCGGAATCAATCCGATTTACATTCATCTCTAGAGCTATATTAGGGTTTTCAATACGAAAAAAGTTGTTTATCCCTGATTCTAAGTAGCATAATTGTGGGTAGTGCTTGTAGTGATATATCCTACTAGTCACAAGTGAATCATAACTTTTGTTAAAACTATTAGTGCTTTTACACATTCGTTTGCATTGATTAGTCTTATTCCATAGAACTTATTGCTTTTAGGGAGTTAAATCTAATTGTGCTTTTACACTTTAGGTTGCTTTCTAGGAAGAATTCACATATGCATCTTTTAATGTGGTTGTGATGAAATCAGGGAATTAGCGGGTTATTCTTGCGATCAAGGTATCCTAGGACTATTAGTAGATGAGAGATTAAAATACCAATTCTAATCATTGATGAAAATACATGTTTGTGAATGATACTATCCCTTGACCAATATTTTCTCCTTATTGATTATTCCAATTATTTGCCTTGCTTTATTTTATTTTTACTTAAGTATTTCGCTTAAACAACAAACATCCCCCCTTGGTTACCTTAGGAACTGAAAATTGCATAACAACAATTGCCTCTCTGTGGATACGAACTCTTCCTTACCTTGTGCTTCATTTAAATTTAGTGAGTAAGAAAGCGAAATTATTTTTGACGGATTGACACACGATCAAATTTTGGCGCCGCTGCCGGGGAGGCATACGGCTTGTTATTAAGTTTTTAGTATCTTTTTACAATTTCTGCTTTTATCTTTGATTTTCGGTTCTTGTCTTGTTTCTCACTTGATTGGGAGAATTGTTTTCAGGTACCTAATCCCTGGCTTCTAAAGATTGGAACTACCCAAGGTGCGGGATAGCTACTCGAAGAGGCACTGATACTCCAACCAAGTCAAGACTGTGAGAAAATATAGAGTTAGAGGTGGAAGGAGAAGTACAAATAAAAGGAGAAAAAGAGGTTCCAATCGTAGACGAACCACAAGTTGAAGAAGAAGAAGCAATGGGTGATGCAAATCGTTCACTCAAGGACTTAGCTTCTCATAGGCTTGATATACAACATGGGTGTATTCAAACAAACTCTACTTTTGAGATAAAGCCGGGGTTGATTAGAGAATTACCAAAGTTCCATGGCATGGTGAATGAAGATCCAAACAAACATCTTATGGACTTCCACACCATTGTCACGGCCATGCTTCGGCGGATGTTGAGGCGGATGGTGCAATGTTGAAAGTTTTCCGTTTCTCTTTGATGGATAGTGCTAAGGATTGGTTGTTCTATTTACCTTCCGGAAGTGTCACTACATGGAATGGGCTGAAGAAACTCTTTTTAGATAGATATTTTCCTGCATCAAAGGCTACTCAAATTCGGAAAGAAATTTGTGGGATGAAGCAAAATGTGGGAGAATCCTTATATATTTGTTGGGAACGATACAAGAGATTGGTGGAAAGCTGCCCTCACCACCAATTCGGTGGACGCTATGATCATCCAATATTTCTATGAAGGACTCCAATCAAGTGATAGGAATCTTATTTGCTGCGGGTGGTGGTGCACTAGTGAACAAGACGGTGGCACAAGCTAGAGAATTGATTGAAAATATGGCGGCGAACTCACAACAATTTCGAGTCGTGGTTCGGATGTGCTTCTAAGAAGATTGCATGAAGTGAGCGAGGTTGAGGAACTTAGTCAACAAATGGGTAACATGTCGCAATGATGCAACAAGTTGCAGCCGCGGTTATACCAAGTTCTCATCAATGTTATGAATATGAGCAAGCTAATGCGATCTTTCCAAATCAACAAAGACGGTATGATCCCTACTCTAACACTTACAATCCGAGATGGAGAGATGTAGTAGCAGGTTTTCCCACACTACACCCCTCACTATATTTTGATTAGTTAGTCCATTGAAAGTTGTATAATTGAGAATGTTTATTGATTAATTTCATGAGTTGTTTACACAGGGAAAATGGATTACACTTAGCAAGTAAAACACTCTTAAACTTTCTCTCTCCTAATGACTTGCCCAACAATTCCAAAAAGATCTCTCCCTTACAACAGACTCATTCGACCCTTTATATAGGGTAATACATAGTGGATGACAGCTAAGCTATCCTTTATTTTCGGGAATGTCTCGCGAAGTGTCGCCAGTGTACAACTTACTCAATCTCGCGACACTTCTTAACCCTCGCCAGGTTCCATGTCTTTCAGTTGTTTTGTATGTCGTTTCTCATTGCGTCGTTCATTTTAGTTTCCTGCGACTCCCTCGCGGTACCGTCGTTTATTGATCCCGCGAGCCCTATGCATTGCGATATTATGATCCTACATCTTGCCTCTTTTTCCTTGAATGTTGCTTGAAAAGCGATCTTTAAGGAAAAATCTGTTGTTGTAGTGATCTTTGGTTTTTGTTGATGAGGGAATGAGCAGAAGAATACTGTACTTGAAAAGTACGTACTTGCCTCTATTCTTTTGCGAAGTGCCGAAGCTCCTATATTTGAAGTGTCATTTCTTGCCTCATGTGTTACAGAGAACAATCGAGTTCGCAATCTCTTCTCGCCTATTAGGAAATATGCTGTATATTTGGATTCTTCTAAAGTTCTTTTCGTCTGTCTTCCTTGGGTTTAGTAGTGACCGTTTACACGTGTCCATATCTACCTTTTTTATCGGTGCATTTAATGTTAACCGGTCATAACATTTTTTCTCGTCTATTTATAGGAGTATCCCCTGTGAAGAATTTTCCTTTTCCTTTTCATCTTCTTCATCGTCTGCAAGTGTTCTTCTCCTTTATCGTTCTGCAAGTGTTTGTCTATTCTTACCATCTTCTTCACCATTTTTGCTATTCCCTAACAGTTGTTATTCTCATGGCGTCCAGGTTTGTTAATTGTGCCATATCTGGCTGATTTTGTGGTTGATCAAATTAGCTTTCCTTGTTGAAATCACACTGGTATGATTAACTTTGTAATTCTCTTTCTGCCATTGTTGTTCAGCAAGAACCAATCCAGAACTAAGTTTACCGTGAAGGACCCTCTTCTTTCTTTGGGTTCACCACCGAAACCTACTTCGCAACAAGAATCCCTCATGCAACAAAAGCCATCGGGCTCGCCACTGAAACCTACTTCACAACAAGAGCCTCTTGTGCCACCAAAGTCCTCCTCGCGAGTAAAATCTATGGCCTCGAAAAGAAAGTCTGCGGGTGACAAGGTATCTAAGAAACATTTGTTTTTTATTAACAATACATTGTTGCCTCTGTTTCTTATTTAACTTGTTATTCGCAGGATGACGAGGTTGTTGATAGAACTCCCAAGAGGCCTCGCCAACCCAAGCTGGTCACTCCTAGCGTCTCCTTTCCTTCTTTCAGACCCCCTTCTCCAATTGCGAAGTCTTCGCACGACAACGTTAAAGCTTCCTCCTGCGAGAACATTTCTAATGAAGGCATTCTTATGTCTGAACTCTTCGCAGATCAAGCTCCTCATAACAGCCCTACTACTCATGCCTCTGGCATTTCTCCAATCCTTCCCGAGATTTCCCTTTCTCGCGATGTCCCCTCAACAAAAGATGGTTCGTCTCCATCTTCTTCTGCCATTATTGCTTCTTCATCTGAGCAAATCCCTCTTACCAAAGAAAATTTAGAAGGGATAGAAGTAGCTTTCAAAGTCCTCTCCGATCTTGTGAGCGATGCCAAGAAGACTTCCATCGATCCTATTAAGTCTGACATTTGCGAGATTCTGAGTAAGCATCTTGGTCCTGACAGGGTTTTGCAAGCATCTTTGATTCAAGAAGTTAACAAGTTGAAGGATGATCTCCAAGCTATGACTGTGAGATGTAATAGTCTACATCTTGAAAATCAAAATTTCACAACATCTCATTTGGATCGTGATAACCTTCGCGAGAAGAATGAAGAATTAAAAAGTATGCTCTCACAACCCCCCTTTTTTTTTTTTTTTTTTTTTTTTTTTTTTTTTTTTTTTTTTAAGATCACAACTCAAACCCTTGCTCGTCCTAAAAGTATTAAACCAGAAACGAATAATGGAGATATATCAAGCGGAGTCTATCGCTGAAGAAGTTCGAGTTGAAAGAGATGCTTGGATGGAGCAGTATAATCTCTTAGATAATCTTCATACCTATGCAGCTGATCAAATAAATAATTTGTCTAAAGAGAATTTTGATTTATCGCAAGAGCAAGTCTCATTAAGTAATGACTTATCTCGCCTTTCTTATGCTTTGACTAAGACTAATTTGGAGTTGGAAACTTTATCAGATGAGAATCGAACTCTTTCGCAAGAGAAACGTTCTCTGTTGAATAAGATGGCGAGCTACTCGCAGCAGTATAATGCTTGTCAAAAGTTATGCGAAGAATACAAACAAGCTAATCATACTTTGAGAAGCCAACTTGAAGAAATTTCCGCCGAGAGAGATAAACTTATTCAGGGTAGAATAACATTGAGTGTAAAAGTGAGCCAATTTAAAGATCAATGTTCTGAGTTAAAAAGATCTAATTCTTCCCTCGCGACCGAGAATGCCATACTTATCTCCAATGATAAAAACCTGCGATCTCGCCTGAAAGGCTTAGTTGGGGATACATTTGATGATGCTATGGACCGATTGGGAGATAGTTGTTCGTCTTTTATTCAGCATCTTGTTTCTCAAAAAGAAGGTAGTCATGTTATTTGACTACCTTAATTCATTTGTATATCTCCTTATCCTTAAGAAGCTCTTTTAATCTTTACTTGTCCAATTGTTATGCAGATTCTGAGAAAAAGCTCCATTCTATTATTTCTACTCTCAAGTCAGACAATTCTAAACTTCGCAGAGAAAAAGGGGCACTTGCTACTTCTCTTGTTCGTTCTCGCGATCGTGCCGCGAGGAGACTTAACTACATGTCTGACTGTAAGGACATAGATAGTAAAAATCAGCAAAAAGCGCTTCTTCGCCAATTTCATCTTAAGGCTGAGGTTATAGTGAATGACATTTTATTGTCTAGATCTCTTGATCCCTGTTCGTGTCAATCCTTTGGAAGTGAGTGATGATGAAGCCCCCAACTCCCCGATGATGATTATGATTATGAAAGCTGCGAAGATGTCGCCAATCTTTGAAGTTGTTAATAAAGATCTTTCTTGAAAAAATTCTGATGATATTCCACCCTCTGGGAAAGTTATTGACGGAGATGGAGCTGAGAAGGTTACTGGCGAGGATGATAACATTGATGTAGAGAGTTAACTGCTTTTGTAACTTTGCTGCAACTTTCTTTTTGTTTTGAAAGATTAAATCCCTTGTTGAATAATGCTCTTATTTCCTTTTTCTTAATTACGACTATAATCTCGTAAGCTTACATTTTCACGAAATGATTTTAAGTAATAATTAGAAGTATCATCGTTTTGAAGTACGCGAAATATGAAGTATCCTTAAAAAAGTATAAGAAGTACTCAATCTTCGAAATATATAAGAAGTATGAAGTATTGCGAATTCATCATGCGAAACTCTCGCTCCATATTCTTTGCCTTATGCTATGCTTTATTCTTCCATGAAGTATTAATCTTTGAAATATAAGAAATATTGCCTCGAGGAAATAAACAACATAAAATGTTGTTCATTGGTAACCATTGGTAATCCCTTGTTGCTTCTGTTCTTTATCTTCGAAGGTTGAATCGTTGAAAAAGTGTTGAGGTATTTCTTTATTCTTATCTTTCCTCTATCTCCTGCGTTGTGTTCATGTGATAGTATAATCTCTTCATTGCTTTATGTTGAATTTTATCACTGCGACGAGGTCGCAGGTATCTCCATGAAAGGAGAAACCTACTTTTCTCGCCTTATCATTTCAATAGTTTTTATTTTATCTCTTTTTATTGCGACAAGGTCGCAGGCCGCCCTTACATTTTCAAGCAAGGACCCATTGACCCTGCCTTATCATCTTTGTGTGGTCTTCTGAGTTAAACCTCCCTAATTAGAGGTCCTCCCCTGCCACCTTTCATCGCGACAAAATCGCAGGACGTCTTTACACTTGCATGTAAAGACCCATTGATCTTGTCTTATCATTTTCCAAGTATTTTTGCCTCTGCAGGATGTTTTAGTTGCGACAATATGACAGGCCTAAACATCCTTGCGAATATAAAGCCCCATGACATTGCCGTCGTGCGACGAAATCGCAGGACGTCCGTACACTTTCATGTAAAGACCCATTGATCTCGCCTTACCCTCGCGTTAGTATTATTGCCTCTGCAGGATCATTGCACAAATATGACAAGCCTAAGTCTCCTTGCGAAAACAAAGCCTCATGACATTTGCGTCTGTTTTGGCACCCCCCCTAATGGAGAGCACCGCCCTTATCATCTCCCCGGTTGCCCCTTCAAGGAGGCGAAACATCGGCCATACAAGACTAGCTCCTCCCATCCGGTCTTAACAACAACCAGTTGTTTTCGCAGCCTCTTATCCCTTATACCTATATGGTTTATGGTTACGAGACTGCACCCTAAGTGGAGTTTTCTTCGGGCGAGTGCAACGCATGCCAAGACTTGCCAAGAATGGCCAGGGTAGGTTCATCCATCCCGGGCACTCTGGCTCAACCGTGTACCTCGGCGCCTTGTGCATACACTGACTCCTAAGAAGAGACCCTCGGTCGCCCAACCAGGGTATAACCTACATATATAGTTGGGAATCCAAGGTACCTCTTCCGGATAGGCTTTCATGGGCCCCAAATTTTCATGACTCAGGCTTCAGGAGCGGTGTAACCTTCCACCTGAGCCATGTTAAGAGATACCCCCTTATATGACGCACTTTAGGTCTTACATTTGCCTCTTACGAAATATAATTCGCGAACTAGGGTGTACGCCATAAAGGTTCGTCCCATTCATTCATTCTTTTTATTCAATCATTCTTCATCATTTGCTATTTTGTCTCATGAGATATTCGCCGATTCATTCATTTAATCATTCCTTATTTCTTGTTGTTTTGTTAAGCCATTCATGACTTTTTTGTTATTCTTATCGCGATCTCTTCGCGGATTCTCTCTGGCATTTTATTGAATGTCGCAAATATCCGCGAAGAAGTACCTCATCTTGATTCTTTTTGTTATCTTTCGTTATTACGGGTAATATTTCTTTAGATATAACCTATTCCATGGTCTATCCAATTTTTGTCCCACATCTCTTCCTTCGGGGTCCATCAATCTATATGCCCCTGTACCAACTACTTCTTTGACGATATAAGGTCCATCCCATTTTCTCGCCAGTTTGCCTCCACTTTCACGTTGATATATTGGGGTTTCTCGCAACACCAAGTCTCCTGGTTGGAACTCACGTATTTTTACACGCTTGTTATATTCTCTAGCCAGTCTTCGCTGATAATTCTCCATGTGTCGCAAGGCCTTTTCTCGTTTTTCTTCTAATTCATCCAACTTGATTAAAATGTTGCCTGCGCTAAGATTTTTATCCCAGACCTCTTTTTTAGTTGTCGGAATCACGACCTCTGTTGGGAGTACTGCTTCAACTCCGTAAGTTAAACAAAAGGGAGACATTCCTGTGGCTTCTCTTCTAGTCGTATTATAGGCCCACACTGCATTGGGTACTTGTTCGCACCATCCTCTATTGTGTCCTTCCAACTTTTTCTTCAATATATCAGCAATTGTTTTGTTTGTTGCTTCCGCTTGGCCATTAGCTTGTGGATATAATGGAGTTGATTTTCCACATCTTATTTGAAATGCATTAAGCAACAACTCTATATTTTGTCCTTCAAACTGCTTCCCATTATCAGATACCAGTTGTGCGGGGATCCCAAATCTGCATATAATATTTTCAAATATGAAAGTAAAAACATCTTTATCGCGAATGTGCTGGACCGCTTTCACCTCTGCCCACTTTGTGAAATAATCCGTTGCGACAATTAGGTACCTTCTTTGTCCTGTTCCCGGTAAAAATGGTCCCACAATATCTAAACCCCATTTTCCAAAAGGCCACACACTTCTTGAAGAATTTAATGGTGCTCCCGGTGCATGTATCTTCTTCCCGTGTCTTTGACAATCCTCGCAGCGTCTGGCTATTGCTCTCGCGTCCTCATGCATATATGGCCAATAATATCCTTGCGTCTTTGCCTTATATGCCAAAGATCTTCCGCCGCTATGATTTCCTGCATCCCCACTATGCAGCATCTTCAATATGGTTTCTCCTTCTTTCCTTGTCAGACATCGAAGCGAAGGTCCATCAAAAGAGCGCCGATAAAGCACGCCATCTCGCAATTCATAATTTGTCGCTCGGCTCTTTAACTTGTGTGCTTCCAATTTATTTCTTGGTACCTCGCCTTTCATTAAATATGCGTGAAGTTCTATCCTCCAGTCTTCCTCGCGACGTTGCATCTCATCTCCCACCATCATTATATCTGCTTCTTGTCCTTCCTCTTTATTAATTGATGGCGCCAGTAGCGTCTGTATTTTGATATTCCTCGCAGATTGGGTCTGTCATCATACTTGATATAAAGGCAAAAGCGTCTCATGAGTCTGTTATCTCTCCTCGATATATGCCTCCATTTTATTTTTTGGTATCTCAGGCCGATAACACTTCTACAAGCTTCTGTATTTCGTAGGGATGGATCATTTGTAGCATACTTTTTCGTTATCCGACGAATTGCCAATTGCGAGTCGTTGGTAATTCTCACACTCTCCAGTTTCATTTCTATTGCAAATCGTAAAGCATGTATTATGGCTTCGTATTCCGTTTCATTATTGGTAGACTCAAATTCCAATCTAAAAGCAAAAGCTAACTTATTGCCTTTCTCGCGAAATCATAACAATTCCCACTCCTTTACCTTCTCCATTTGATGATCCATCCACTAATATTTCCCACCGGTTTGGCTCGATTAACAAATCTTTTGGGTCTCCATGTTCTTCCTCTACATCCATCATTTCATCCACCGCTTCATCTTCCTCCAAGGGAAATTTCGCTTTAAAGTCTCGCGACGACTGCGTGACTTGGTTGAAGATAATATTTCATATTTGAGTTTGCAATGACTTATTTGAGCGTTCCATCTTTCGATTCTTCCTGATCTTTTTGAATTTTTCATTACTGACTCAATTGGTACCTTTGTTACCACCCTAACAAGATGTGCTCGAAAATATATGCGAAGTTTAAATGACGCATAGACTAACGCTAGGATTAGTTTTTCAATCTTTGAATAATTTCTTTCTGCGGCATTAAAAGTTTTACTGATATAATAGATTGGTTTTTCCACTCTGCGTCCGTTCGCAATAAAAAACCGCACTTAAGGCGTGCGAAGTAGTCGCGAGATATATTAATAATTCCTCCCTGTTTCTCGCTTCTTCGCATAATGGATATATCCATTAAATGCTCCTTAATTCCTTGTAAAGCCTTTTCACATTCGTCCGTCCATTCGAATTTCGATCCCTTTTTTAGAACACTGAAAAAATGTTTACATTTATCAGACGACCGCGAGATGAACCTTCCTAATGATGCTAACAATCCATTTAGCTTTTGAACATCTTTTACTGTCGCCGGCGTCGGCATGTCGCGAATCGCTTTTATTTTCTCCGGTCAACGTGTATTCCTTCCTTTGATACAATGTAACCCAAGAACTTCCCTGACGCAACTCCGAAGGTGCATTTTTCTGGGTTGACCTTGATGTTGAAACGCCTCATTTGCTCAAAAATTTCTTTCAAGTCTCGCACGTGATCTTCTCGCCTTCTTACTTTTTACTAGCATGTCATCTACATAGACTTCAAAGTGTTTTATGTATCCATTCTGCGAATACCTCTTCTACCATCCTTTGATACGTCGCTCCAAAGATTTCGCAGACCGAATGGCATTTTAGTATAGCAAGTATAATCCTCTTGGAGCGAAGAAAGCAAGATGCTCTTGATCCTCTTCGGCGAGTGGGATCTGGTTGTAACCTTTGTATCCATCCAGCGAGGATACCTTTTTCATTCCCGCCGCTGATTCGACTAGCTGGGGAATATCTGGCAATGGAAAACTGTCTTTCGGGCAGGCTTTATTTAAATCAGTGAAATCAATGCAAATCCTTATTCCTTTGTTCTTCTTTGGAACTATAACCATATTCGCTATCCATTCGGGATATTTTGCTTGTCTAATGATTCCTGCGTCCAACATCTTTTGCAACTCTTCTTCTATCTGAGGGTGATATGTTGTTGCTATCTTTCTAATTCTTTGTTTGAATGGCTTCACATTTTTATCAATTTCCAACTTGTGACAAGCTACCGATGGATCTATACCAGGCATTTCATCCATATCCCACGCGAAGATATCTTTATAATCTCGCAACGACCACCAACACAGTTCTTTCTTCTTCCTCCGCTCCCATGTTAGTTCCAATCTTTAGTATCTTGGGTTCTTCCTTAGTTCCAATATTCACTTCTTTAGTTTGCTCTGCCGCGACGTAACTGGCCTTCGGTTCTCCCATGGGGGTTGGTCCTTTCGGTTCCATCGCGGAATCATTTTCTTCTCCCGAGATCTCGCTAGGTATTCCTTTTCCTTCCTTCGCTTTGATCATGTAAACTCTGAACTCTTCTTCTTTCTTAGCCGCCCTCGCCATCTTTTTGCGGTGCTTAGATATATTCTTTTGTTTGTTTATTTGTTCCTCGCAACATTTTACTTCCTTTTGATAATATATTCTTCCTTTAGCAAAGATCCCCTTTGATCTCGCCTATTCCGGTTGGTGTTGGAAACTTGATACATTGATGAAGCGTCGACGCCACAGCTTTTATTGCATGTACCCATGGTCTTCCTAGTAACAAGTTATACGGTGATTCCATATCTACTATACTCAATGTCACCTGAGTTTCGATTCCTCCTAATGGAATACGTATTTTTATCTCTCCTCTAACCTTGGTTATGGATTTACCAAAACCTTGAATATTGTACGCCGCGAAAGTCATATCCTCGTCTTCATATCCCATCTTTTTGTAAGTGTGATAGAACATTATATTCACCAGACTCCCTGTATCAATTAAAACTCCATTTACCACCCATGTTTTCGCTGTGTTCTCCGATTCTTCTCTCTCCTTATACACGTTAATTGCGATTACTAATGGGGATGTGTGATCCAAATTTTCTTTGGATATCTCTCCCGCTGTGAATGTTATCTCTTGTTTTTCCCAATCTTTCAAAGGTGATATCATTTCTCTGTCTGTAATCTTCTTTCCTTCAAAATCCCGTTTGTGTATTCTTCCTCTGATATTTTCATGAAATTTGCTAATCATTACTCCTGTATCTGTGTCACATACCATATCTTTTTCCCCTGCTTCATCCGATCTAAGATTTTCCTTTCTCATTTTCTTGATCCAAACAACTCTAATTGCGATTTTCTTTCTTGAACCAACAAGATTAGGTCCCTGTTTCTAGCGCATATGTAGTAGCAGGTTTTCCCACACTACACCCCTCACTATATTTTGATTAGTTAGTCCATTGAAAGTTGTATAATTGAGAATGTTTATTGATTAATTTCATGAGTTGTTTACACAGGAAAATTGGAGATTACACTTAGCAAGTAAAACACTCTTAAACTTTCTCTCTCCTAATGACTTGCCCAACAATTCCAAAAAGATCTCTCCCTTACCACAGACTCATTCGACCCTTTATATAGGGTA
Organism: Papaver armeniacum; assembly: GCA_023531295.1. Taxonomy (NCBI): domain Eukaryota; kingdom Viridiplantae; phylum Streptophyta; class Magnoliopsida; order Ranunculales; family Papaveraceae; genus Papaver; species Papaver armeniacum. The sequence continues at coordinate 19,710 of JAJJWW010015173.1, forward strand.
ATACATAGTGGATGACAGCTAAGCTATCCTTTATTTTCGGGAATGTCTCGCGAAGTGTCGCCAGTGTACAACTTACTCAATCTCGCGACACTTCTTAACCCTCGCCAGGTTCCATGTCTTTCAATTGTTTTGTATGTCGTTTCTCATTGCGTCGTTCATTTTAGTTTTCTGCGACTCCCTCGCGGTACCGTCGTTTATTGATCCCATGAGCCCTATGCATTGCGATATTATGATCCTACATCTAAAACTCCGGTTTCTACTTATGTTTCTCCTTTACCTTTTCCTCGCAGATTTGCAATTCTAAGAAGGCGGAACTAGAAAAGGAGATTTTAGACGTTCTAAAAAAGATTCATGTGAACATACCACTCATGATGCTATCAAGCAAGTTCCAAAGTATGCAAAGGTGTTGAAGGACTTGTGCACCAATAAGCAAAGGCTCAAAGGTAATGAAGTGCTTAGTGTGGGGGGAGAATGCTTCGGCAATCTTACAATACAAACTCTCACTTAAGTGCAAGGATCCGGGTAGTTTCGACATTCCCGTCAAAATTGGTAACACAACGTTTAACAAAGCTATGTTGGATTTAGGTGCATCCGTTAATGTTATGCCGGCGTCAATGTATAATTCACTTGATCTTGGTCCTCTTAAAAAGGCTGAAATTGTATTGCAATTAGCCGATCGCTCTAATGTCTACCTGTTGCGTGTCGTAGGTGCAATCAAATTAATTAATACTTTACTACCTAATTAACTAGTAATATAGGGTAGTCAAGGTCGATCCCACGAGGAGCACGAGATTCTAGTTGTAAAAATTGTCACAAAGGGGGGTGTAAAAAGCAAAAAGAAAATAAACAAAGCAATTAAAAGATAAAGTTGAAAACAATAAGAGAGACAAGATCAAGGAATCCTTCTTCGTTATGAAACAATGAATCAAGTTATGTTCTATTCTACTTGTTATTAGTCACAAATTATCACCAACCGTAGGATAGCAGGTCCGCTTAGCTAGCCCCAAAATCCCTAATTTCACTGAGTAACAGGTCCGCTTAGTTATCAGATTCTATTCAAAAGAACCACCTTGAGGTCCGCTTACAAGATGTAATTCCCAGAATGCATTAAGATTTATGAATTTAGGTTTAGTACTAGTAGTTAAACTCGGTTCGCTTGGTTCACTTTCTAGCGTTGTTTCTACACACAATTGCTCCACGGAATCCCTCCGCAAGGTCTCGTGTTTGCTACTTATGTAAAGAGTCAAGAAACGATTACTTATCTCCTAACTTCCACTAGCTTTAGATCAAATTAACAAATCAATTTAGTTGGCCACCTAAACAATCTATCAATCAATCATGAATGTCTTTAAGATCACTCCTATTAGTAAAAACAAACGATAATCGTGTGAAAAACTTCAAGATAGAATTGAAACAAAAACTCAAATCATATGTTTAAAAACTAGGAATTCATCCTCAATCAATAAAATTAACTACTCATGTTAAAAGTTCACACAAAGAATAAGAAAAGAAAAGAATTGTGTGTGTAGAGATGTGTGTAGAAGTTGTAGAAAACTTCTCTATTTATAAGCTTCAATATTCTCCAAATCTTCTAAGGAGTAGAATCCTTTTCCTTTTGCAATTCAATTTCCAAATCCAAGCTTTTCTCATCTCTTCCACCTTCTCTTTCCAAATTTGAGTCCAATTCTCCATCCAATTCCTAGCCCAAGTCTTCATACCCATGAGAGAAGTCCATAGAAAGTTCTGGAATTTTGCTCACAGGAAAATCTGGGATTATGGCATGGAATTTGGTAGGAAAAACATCGCCGGCCATCTGAAAAGTCTGTCCGTCGAAAGAATATGCTACGGAATATTCCGTCAGTCCTCCGTTAGGACTAACGGTCAAACTAGTCAACCGTCAGTCAACAGTTAGTCAAAGGTCAAGGAGAAGGAGTGAGTCAGACTCGAGTTAGCTTCTAACTCAGCTAACTGGGCTTACTCGGTGAGTCGGAATCGAAGTCATTGCTTACTCACGACTTGATTAATTCACCAGCTCACCGGAATCAGTCATCGGGCTCGGTTGGGATCGGTCATTGGAATCGTTCGGATCGGTCCGAGTCAACTCGCCAGAAGGACGATTTGGCCGAGTTCTGTTCAATTACAGGACTTCCCGGCTAATTTCAGGCCGTTTCCTTGGGTCTTCTCCTGCTAAGAATCCTAACATACATCTAAGCATTCTTATCATTTTACAGTGAACAACACCTCATTCTATTCACGCAATCCCAACTATTCTTGACTAGTTCATGGCAGCATAACCTCAACCATCTGAACTGCCCTGAAATTTTCATCATCTTCTCATACCCATTGTTCCTCTGGATTCAACAACAACAAACCCTCGATCTATGCTGTGTTCTGTCACACCAACACGTAACTCATCTCCATTTCAAACAAAGACGACCACTATTGATTCTTCTCATCCGTTGATTTCAACAAAGACCAACACGAACCCATCCATACTCGCTGTCGTTTCTTCCAATTTCTCGATTTCAACCAGCGACCACCTTCTTTATCTGAATCTCATCCCTCACCAGAACCCTAACTTCTTCTTTTGTCGAATTGAATCGATCGATTCCACCACCAACAAACACCACAACCCATTTGTTCTCTCGATTTCATAAGAATAACATCTCCCGATTCTCGATTGGTCTCTCATCATCATATAGAAACAAAGAATAAATAAACTCTCCTTCCAATCGATCTCTTCGATTTCACTCTCAGCAGTAAAAGACTCTTATCTCGCTCGATTCAATTTTCACAGAAACCCCCAGTTCATGATTTGCTTGATTACTCATCTTTTCTGCCACAATTTCCCAATCTCTCATCGGTTTCAGCTTCAGGTGAAAGAGATAAAATGATTGAGAAGAAGAGAGGTTCTCGAGATGTAGGGTTAGGGCAAAGTAGGGGATGGTTAATGACACCCCAATGGATAAGCTAGGGATGCCCCAATGATAAGTACACCCACTGATAATTGATAAGGGATACCCTAGATGGTAACCCCTTAACCATAGCTGGCCTGTTTAAAGTGCTCTTCCAAAAGAGTTGCCCCTTAACCTTGGCTGGGCTCCAGATAGTGTTCTCCCCTGAAATGACAGATTTGCCCTTTTTGCTCAATTTGAGTGATTTCTTCTTCTTTTCCTCCGTGCGACTCCAAAGTAGCTATAAAACTCAAAACAAGCGTAAAATACATAATTTACAAGAAAAATAGCAAAGAAAGCATAAACTACTAGATAGTAAATTAGGTGTATTCTACACCTATCAAATTCCCCCACACTTAGACTTTGCTAGTCCTCGAGCAAATCAAACTAAAAACTCACAACTTCAAAGCGTTCTAGCGTCACAAGCATCCAAAAAGCTATGAGGACATAGAGTTTTCGCATGCTAGTAATAAGAAGTTAGAAATACTAAAGAACATATTCTCGTTCTTAAATGTTGAGTGAGAAATAACCACACCATAATGAGAGAATGCGTGTTTGAGAAACGATCAATAAGCATTTCGCCTCGACTTCGCCTCACCAAATAGGATTTTATGATAATTGCACTCAAAAAGACAGCTTTTTTATGGTTCTCACATGTGTGCAGGTAGGAATGAAGAGAGAATTCCTGCAACACGTTGAATGGTGGGAAGGATAACTTCCGAAATATTTTTAAAAACCCACATCTTTTAATATTTTGAAAAAAATGACGATCTCTAAGAAAGGAAATCAACCATTTTTTATCGAGGATGAGATTACTTACTTACCTTCACATCCGATCGCCAATTATGATAACACCACTCTCACGGCATCCAATAGAAACGTCTTCCGCTCCTCGTCTTGATCTTCTTGGTCTTCGTCATTGGTTTCAACTATTGATGATAAACCCTTGAATTTCATAAATCCTTAACAATTTGTAACTCTTTTACCTAAAAAATCCTTGTCGCTTGAAACTTCCTTATATATTTTCCTTCCCCACGGCTTATTAACAAAAAAAAAATTTTCTTTTTTTTTTTTTTTTTTTTCTTTTTTCTTTTTTTTTTTTTTTTTTTTTTTTTTTTTTTTTTTTTTTTTTTTCACAAGAGAAATTAAATACAAAAATAAACCATGGCCGTGGGAGAAGTATTTTACCGCTTGATTCTTCACAACTTGTATCGTCTTGAAATCATAAACTTCAAAAATTTTCACCTTTTATTTTTCTTCGCTTTCATGAATAAGTCTTCATACTTGAATATAAAATTACCTCATTGTATTGTAAGTCTTCAACATATATGTAAATTCCGCTCTTTGTATGTTGCTTTACTTGTATTTGAAATTTGCTCCTTTTTCTAGTTCCGTTGCTTGTAAACCTTAAACTTTTCCAACTTTCCTTGTAGATTTTGGTGTCGCTCCTTGTTGATGATGAATGTGTTTCTATGGATCCGTTGTTGTCGAGAGAGAGAATGGTGCTAACTGCAAATCGAACTACAAGAAGGAAGCTTTCATCTATGGACGTCACCCTCATGATTGACAAAATTAGCACTCAAGAGATCAAAGAGTAGTGCTTTTAGTGGTGGGAGGTTGGGTAGCTCACCATTCTACCCTAATTAACTTACGGTGACACACACTCAAAAGAAGCTCTTTAGTATATGGAAAATTCTGGTCGGTGCCTCACATGATATGAATACGGGTAGTCTCCACTAATGATTGATCAAGAACTCTAATAACGCAATTCTCCCCGCACCAAATTCGCATCACCGGCATGATTAAATCCATTATTTAACACTCTAACAAACAAGAAATCCGAATGTAGTTCTCTAACATTTCCAAGTTCAATTATGTCGGTCAAAATCTCTATGTAAACATACCTAGAAATATGCTAGTGACTCTAAAATCTTTAAAAGTTGGAATTTTTATGTAAAACTTTTTTTTTTCAAAATTTTTTAATTTTTTTGTAATTTTTTGTTTTAAAAACATGCTTAACCACTCCCCCACACTTAAACCTTACATTGTCCTCAATGTAATTGAATCCTCCTAGTAAAGTCAAGGTGGGAAATTTTAACATGATAAGAAACAAGAAAAAAAAGAAATAACAAAAAGCAAAAAGATAAGAAATACAAAACCGATGGGTTGCCTCCCATTAAGCGCTTGTTTTAAAGTCGACGGCCCGACTTGGCTCTTGCATGATTCATTCCCCATATACTAACAATCTGAAAATTTGAGGATCCACCCATAATACCTGTTTTGCAAACAATAACTCCATACAAATATTAGCACAAGAAAACAATAGTGAAATTATCGCTCGATAGAAATTTCCCCCACACTTATTCTCGTCCACACTCGGAAGTGTATAAAGAACATAGAAATCGGGAACTTCCATGTATTCCTCTTGGTAAACCTGCATGGTGTTAGCATCAAGTGTTTCCAATGGTGGATATTTAGAAACAAAATCATCCAAAAATACTTTCGAAGCACATACATTCAAACCAATAAGAGGTAAAGGAGAAGAATCAATAGGCAAAGGGTTAGACAAACCTTTCAAAAATTCTTGTATTATAGAATCCTCTTCATCCTTAAAAATTCAAGTGAATTACTTACCTCTTGTATATCGTGGTCCTCTATTAAACCTTGCAACCATTCTTCGTCGTTTTCTACCTTAACCATAGTCTCGGTATCATCATAATCATTAGCAAGTTCAATTGGGTCTTCCACAAAATCAATGAATGTGGTTTCATCCTCTAGTATCATCTCTTCAACATTCTCATCATCGGAATCGGGCCATTCACTAAAGTGATTCTCATCGGTATAGATTGTAAAATCTTCTTGTGCGGGTGTTACACCGTTTACAACAATAGGTAAGTCACACCCAATCTCCTCCTTTTGAATAGGTGAAGTATCGTTATTATGATCCGGAGTTGAAATAACTTCCTCATTGTCGGAACACTCATACACTTCCGCGGACTCCCATCTTTCCTTAAGAAAGTTTTGCCAAGCAATAAATGCATCTTCCTCAAGCTCTTCCTTTTGAATAGGTGATTGATCATTATTAAGATCAAGGCTCGAGTAATCTACACTAGCGTCATCAAAAGTCTCCAAAGGTTTGTCCTTTTCAACACAATCATCTTCATTTTCGGACTCACCATAATAAGAATCTTCATCGGTTTCATATCCTTTATCCCGACGTCGTTTAAGTTCCATATGAATAGTCCTACTAATTTCTCGACAAGCTCTTCCGAGTCTCCATCATCTTCCAATTTGTATAATTTACGTGCAAGTTTCTGACGTTCACACGCTTACCACCGTTGATAGAGTTTCTAGACGACATCTCCTCTTTTGGAAAAAGTGAAGGAAAAACACGATGAAGAGGAGTATATTCCAAATTCTCTGTCTGCACATTACTAGAAAACAAATTGTTAGATGCATAACTATCCTTCCATCCATGTGATTGTCCACTTACATACCCGTCATAAGGTTGTTGATATGTATGAGAATATCCATAAGGTTATGTAGGAAATTGATCATAGCCAAAAGATTGGTTTTGATTGTATCCTAAGGATGGTTGGAAGTTGCCATAATGTTGAGGTTGAAAACCATATTGATTGTTGTAATATGCTTGCTCTCGTCCACCATACATGGCACCTTAAATAAGATTCAAAAACTTAAGTTAGATACGGAATAGAATCCAACAAAGCAAGAATAAAGCAAAAAGAAAAATAAAAACAACTAAAATCATCCGCTGCTCCCCGGCAACGGCGCCAAAATTTGTTGCGTGTCGTAGGTGCAATCAAATTAATTAATACTTTACTACCTAATTAACTAGTAATATAGGGTAGTCAAGGTCGATCCCACGAGGAGCACGAGATTCTAGTTGTAAAAATTGTCACAAAGGGGGGTGTAAAAAGCAAAAAGAAAATAAACAAAGCAATTAAAAGATAAAGTTGAAAACAATAAGAGAGACAAGATCAAGGAATCCTTCTTCGTTATGAAACAATGAATCAAGTTATGTTCTATTCTACTTGTTATTAGTCACAAATTATCACCAACCGTAGGATAGCAGGTCCGCTTAGCTAGCCCCAAAATCCCTAATTTCACCGAGTAACAGTCCGCTTAGTTATCGATTCTATTCAAAAGAACCACCTTGAGGTCCGCTTACAAGATGTAATTCCCAGAATGCATTAAGATTTATGAATTTAGGTTTAGTACTAGTAGTTAAACTCGGTTCGCTTGGTTCACTTTCTAGCGTTGTTTCTACACACAATTGCTCCACGGAATCCCTCCGCAAGGTCTCGTGTTTGCTACTTATGTAAAGAGTCAAGAAACGATTACTTATCTCCTAACTTCCACTAGCTTTAGATCAAATTAACAAATCAATTTAGTTGGCCACCTAAACAATCTATCAATCAATCATGAATGTCTTTAAGATCACTCCTATTAGTAAAAACAAACGATAATCGTGTGAAAAACTTCAAGATAGAATTGAAACAAAAACTCAAATCATATGTTTAAAAACTAGGAATTCATCCTCAATCAATAAAATTAACTACTCATGTTAAAAGTTCACACAAAGAATAAGAAAAGAAAAGAATTGTGTGTGTAGAGATGTGTGTAGAAGTTGTAGAAAACTTCTCTATTTATAAGCTTCAATATTCTCCAAATCTTCTAAGGAGTAGAATCCTTTTCCTTTTGCAATTCAATTTCCAAATCCAAGCTTTTCTCATCTCTTCCACCTTCTCTTTCCAAATTTGAGTCCAATTCTCCATCCAATTCCTAGCCCAAGTCTTCATACCCATGAGAGAAGTCCATAGAAAATTCTGGAATTTTGCTCGCCGGAAAACTGGGATTATGGCCGGAATTTGGCCGGAAAACATCGCCGCCGGCCATCTGAAAAGTCTGTCCGTCGAAAGAATATGCTACGGAATATTCCGTCAGTCCTCCGTTAGGACTAACGGTCAAACTAGTCAACCGTCAGTCAACAGTTAGTCAAAGGTCAAGGAGAAGGAGTGAGTGGACTCGAGTTAGCTTCTAACTCAGCTAATCGGGCTTACTCGGTGAGTCGGAACCGAGTGTTTGCCACTCACTGACTTGATTAATTGACTCAGGAATCGATCATCGGGCTCGGTTGGGATCGGTCATTGGAATCGTTCGGATCGGTCCGAGTCAACTCGCCAGAAGGACGATTTGGCCGAGTTCTGTTCAATTACAGGACTTCCCGGCTAATTTCAGGCCGTTTCCTTGGGTCTTCTCCTGCTAAGAATCCTAACATACATCTAAGCATTCTTATCATTTTACAGCAGCAACACCTCATTCTATTCACGCAATCCCAACTATTCTTCAGCTAGTTCATGGCAAGCATAACCTCAACCATCCGAATCGCCCGAAATTTTCATCATCTTCTCATACCCATTGTTCCTCCGGATTCAACAACAACAAACCCTCGATCTATCTTTGTGTTCTGTCACACCAACACGAACTCATCTCCATTTCAAACAAATGACGACCACTATTGATTCTTCTCATCTGTTGATTTCAACAGCACCAACACGAACCCATCCATACTCGCTGTCGTTTCTTCCAATTTCTCGATTTCAACCAGCGACCACCTTCTTTATCTGAATCTCATCCCTCACCAGAACCCTAACTTCTTCTTTTGTCGAATTGAATCGATCGATTCCACCACCTGACACCCAGAACCCATTTTTTCTCTCGATTTCATAGTAATAAACATCTCCCGATTCTCGATTGGTCTCTCATCATCATATAGAAACAAAGAATATAAACTCTCCTTCCAATCGATCTCTTCTCGATTTCACTCAAAGCAGCAAAGACTCTTATCTCGCTTCGAGATTCAATTTTCACGAAACCCTGATTCATGATTTGCTTGATTACTCATCTTTTTCGCCACAATTTCCCAATCTCTCATCGGTTTCGACCGGGTGAAAGAGATAAAATGATTGAGAAGAAGAGAGGTTCTCGAGATGTAGGGTTAGGGCAAAGTAGGGGATGGTTAATGACACCCCAATGGATAAGCTAGGGGATGCCCCAATGATAAGTACACCCACTGATAATTGATAAGGGATACCCTAGATGGTAACCCCTTAACCATAGCTGGCCTGTTTAAAGTGCTCTTCCAAAAGAGTTGCCCCTTAACCTTGGCTGGGCTCCAGATAGTGTTCTCCCCTGAAATGACAGATTTGCCCTTTTTGCTCAATTTGAGTGATTTCTTCTTCTTTTCCTCCGTGCGACTCCAAAGTAGCTATAAAACTCAAAACAAGCGTAAAATACATAATTTACAAGAAAAATAGCAAAGAAAGCATAAACTACTAGATAGTAAATTAGGTGTATTCTACACCTATCACTACCCAATGGGTATTGTTGAGGATGTTCTTGTGCAGGTTAATCAACTTGTATTTCCAGCTGATTTTTGTGTGTTAGAGATGGATGCAGGTTCACCGGACTCGTCTCTTCCATTGCTACTTGGGCGTCCCTTCATGAAAACGGCGAAAACCATAATTGATGTGGACAAGGGAACGTTGACCATGGAGTTTGATGGAGAAACAATACGTTTCAACATTTTCGAGAAGATGAGATATCCTAGTGATGTCCACTCTTGTTTCTCCATTGATGTTATGGATACATTGGCACAACAAATGTTTGAATTAAACGGTGATGATGCTTTGGAAACCGTGTTAACTACATCCATGGATAATGGTGTAGAGTGTGGTAATGAAGTCAAGAAAGCCCTTGGTGATCTTAATTCACTACAAGGATGCCCTAGGAAACTCATAATATCTCTTTTATTTCTTTACCATGCAGTGATGAAAAGCTTGTACCTTCAATTGTTAAATCTCCAAAGTTATAATTGAAACCTCTTCCCGACCACCTAAAGTACTTGTACTTGGGTGATAATGAAGAGTTACCTGTGATTGTAAACCTGAATTTTACTTGTCCTCAAGTGAAACAGAAATTAGGAAATCCTAACTATACCACTGTCGTAGGTCTCTCGAATGCATTTAGCGTATGCACTAAGCCTTTAAACCCCTAGGTGTCCCTAGTGGACGAGTTGTAGTCTCGTGAGGGTTTACAAGAGGTGTACCCACAAAACCTTCTCCAACTTCAGAGTGTAAAAGAGTCTCAAGCATCCTAGAAGCTATGGGGACATAGAGTTTCTGCATGCTAGTAACAGAAGTTAGAACTATCGAAGAACGCATTCTCATCCTTAAGTGCTGAGCGAGAAGTAACCATACCATATGAAAGAATTCGGATTCGATTGTGATCATAAGCCTCGACTTCTGCCTCACCATTAGGGTTTTATGATAATTGCACTCAAAAAGATCGCTTTTTAGTCTCTCATGTGTGCAGCAGAGTAAAGAGAGAAATCCTGCACACGTTGTAGGTAAGAAGGATAACCTTCCGAAATAAAATCTGGAGACTCCACAAAAGTGTGGACAAAAAGAATCTTTTTCTGATGATCTCTAAGGAAGGAAATCAACCATTAGCAAGGGTGGGAGTACTCACTCACTTCTCACCCGATCGGCAATTAATATCACTCTCTCATAAGAAACCATAGAAACGTCTTCAATCTTCGGTCTTCGGTTTTCAGTCTTTAACTATTGACGACGAACTTCTGAACTTCACAAAAACTTAATAATAATTTTTTTTTTTTTTTTTTTTTTTTTTTTTTTTTTTTAAATAAAAGGTGAAATAAAAGACTAAAAACTCTAAATGCAAATCACACCCCCAAACCTAAATCAAACATTGTCCTCAATGTGTCTACATATAGAAAAAATTTAAACAGTCACATACCGAGAGAACTATGCTGATAAGAGAAAAAGGGAAGAGATTACCGGATGTCGGCGGAGCAAGGTTGAGCTTCATTCGTCAAGGCTAGAATCCAATATTCTCAACAGAGATCATATCGGATTAGCATAATATATGTGCAAGAAGACTCAACCGAATTAAGAAAAGAAAAATTTAACAAGTCCTACTGGATATATACAATGACAATTCACCATAAACCAACAGTCTAAAGAGTTGAGGATCAACCCAATAGAAAATATATACAAACATTAACAGCCTTACACAAATATAATATGAGAGTGCAAGTAAGACTGCAAATGAGAATGAGTTTCCCCCAAACCTAAACTTGTGAACGGGTGTGTTTGTGAGAACAAAATCTTGCAATTTTAAAGGTACATCATGCAAAAGGTCTAACTCAAAATGAGTTTTGCTAATTACAGTGAACATACACATTCCAACTGTGGCTCCTTAAGAGTATTATACTTTGATGCAAAATAGTCCAAGAGGACTTGGGAAGCACAAAGCTCTAGGCCTAAGTTAGGCATTTTCAGAAAAGTTGGTTTTGCAATTTTGTTACAAACTACACCTAGGTTTGGTGGAGGAGTATCAATTTGTGACTTAGGAGAGAGGTTAGGTACATCTAAGTTGTTTTCATTTTTAAAATCATTTGTACCATCACACACTTTCCCAAAGTCAAAAGAGGGTAAATCATGTTCACTTTCACAGGGCAATTCCACAGGTTCCACATCAAATTCATCAGAGGAGGCAACATATTGTGACATGGGCAGGGAATCAGACACAGAAATAATATTATGATCCAAAAGAACATTAGTGTCAACAGAAGATTCATCCTTTCCTAAGTCACAAACAAGTTGTGAAGCATGCTCACATTCACTGAAGAATTTCACAAAACTAAGCTCATAGTTAAGATCACATTTATGAATGTTAGAAGAAGTATCATTCATAGGGTTCACAGAAGAGGCGCATAACGTCTCTGAACCAAAAGATTCCATCATATTTTCAGCATGCACATGCTCTTCTAACATATCATATTCATCATCATCATCATCATAGCAAAAATTCATCTCCCCATTCAAAATTGTAGCATTTCTAGTGTACTCATTTACCTCTAGATTAGGTTCATATTCAGTATATGGATGTGCAAAAGGTTCACTAGAGAAGGGATGCTCAGACATGTTGCTATGTGGATGGTCATGCATTACATTCATTTCAAGCCTAGCATTTTGCTCCATGAGTGTGTCCATTAGTGATTGCAAACTAGGAGTTGGGGGAGTATAAAATTGTTCATCTCCCCACTGTGGTGAATGATGCATGTGTGCAGGTTGATTATGGTCCCAATAGTCACTTCTAGACACTTCGTATATTGGATTATCATGGTTTTCCCTAGACTGTCTAAAAGCATGCAAAATATAACAGTACTCAGCAGGATGGTCCAAGCCACCACATAAGGTGCAATCATGCATTTCATATTGCCTAGAAAAACTAGATTCGACAGATTGCCTTTCTAAAGCAGATTGCCTATCTAAAGCAGATAGTCGAGCCTCTAATTGATCTAAAAGTGATGACTGGGTATGAGAAAATTGTTCATTTTCAACCTGTGGTGGATGATGTATGTGATCATAATGATTAGGGTATGTGAGGTCAGGGCCTTGAGAAGGCCCATAAAGTTCCCTAAAGTCACTATGGTATGTGGGGTGTTCATCTTGTGAAAGGTGCCCGTAAGCAAGCTCTCTAAGGGATTTATTTGTTCCATCCCCAGATGCAGACCAATATCCTGACATGATTTAGCTCTCAAATTGAATTCACAATCTAATTTTGGTTTTGGTGGGATTGGTTTGGTTTATTGGGTTTCATTTGGTTTGTTGGGGAAGTTTGGTTTATGTGGGCTTGTTGTTTGGTTTTTGTGGGAAGCCTAGTAGTTGTTGGCTCAATTTGGTTTTGATGGGCTTAGTTTGGTTGCAGCCCAAAGTGTTTGCAAAACTTAATGGGGGTAGGCTGAAATTTTTGGTTTTGAGCAGCTTAAAGAATGTGAAACGCACAGACCCAGTATGCACGGCCAGGTTGGGTTGAAGTGGGCTCGGTTCGGTGTAGCCCAAGTTATGGGTTCGGTGAGCCCGGTGGTGTGGGCTTGATTATAAACGGCCCGATTCAACTCGGTAAATCGGCCGAGTTAGGATTGACTCGGCTATTCAGGGAGGCAACTCAACTCGGCGGTTTGACTTAGTGAACAAAGAACGGTTCACTCACTCGGCTTAGTGGACTTTTACTCAAATTGAGTCAAAGTTTCCTATTCAGCCCTCACGATTAGTGCGGAGTGTATGTGGAGCCCAGTTGATGGTGCAAGCCCGGATGTATGTGCAAGCCCAGATTGATGGTGCTGGGTTCAGTTAGTTAGCACAGATTATGTTTATTGGGCTCAGTTGGTATGTGCAAGCCCATAAGTGGGTTTAGCTTACACAGCTCAGGCTTTTGTGACAGCCCAGCAGTTGGGTTGAAGGCAAATTGCCAGGCCAGTGGTGAGCAAGGCAGGTTGTGTAGCTCAGCTGATAGTAAGTTTACAAGGCTTCACACAAAGCTCTGGGCAAATGACAACTAGGTTTTAAAGCACCTGCCTTGGATATCTGTAACTCACACTTGCAGCTTCAGGGGCTAGCAAGGTGGCAAAGGGCTCACAAGGCTCACAGGGTTCACACAGATGCACAGCTGAAATACAGGGGCTAGCCTGGCTACCTCAAACAAACAATTAGTTCAACAGGGTTTGCAGCTGAGGCACAACAGGTCTAGCAAGGTGCAGATTTCTCCCACAAGGTCTCAAGCCTCAGGGGGCTGAGTTTGAGCACAACAGGGTTTCACACAAGGCTCAGGGCTAAACAGCACAGCACATAGCATACAATACAGGGCAATACATGACACATGGCACATGGCACAATTCACAGGTCTCACACAGAGTGTTAACCTAGTTCACAGGTCATGCAAGCATAGATTCCAGGGCATACAGGGGTCTGACTTTTCAGAGCATAAAGTGCAGCATATGACTTGGCTTTTACAAGTAGTGACCCAACATTGCAGCTTCAGGGGGCTGAGGTTAATAGCTCAGTACAATGTGGTTTAGGTTTCACAGATGCAGCAAATCAGCAGACACACAATGCTAGCACAACCACATCAGGGGGGTACCACAGATCATTCACAAATCATTCACAGGCAATACAGGGCACAGAGCATACAAATACAGGGTGCAGATGTGCAATTTGGAAACCTCAGCTTCAGGGGGCTGAGGTTTCACACAAGGCAGCAATGGGCAATCAGGTTTCAGCAAACATACATTATGCACACATTTCAGATATTGCAGGTTACGCTCAAGATGGTACTCTATATTGCAAGGTGTTGGGAAGTACCTTGCTAAGCAGCTAGGTTATCAGGAGACATGGGTTAGCATTTATAAAAATGAGGTACATTGAAGTTTTAGAACAACCAACCGGCATAGGGCACAACGGCTATATTGTGCTACTCCTTGTCTTTCCCTGAGGTTGCTCGTGACTTAGCAAGTCAAGAAGACAATGGCAAGCACGGGTAGAATGCACTGCAGCTCAACAAAGATTTAGTTCCCGAAATTTGCAACTTAAGGCAAAGATGAATAAACCTGGAGAGTAATTTGGACTATCGGGATTTGTGAGGGTTACTTGGACTGACTGGGGTTAAGAAAGCTTAATGAAGCAGTGGCAAGGCTAAAGTGCAAATGCACTTTGAGATGCATTAGAAAAATGATGCTAGTTACTGACTAACACTAAAGACTAAGAAAGGAATGCAATTTTAGCTAATAAAGCAATACTATAATGTAATGAAATATGCACTAGATGCAAAGATGCAAATGATGAGATGAAGTTAGACTACTATGCAAATGACAGATGCAAATGACAGATGAAGTAGACTACAATGCAGATTATGTACTAACAATAGAAATCAAATGTGAAGCTTAACTAAACTATACTAAGACAGGGTTAAAGATGACAATGCACGGTGAGTATGTACAGGGGATAGAATGAAACTCAGTAAAGCAAAGCACAAAAATCAGCAAGGCACTCGCCAAGTCCCCGGCAACGGCGCCAAAAACTTGGTAGGCCTGAGAAGATGTATAAATTATGGCCTACATGTTATAATCCGCAAGTGCACGGCGTCTATCGGAGACGCGGCAAGTACGGGTCGATCCCACAAGGACTTGTGGTGCTAATGTTGATCTAAGGCTTACTTGACTGAATTTCAGGTGAAGTAACAAGTGACAGAGCTATATTCGGTTTGTCGAAGCGACTGAGTTGAGTGAAGTGAACTGAGCTAAGGTATTTTGACTCTAAACTAAGGTAATACAGTGACAGGGGGAGGTACCAGGGTGGTGAATCCACCACAAGACTCTTTGCTAAGGTGATTCAGTTCATGTTATGTTCTTATGCATTACTGAGGAAGATTCTAAAGAGCACTGTGTCACTAATCTTACTAATTCCCCCCTAGTATAGAATGTCTTATCACGGTACACTCTATCACAGGTTCCTTAGCTAGTTACTAAGCATTACTCATACATTGTTAAGCACATAACACCTTCCTTGGTAAATAATGGAGAGTTGATTCACTTTTCACTCCAATTCTCTCCTAGTATTGGCTGTCTTCTTACAGTACAGCCAATCACAAGAGAATTGGGTTAATTAGCTAACTACTCTCCTGTTTCTATTAAGCACAATAAGAACAGCAACATCAAACAGATTTTCTTAACATAAAATCCAGGGTTTCAACAACACCCCAGCTGATGAAATTAAAACATTACAAAGAACTAAAACTACAAATTGAAACTAAGTGACAGCTCTGGCTAATCCAGGCGTGCCCATCACACACACAACTCACTTCAATTTATACATGCCAAGGAAAAATATCTCAAACCCTAATTCTTCTCAAAAATCAAGATAAAATAGAAAACAAATCGAGATACTCTCACCCATACTCGAATCGTCCTCTCCATTTGTCACTTTGCTTCCGAAATCGCCATGCATGGGTTGCTCGAGAAAACCCTAACCCTAATTAGCTCCGACCTAGCTTCTAAGGTGAGGAGAAGCTATGAAAGAGTTAATCGAGGGAGAGAGTGGCGGAGCAGGTGGTGATAGCTTGTTTTGTCAGGGAGAGGGAGGCGGTAAGGCTCTGGTTTGGTCGGGGGATGGGTGTTGCAGAGCTCTGCTCTGAGAGTGACGGGAGAGGAGAAGAGAAGAAAGAGAAGAAGAGTAGGGTTTCACGAGGGGGTATAGGGTATGGAGGTTTTGTTGTGGCGCAGGTGCATCAGGGGAAGATGAGAACGCCGCACCGAGCGTTGGATCTAGCTGGAGAAATCTCAACGGCTGAGAAAGGTAAGCGGTATTGGAGTGATTCGATGTTGAGCGGAAGCAGCAAACTTCGATGCGCATGAGGGAGCGACCGTAGGATGTAACTAGATGCGATCTCAACGGCTCGGGATAATCGGGCTCGGATCCGGGTCTAGCTCAAGCCCATTTCTTGTAGATGAGTCGCTACTTGTTGGGTTTGCAACATTTGCCGCGCGGGCTTTGGCTCTCTGCTCCATAGATACTTGCCTCCGATTCTTCGCTCTTTTGGCTCCTCGGTTTCTCAGGACTTTATTTAGTACCTAAAAATACAAAATTAATTAATACAAATATTTATTCTTGAAAACAAAGAAAACACAGAATCTGGGATAATATCTGATTCTTGAGCACAAAAGATGAGTAAAATGCCAATAAAAAGGTGTATAAATATGCACTATTTGGCACTCATCAATTGTTTCTAATGAGCTTAATGATTTACAGGAGCAAAAACTTCTAAGGGTGCTAAGGAAGTACAAGACGGCCATAGGATGGACAATTGCCGATATCAAGGGTATAAGCCCTGCCGTTTGTATGCACAAAATTCGTTTGGAGGATGATGCAAAGCCTACTAGGGAAGCGCAACGTCGTTTGAATCCTCCCATGATGGAAGTTGTGAAAAAGGAGATACTCAAGCTTTTGGAAGTGGGTGTTATCTACCCCATATCCGATAGCAATTGGGTAAGCCGGTACAAGTAGTACCAAAGAAATCGGGTGTGACAAGTGGTGGAGAATGATAAGAATGAGCTTGTCCCAACTCGTTTGCAAACCGGTTGGAGGGTTTGTATTGATTACAGGAAATTGAATGCCACTACTAGAAAAGATCACTTTCCTTTACCTTTTATTGATCAAATGCTTGAACGTTTAGCTGGACACTCTTATTATTGCTTTCTTGATGGCTATTCAGGTTATAATCAGATTGTGATAGCACCGGAGGACCAAGAGAAAACCACTTTCACTTGTCCTTTCGGTACTTTTGCTTATAGAAGGATGCCTTTTGGCTTATGCAATGCTCCAGCTACCTTTCAAAGGTGTATGGTAAGTATCTTTTCAGAATATGTTGAAAACATAATCGAAGTGTTCATGGATGACTTTAGTGTCTTTGGTGATTCATTTGACCTTTGCTTGAACAATTTATCTCTAATCCTTGAACGATGTGTTGAAACAAATCTTGTGCTAAATTGGGAGAAGTGCCATTTCATGGTAACTCATGGCATAGTTTTAGGCCATATAATATCTTCTAAAGGTTTGGAAGTCGATAAATCTAAGATAGACCTTATTCGTGCTCTAACCCCTCCCACTACGGTGAAGGAGATACGTTCTTTTCTTGGTCATGCAGGTTTTTATCATAGATTCATCAAGGACTTTTCCAAGATAGCATCACCACTTTGTAACTTATTGCAAAAAGATGTGGTTTTTAACTTTGATGAAAAATGTATGGTGGCATTCAATCGTTTGAAAGAACTTTTGATTTCAGCCCCTATCATTAAACCACCGGATTGGAGTAAGCCTTTTGAGCTCATGTGTGATGCTAGTGACTATGCGGTTGGTGCGGTCCTTGGGAAACGTGTGGGGAAGCTTCCTCATGCTATTTATTATGCTTCTAGAACGTTAAATGAGGCCCAACAAAACTACACAACCACTGAAAAAGAGTTATTAGCCATTATTTTTGCTTTAGAAAAGTTTCGCTCTTATCTAATTGGTACAAAAGTTGTTGTCTTTTTCGATCATGCGGCGCTTAAGTACTTGCTTACAAAGAAAGAGGCGAAACCGAGGCTCATACAGTGGATTTTACTCTTGCAAGAGTTTGATATTGAAATCAAAGACAAGAAAGGAATTGAGAACACCGTTGCGGATCACTTGAGCCGACTTGTTGTGGACAAGGAGACTATCCTATTGCGTGAAAGTTTCCCGGATGAGCAACTATTCTCCATTGCCTTTGGAGAACCATGGTATGCCGATATTGTTAATTACTTAGTTTCTAAACAAATCCCAAAGAACTTGTCTCGTGTTTGAGAGGGACAAACTTAAGAGGTTGGGAAACCAATACATATGGGATGATCCATACTTGTGGAAACATGGTAGTGACCAAGTGATACGAAGGTGCGTTCCGAATCTGAATTTAATTCTATCTTGTCTTTTTGTCACTCTTATGCTTGCGGAGGACATTTTGGGAGTAAGAGAACCGCTCACAAGGTACTTGAAAGTGGTTTTTATTGTCCAACTTTGTTTAAGGATGCACATATATTTTGTACAACTTGTGATAGGTGCCAAAGAACCGGCAATCTAGGTGCCCGAAATCAAATGCCACAAACTTTTATTCAATTTATTGAAGTTTTTGATGTATGGGGTATTGATTTTATGGGGCCTTTTGTCAACTCCCATGGGAATTTTTATATCTTACTTGCGGTTGATTATGTCTCGAAATGGGTGGAAGCTAAAGCCACCCCAACTAATGATTCTAAAGTGGTTTGATTTTGTGCAAGCTCATATTTTTGCAAGGTTTGGAATTCCAAGAGCCATAATTAGCGATGGGGTTCTCACTTCAAAAACAAGGATTTTAAAAAGCTTGTTGATTTGAAGTACGATGTGTCGCACAAGATTGCAACACCTTATCATCCCCAAACCAATGGACAAGCCGAGGTGTCTAACTGGGAGGTGAAATCCATTCTAGAAAAGACAGTGAACCCAACAAGGAAGGATTGGAGCATGCGACTTAATGATGCTTTGTGGGCGTATAGAACCGCATATAAAACACCTATTGGTATGTCTCCTTTTAGGCTTGTGTATGGTAAACCTTGTCACTTACCCGTGGAAATTGAGCATAAGGCGTTTTGGGCTATTAAAAAATGCAACATGGAGATGGATGGGGCTGGAAAGCAAAGGAAGTTACAACTCCAAGAGCTAGAGGAGCTTCGCAATGATGCATTTGAAAGCTCACGCATTTATAAGGAAAAGACGAAAGCATTCCATGATAACATGATTTCTAGGAAACAATTTTGCATAGGGCAGAAAGTGCTTTTGTTTAATTCTCGCTTGCATTTATTTCCGGGTAAATTAAGGTCACGATGGATCGAACCTTTTATTGTTACTAATGTGTTTTCTCATTTGTGCGGTGGAAATTCGTAGCATAGCTACAGGGAAAGAACTTAAAGTTAATGGGCACCGGTTGAAACCATATTATGAGAATTTCACTTCCGAAGTGGTGGAAGGAGTTAACTTTGTGGATGTACTCCCTCTGGAGGAGTCATAGAAAGCAAGGAGATAGTCGGGGTGACGACTTTAAACCAAGCGCTAATTGGGAGGTAACCTAAAGGATGAGTATTTCTTGTCTTGTATTTATTTTTTGTCTTGTTTTTAGTTTTTCTTGTCTTGTTTTTATTTTTTTCTGATTTCTTGTTCGAATTTCCCACCTTGACTTGCTTTGGACGATTCAATTACATTGAGGACAATGTAAAGTTTAAGTGTGGGGGAGTGGTTTGCGTTGTAAATTTTTGCAATTTTTCAACTTTTGTGTAAACTAGTGAATAAGAAAACTCCAACTTGTAGTTAGTTTAGAGTCACATAGTATACATGTCGCTAAGATTACATCGAGAATCTCATAAGAGTGACTGAACTTAGAGATGACAGAGAACATGATCGGGTTTCTTAATTGTATGAGAGTTAAAGTTGGATTTAACCATGCCAGTGGCAAATAAGGTGCAGACTGAAATTCGGTATTAGAGTAGTGGTACCCTATAGTGGAGACTACCCAAGTTACATAATGTGAGGCACCAACCTTCAATTCTTTGAACCTGTCTAAATTTGTGCTTTTTGAGTGTGTGTCACCGTACGTAAATTCCGGGCAGAATGGTGAGTTGTCCAACCTCCCACCATAGAAGCACTATTTTGATCTTTTGAGTGCTATTTTTATCAATCATGATGGTGACATCGAATTGCTAACTTACATACCACTTGTAATCTTGTTCGCAGTTAGCACCATCCACCTTATCTCTCTCTACACCAACAGGTCCATAGAAACACCATCATCATCAACAAGAGGAGTATCACAAATTCGAAGAAAAGTTGAACACGTTTGAGGTTTACAAGCAACGGTACAGAATTGAGCAGATTTTAGATTCAAGTAAAGCAACAAAACAAGGAGCAGAATTTTTATAAGTTGAAGACTATTGTACAAGAGTGAAAATTATCAAAGATGAGAGTTCGAGAAGTTTATGATATCAAGACATATAAGTTGTGAAGAATCAAGCGGTAAAGTACTTACACCATGGCCTTTGTACTTGCATTTTTATTTTTATTTCAGTTTGTGTTTCTTTCTCTTGTCTCAAAAAAAAAAAAAAAAAAAAAAAAAAAAACGAAAATTAGAAGAAAAAAAAGGAAGACAAGAGAAAATTTCTTAGGTTCATTACTAGTTTTTATTGTTTTATTTAGTTTTTATTTTGTATGTGTTTTATTTTTATTTCTCAAAAAAAAAAAAAAAAAATGGGTTTGTATAGTTCGTTTTTAGTTTTGTATTCTTTCAATAAAGCCAAGGGAAGAAGGAATATCTATAATGAAGTTTCAAGCAACAAGAATTAGAGGAAAGAATCATATTGTCGAGATTCTACGAAGTTCAAGAGTTATCATCAAGAGTTGAAGACCGAAGACGAAGATGAAGACACCGATTGAAGACCGAAGACGTTTCTATGGATGCTATGAGAGTGGTGCTAGCTGCACGCCGAACGGATACGAGGTAAGTAAGCATATTCCCACCTTCGTTAAGTGGTTGATTTTCCTTTCGAAGAGATCGTCAGAAAAATGGGTTTTCAAAAATGATAAAAGATGTGGGTTTTCAAAATATTTCGGAGGGTTATGCCTTCCTACCATTCAACGTGTCGCAGGATTCTCTCTTCATTCCAACCTGGACACATGTGTGACCCATAAAAAGCTGTTTATTATTGAGAGCAATATCATAAAACCCTTTCTTGTGAGGCAGAGTCAAGACTTTCGATCACTCCGAACCCGAATTTTTGTCGAGAAGGGATGGATATTTCTCTCTCAACTTTTAAGAATGAGATTGTGTTCATTTATGTGTCTAACTTCTTATGACTAGTGTGTAGAATCTCTATGTCTTCTTAGCGCGTTGGATACTATCATTACGGAGAACTAGTAAGTTGGAAAAATAGGTTTTGTGGGTATATCTCTAGTAAACCCTCACGAGACTATAACTCGTCCACTAGGGACACCTAGGGGTTTAAAGGATTGTTATTTATGCTAAAAGTGACCGTAGCCTCGACGACACGGAGTTGTATGTTTTAGAATTGTTTTGTTTGATTTGCTCGAGGACTAGCAAAGTCTAAGTGTGGGGGAATCGATAGGTGTAGAATACAAGTATTTACTATCTAGAGTTTATGCTTTCTTTGCTATTTTTCGTGTGAATTATGTATCTTATGCGTGTTTTTGAGTTATTAGGTACTCTGGAGTCCTTGGGAGCAAAAGAAGAAGAAATTAGTCATTTGGAGCGTAAAGGAGCACAAAGATCAATTCACTAGCGAGTGATACTTGGAACCAGGCTAGGTGCACGAGAAGGAGGAGAAGAATGATCTGTTAGTTCCGCGAATCGACAGTAGAGCAAGAAAACGAGAGATAGGCGGTCGGTTCCGTGGAACTGACAAGCCAAATAATCTGTTGGTGGCCCATATCTAACAGTGGGTTCCTTAAGCAATTCTTATCACTACAGAGCCTTAACATCGTGAGATGTTCTCTTTTGTTTTCAAGCTTCAATTGAAATTCACCTGAAAGAGACGGCGGCACCATATGCTGAAATTTCACACTAAAATGGAGATCGAATTGGAGTCATAGAGAGAAATCGGGGTGAGAATTCAGATGGAGATGAAGTTTGAGAGAACGAGAATCATTGCTCGAGATTCGGATCGATACGAAATGAAGAGCGAGGAGAAATTGAATCGGGATTGAGACGAGGATTGAGAGGAGAAGGTCCATGGTTTTCGGGAAGAAGCTGAGCTCGATTTTGATGAATTTGTGAGATGGGTTCGATGTTTGGTTGATGGGTGTTTGATTTGGGAGAGTGAGATGAGATTTGACATCTCAGGAGATGGGTTTTGGTCAAATTTATAGTCGGAGGTTTCATAATGAAGCTAGGGTTTGTGGTGGTCTCTGTTGCAGATGAAGAATGAGCTCGGGTTAGGGTTTGGTGGATTGGAGAAGAAACAGAAATGTTGTTACTGTTGGTCTCATAAGGAGAGGAGATGGTGCTGTGCTTGCTGGTTCTGCAATTGGAGATGGAGCTATTTTTGACTGATATGGCAAAGGCTTAGATGGAGCTGTTTTGGAGCTGGTGTTGGCTGTGTGAAGCTACGGTGAACATGGAGATGATGTTACAAGCCTGAACTGGAGTTACTGAGGGGGAAGATTGGGTTGTATTAATGGGAGTTGAGCTGGATGAATGGCAAAGGTTTGGTGGAATTCTTTGGTGCGGGGTTGTGTTGCAGAGTTTGGTTTAGTGGCTGTTGGTGCAGGTGGGGATGATCTCGAGATAATTGGCAGTTTGTGATGTTGGTTAATGCATGTGCAGTTCTAAATGGTTCGGGGAAGAGAAAATCTTTGGTGATTTGCAAGCAAAGAGGCTCTGTGTATGTTGTTTTTCGGGGGTTGGTGATATTCTTTGTGTTGAGCCGGGAATTGGTGGTGAAGTTGCGAGGATGATAATGCGGGAGTGTTGCTACTCAAATTGCAGAAGAAGAATATGGAGAAGTGAATGGGTTGTGGCTTGATGGGCTGCTTGCAAATGAGCCGCAATAAAGTGAAGTAGTTGAAGCTTACATTTTCCGGGGAGATTGCAGGTGGAAGTAATGATTTTCAAGGGTTTACTAGATCGAAATTGGCAGTTACGGTGATATGAATGGAAAAGAAGTGTACTGTGATTGGCGGTACAAGGGCTTATGACCAAGGAAGTTGAGCTGCGATTCAAGTGTTGCGGGTAGTGTGAAGAAGTTCTTTGCTATTGGTTGAGCTTGAGCTATAGATAAAGATTGGCCTGCTTTGGTTAAATTTGGAGTCTGTTGGTGGGACTGTGGAGTTTGTACAATTGTGCAAGTGCTAGGAATTTGAACTATGAAGTGTGGGTGGTATTTGCACTACACTTGAACTGATGCTTTGCTTGAAGTAATGAGATGATCTTTGTTTGAGTTGGAGATGGAAATGGTTGTTGAGTTGTAATGGGTGATGTATGTTTAGGTTGCGAGAGTTGATTTGTTGGCTCGGAATGAGGCATTACAGTTATGCATTGAAGTTGCGGGAAGGCAGCCATCATAATGAAGCACAATGATTGTGCTACACAACTCAAAGCCATTTTGCAAAACGACCCTAGGCCCAAGTGAGTCGTAATGAGTCGGACGACTCATCTGTTTGGCTAACCGACTCAACCCGATTCAGATTCTGAGATAACTCGATGACTCGGTGTTGACTTGCTGTGACTCGGTGAGTTTGACTTGACCGATTTGGATCGTTGACCGGTGACCGGGCGGACTTTGCCGGTCACCTGAGAAACTTTCCGGCGACCCTTCCGGCCAAGTTCCGTCCACAATACCAGATTTCCGGCGACCACTTTTGGGACATATTTTCTACATGGGTTTCTCTCTCTTATGGGCTTGGTGGATTTTCATATAATGGACTTTGAAGACTAGACCTAATTTTAGAAGTTGGAGGAAAGCTATAAAAGGGAAGGTCTTCTACAACTTATCATATATATCTCATTCTTGGAATTTTGGAGAGCCGGTTTTGTTTACGCTTCTAGGGTTTGCTTTTGTTCATCTTCTTCTTTTCAATTATTATTATTATGATGAACTCCATAGTGTAGGATCATAATATCGCCACAACAACAATTCGCGAAGACAACGGATAACAACATTGCGAGTGAGTCACAGAAGGTCAAATATGAATGACGCACTGGATGACGATAGGAAGATATGAAATCGGCGAAAATTAAGAAGTGTCGCGAATATGAATACTTATGCGCTGCGACACTTCGCGAGACATTCCGAAAATAAAGGACGGCTTATTTGTCATTCACTATGTATTACCCCATATAAAGGGATGAGTGAATCTGTTGTAGGGGTTCTTTTTGGATTGGAAAACAAGTCATTAGGAGAGAGAAACAGAGCGAATGTAGTAAGATCTTAAGTGTAATTCCATTTTCTGTGTAAACATTTTAAGAAAATTATTAATAAATATTCATAATTGTTCATCTATTATCTTCGAATGGATTAGTTAAACAAAATATAGTGAGGGGTGTATTGTGGGATTTCTGCAACTACATATTGGCGCTAGAAACTTGTGAACTAAAAAAGATTGGCATAGAGGTTTGGAGGAATTTGAATGCGATAATTTTCAAAAGATTTACTAAAAGAGAAATGGCTAGAAGAAGAAATGTACTTGAACAACTTTGTGAGAAGAAGTGGAAGACTTCTTTGGGGAAAGGAGAATTGAACAGGAGAATCGTCAAGGATGAATATGAGAAATGAGGAAGAAAATCATGTTCAAAATTTAATTCCTCCGATAGCAAATGAAACTGTGGATTACGATAAAGTAAGTGTACATACTTGGAGGTCGATTCGAGGATGAAAGGGAAGAAGAGCGAGCGAGTTGATGAATACCGGACAAGAAGTAGGAGATCAAGAAATGAATTTAGGAAATGAAGAAATCACAGCATTGGAAACATTGAGACAAACAATACATGAAGAAAGGCGACTAGAGGCAGAAGCGCGAGCAAATTTGACAAGACAGAATCATGAATTAAGAATGGAAAATATGAGATTGCAAAATAGAAGATCGAGAAGCACTGCGAGATCGAGCTCAAGATCGACTAGGGAAGAAAGAAGGAGAGCCTTGCCAACAGAAATTACAGAGATAGAAAACCAACGGGAAGCACAAAATCTCATCTCGAGAACATCACGAAAGAAGAGAGGACGCGAGAAGATCGTTATATTCCCCATCCCGAGAATTTCCAAGATGAGCAGAGTGAAGAAAATCGGGGAACTAGGCGATTTCGGGGGCCAAATGATCCAGCCAATGAAGGAAGAGCAATCTTGCATGGAAGAGAAGCATTGAGAAGGCAAAAAGAGATCGTGGACGACATTGAGAAACATTATCTTTGAACAAGCACGCTTAGCCCGCGAGAGAGAGAGTAAGAGCAGAAGTGGAAAACAAAGAATTGGAAGAAGCAATCCGGCAAAATAATCACGACAACCGAGAAAGGAGGCGAGCACAAAATCGTGTCAATAGAAATACCAATGGAGAATACGAAAGGATGCAGAGGAGAGTTGATAGAGAACCCAGAAGAGAGAACGATAGATATAATGGTGTGCGAATTGATGAAAGAGACGAAGGAGAAAGTCGAAGAGAAATGAGAGAAGAAAATAGTGGACAAGAAGGTCAAAACAGGCATGAACGCAGGAGGCGAGAGGCGAGCTAAAAAGACCAAAGAGAATCAAATCCCGAGGAAAATGAGCAAATCTTGAAAGAACTAGCGAAATGAGAAAATTGTTAAAAAAGTAGGAAGGAAGGAGGAAAGAAGACAGTTGGATGAAGCCATCGCAGAAGCTGCGAAGACTCCTTTCACAATAGAAGTACAAATGGGAGGAATACCACCTAAATGCAATCGCCTGCATTAACCAACATTTTCGATGGAACAACCCCGTGCGATACAACACATCAAGGCTTATATGAGATGTATGTTACAATGGGAGAATCATGATGCCATATTGTGCAAATACTTCGCATCAAGCTTAATTGGAGAAGCACTAAAATGGTTTGAAGGATTCCGAGAAACACAATCTCATCATTCAACCATTTACAAACTATTTTCTTGGGAGTGTATATAAGTAACAATTCCACGCGACCGGTGGTGAAGATGTATTCGGATTGAAACAAAGAGTCGGCGAGAGTTTAAGACATCTGACAATGAGATGGAGAACAATGTGCAGTGAAATGGCCGGAAGGGTAGAGGAAAGATATCTCATTTTATCATTTGTAAATGCTCTGTTCGCAACAAGTTTGTTATACATTCAAATATTCAGAATTAAAAATACGATTACGATGGCTGAGCTGCGAGAACTCCAAGAAGAATACATTGCTTTGGAAGAAAGACAAAATGAAATGGAATCATACCCAGTTGCGAATACAAGTTCGAACGCTGCGAATGCAAGTTTATTACCAAAATTTTTAAACTCAGTGGCGACCACTTCGCAAGGGCAACCGGAAAACAGAGTTGATGATGGACAGCAGAAAATAGTGGCTATGGGGAGCCGAGATCAGGAGGAATTTGATAGAGAGATTAGATCATATGCAAGAAACTTATGGAGGACGAAGGCATAATAACCATGGAGGGCCAAGAAATCGCAGAGTGGTATGGGAAGAGATCAAAATGCCACCACTAAATGCTAGTGTGGAAAAAATTTGGGAAGCTATACTTGTAATGGAGGACGTACCACCATCATGGAATGCAGGGAGTGAACCACCACCAAGTGACAGAAGTCATGAATATTGTTCTTACCATCGCTTTCATGGACATCTAACAAACGATTGCGAAACATAAAGAGAATCATTCTCGAATGATTGATCGGGAAGTTGACTCATTTTCTAAAAGATGAAGAGAAAGGGAAGCAAGTACTAACAACATCACCATCGAAGTGCAAAGAACAGTTTCAAAGAAGGAAAAGAAGCATTCGTAATAGAAGTGGGAACAAAGGCCAAAAATCTATTTTGCAACTCTATCGTTCATTCATATCGTACAATTGAAGATTTTCACGATAATGTGCTTAGTAGAGTATATGCAAGAGATTTTCATAACAAAGAAGTGATGAACACAAGCGAGAAAGTCGCAATTGAAAGATTGGCAGCTAAAAATTATTTCTTTCTCTGCAGACGAGGTACCCAAAGGAAGAGAAGCACATGATAGCCCGTTGGTGGTGGTGCGATTGGACATTAATCCAAGACCAGTTGATGGAGAAGATGACGGAAGCGAGAAAATTGTTGGGCAATCAATAGAATCCTAATCGAGCTTTGGAAGTTCGGTGAATATTCTGTTTTACCATACTTATAAGACTATGGGTGGAGAGGATGAAAATTTGATTCCTTCAACGTACAAAATTTACGATTTTAACGGCACAGCGAACAAACCTAAAGGAGAGGTTCACATGAGGATACCTTTACAAGGATTATCAGCTGACATTTTATTCTACGTGGTTGAAGTGGAATCTCCTTATAACGCATTAATTGGGCGACCATGGCTGCACGAAATCTTGGGAGTAGCATCAACATACCATCAATGTATAAAGTTTCCCCATCCAAATGGTATTGGAATTATAAAGGGAGATTGGAAGGAAGGTCAGAAATGTTATGAGGTTGACGTAGAGAGCTGTGAAGAGAGAAATGCTAAAAGGAAAGGTTGGAAACAGAATATCAAAGATGAAGAGAGAAAAGAGAAGCTGATGGTGGATACTATAGAGATAAGAAATGAAGAAGCATCGCGAAGTGCCGCAAGAATAGGCGAATGTTACGATGCCGCAAAGATAATTGGTTGTAGTTCATCGCGAAGTGCCGTAGAAACATCGCGAAGTGCCGCAGATGAATGCATGGAAGCAGGCGAACGTTACGATGGAAAGGAGTCCTTCAAGGATTGGGATAACGCTGAGGCAAAGAGCACAATGAACAAAAGGCATAAAAAGTAAAATGAATGGTCTGTGATAAGTAATCGACAAAGATATATCAAAGGCAAGACACAAAGAAGAAATGATATGTGAATTTCGACAAGAAGAATGTACAAGAATCCGAGAGAAAAATGAATGAAACAACATTGTGCGATGTCTTCGCAAATTAAATATCGAACTGACAATTAAATATGAATGATTGAATGATTTAACAACAATGAATGAGTAAATGAATGAGACGAACCTTTATGGCGTACACCTAGTTCGCGAATTACATTTCGTAAGAGGCAAATGTAAGACCTAAAGTGCGTCATATAAGGGGGTATCTCTTAACATGGCTCGGGGAAAAGGTTACACCGCCCACGGAACTGGGTCATGCAGATTTGGGGCCCATGAAAGCCTATCCGGAGGAGGTACCTTGGATTCCCAACTATATATGTAGGTTATACCCTGGTTAGGCAACCGAGGGTCTCTTTCAAGGAGTCAGCGTATGATCAAGGCGCCGAGGTACACGGTTGAGTCAAGAGTGCGGGGAGCATGGAACTTCCTTACCACTCTTGACAAGTCTTGGCGCATCTTTGCACTCACCGAAGAAAACTCCACTTAGGGTGCAGCCTTGTAACCATAAACCCTATAGGTATAAGGGATAAGAGGCTGCGAAAACAAGCTGGTTGTTGTTAAGACCGGATGGGAGGAGCTAGCCTTGTATGGCCGATGTACGCCTCCTTGAAGGGGCAACCGGGGGAGATGATAAGGCGGCACCCTCCATTAGGGAGCCGATAAGTGCCAAAGACGCAAATGTCACGAGGCTTTGTTTTCGTAAGGAAACTTAGGCTTGTCATATTTGTGCAATGATCTGCAGAGGCAATAATACTAACGCGAGGGTAAGACGAGATCAATGGGTCCTTACATGTAAGTGTAAAGACGTCCTGCGATTTCGTCGCAAGACGGCAATGTCACGGGGCTTTATTTTCGCAAGAATATTTAGGCCTGTCATATTATTGCAAGCAAAATATCTGCAGAGGCAAAATTACTTGAAAAATGATAAGGCAAGGTCAATGGGTTTTTGCATGCAAGTGTAAAGACGTCCTGCGACCTTGTCGCAATAAGGGGTGGCAGAGTAAGACCTTTACTTAGGAAGGTCAAGCTTAGAAGACCACCAAAAATGATAAGGCGAGATCAATAGATTTCTTCTTTTATAAAAATCACTTGCGACCTCGTCGTAATTATAAATTTAAACATCATTCCTGGTCAGAGGAAGAAAATGCGAATCTCGAAATTTCATTCTTTCATCCGAAGATGCATAACGAGAGGCAAATATGGGAATGGAAAAGACGAAATATTGTTATCCATCTTCCAATGAAAGAGTTATACATTAATAATGTTAGCCAAGAAAGGGAATGGAGATTGAATTTATGGGCAATAAACCCAAGAAGTTTACAAAAAAAGATACGAAATGTCTGAGATATTACAAAGCAGCGAAAGAAACAAAAAGAATTATCTCTTTGGTGATTCTTCTCCTCTATCTGATCCTTCAATTTCATTATTCTCGTCGCCAGAGTTTTCTTTTTCGCTGGCCTCACTATCAAACGTCCGAGACAGCAAATTCTCGGGAACTTCTTCGGAAAGCCAAGGATATGAACAAAGAGGGATTTTGTGATCATTACAAACATACTCCATGGCTTCATTGCGAAAACGAACGGCATCATTATTAAAATTCGCCACGGTAGTTCGAAATTGTTTCTTCAACTTGGAATATCTATTCTCATGAAGGGTGAGATTCTTTGAAAGTGTGCTTTCTCGGATTCAAGTTCTTCAATCCTTGCTTGAAATCTTTTCGGACTCTGCAAATAAATTACGATAAATTAACAACTCAACAAACAATATTACGAGAGGTAAGAAATAGTAAGGTATAATAAATAACCTTCTCTGTCATATATTATATCTTTAACCAAGGAAGTATGCTCGGTATGAAGACTAACATCAACACCTAAGTTATTCCTGGCATTATCTAAGATTTTCGCGGCCAAAAGCGAATTCATCGTCATTATTTATAATAAGAAGTGAATGAATTTGATTTTCTCGCTCACTAAGTAAGGAATTGGCGAAGCAATTCATCTCGCTCCATTTGCACTTCGAGAAGGGACTTTTGAAATGTTGCTAATGCGGGCGCCATTATTAGCAATGCGGTCTTTGTCATCTATATGGTCACTAATTTTCTTCCTTAAAATTTTGGTTTCCTCATGAGACTCGAGGTACATTTGTTTAAACTGGTTTGGCTGTACTTAAACTAGATCCGTGCTCAATTTCTAAGAGGCGGTACTTGGTTTGGAGTTCATTTAATGAAAGAGAATTAATGCGCTTGACGAACTACTTAAAGAGTTGTTGAGATGAACGAGAAGAGTGTCATTATCCATAGGCTCGGAAATGAATGGAGAAGAATAGCTTCTTCGGAGAGGTTATATACATCTGCGAAAGTGATAAGTCGGGTAGCAACAGGAAATTGATAAGATGAAAATAATAAGAGAGAAAAAATTTTTACCATAAAGTTTCTTTGATTAGCGTTCGGAGAGTGGTAACTTTGTTCTTCCGGCGAAAACTCAGTTTCCAATTGTTGGATCTTTTCGCGAGATCTCGCAGATTCAACTTCTAATTCTTTGATCCTTGTGCAAAATTGGGTATTCTTCTTCAATTGAATGTTATACCTCCTCTCAAGATCCGAGGCAACCACAAAAGAAGTTTTTCCACGACTGCGAAGAAATATAAAAAGGTTATTAAGATATAAATTAAAAGCGAAGTTGGAGGAGAAATATGAGTTCGAACATACCAACGAATTAAGTGCATTTAAGAAGCTAGGAGATACAGATCTAGAAACTCCTTTGAAAGAGTCATTGCCATCCAAAGAGTGTAGCATTACATATGGTGGCGAGGTTCTCGCATATAGAAGTCGAGATGAGTATCTCCAATTCCTTGAAGAGAATCCGAGAAGATCTTGAACAATTGATCCATAGGAGAATTGGCCGATTGAGCTTCATTTTGGAAAGTTGAATCCAAAACATTATCATTATCATCCTCATCGGAAGATTGAAATGGACCTAAGATGAGAGGAAGGTTGAGTTTTTCGCTTCTTAGATGATGGAACAGAAGACTTATCCTTGCGTGCATTGGCTTTAGTTTTGCCTTTAACTTTGCGCAGCTATCGCTTCCTCGGCGTCAACCTTCGCATGCAAATGAAGATAAGAAATAGAGGCAACAATATTGTTAAATATCATAAAAAGATATTTCTTACTTCATCCGTAAGCGATCGAAGTATTGCCAAGGTACTTGCCGGTGGATTTGCCTTGTAACTTTTCCTCGGTTTGACAACTGGAAAATTTACAAACTCAATGAGTACAAGAGGAAAGAGGGATTGCAAAAGCAAACTGCGGGGACATACCTCTTCCGCCTTCTTGGGCCACTTAAATTCCCAAGGATGATAGCTGCGAGATTTGCGGGGAGTACATGCGAACTGCTATGTAAGGTCCACTTAAGAGCAAAGGAAAAACCCACCACCTCTCATCTTTAGAGTGGCGAGGAGTAGTATTCTTACCCAGAATGCCGGTCGATATCTTGCATGAGTAATTTATCCTCGGGGATATTATCTTTTCTCTTCAACCGAGCGCCCCGGCGAGATTTCTTATTTCTCATGCCTATTACTTCATAATTTTCAAAAAAAGTTTTCTAAAAGTGTATCTCTCGGGGATTATTTCTAAATTTAGATATTCGGGGTCTCGACATTGTTAGGATATAGAGATCCTTTGCCAGCACCACGACTGGCAAACTCAAGCATTAGACGGATACAATCGCCGCATAATTGATAGACGGCTCGCGAGAAGTTCGGATGGGAAAGGATTTCATAAAAGAGTGGCATCTCGGGGGATCATATAAAGGAATGGGAAGTCCTGCGAGAAGTTGACCTAGCGAAACAATAATCTTGTGATCATCACATTGATGATCGAAAAAAGCAGCAAAGTGAGTATAGATGAACATCCTTGATTAGGAATAGTAGAAAGGGTGAAACCCTTATCTTGCAACTTTTTCTGAATCTCAATAAAGCGAGGTTTGTACATACGACTAAGTGAAGCCATTATCAATATGGGAAGGGATAAAGAATCGAAGATTAAGATATGATTAAAAAAGATCGAAGATTTGCAGAAGCGCAGCTTGCGGAAGAAGAAGATAAAAGAAAAGTTGCGAGAGAGAAGACGAAAGAGGAAAAGAGAAAGATATGAAAAATATATATAGAGAGAAACATCCTCTGGGAAACGAGAGCATTTAATGTGAGAAGGGACGTGAATGGTCAAGAATAAATGATTGAAAGAGACGTGTCAGGAATAGAATGGAGGAGTAGACATCTGTAATAAAGTCCGTATGGAAAGATGAAACTGAAACAAGTACAAATAAACGGTTGCGGCAGTTCAAAAACATTGATTCTCATGACATTCTCTCCTTCGCAGAGAAGACATGAGAAGAGGCAAGATGTAGGATCATAATATCGCCACAACAACAATTCGCGAAGACAACGGATAACAACATTGCGAGTGAGTCACAGAAGGTCAAATATGAATGACGCACTGGATGACGATAGGAAGATATGAAATCTGGCGAAAATTAAGAAGTGTCGCGAATATGAATACTTGTACGCCTGCGACACTTCGCGAGACATTCCCGAAAATAAAGGACAGCTTAGTTGTCATTCACTATGTATTACCCTATATAAAGGGATGAGTGAATCTGTTGTAGGGGGTTCTTTTTGGATTGGAAAACAAGTCATTAGGAGAGAGAAACAGAGCGAATGTAGTAAGATCTTAAGTGTAATTCCATTTTCCTGTGTAAACATTTTAAGAAAATTATTAATAAATATTCATAATTGTTCATCTATTATCTTCTGAATGGATTAGTTAAACAAAATATAGTGAGGGGTGTATTGTGGGATTTCCTGCAACTACACATAGCTATGAGTAGCTAAACAAATATTATTGGTTATGGGATAAAAGTTGATTTCTCAATATGTTATATGATTCAATGAATTAGTTTTGTCTCAATATTCTATTGTTTGTGATTCACAATTAATAGTGTTTTATGATTTGATAGTTTGTTTGGTTGAGTCCGGAATCAATCCGATTTACATTCATCTCTAGAGCTATATTAGGGTTTTCAATACGAAAAGGTTGTTTATCCCTGATTCTAAGTAGCATAATTGTGGGTAGTGCTTGTAGTGATATATCCTACTAGTCACAAGTGAATCATAACTTTTGTTAAAACGATTAGTGCTTTTACACATTTGTTTGCATTGATTAGTCTTATTCCATAGAACTTATTGCTTTTAGGGAGTTAAATCTAATTGTGCTTTTAAACTTTAGGTTGCTTTCTAGGAAGAATTCACATATGCATCTTTTAATATGGTTGTGATGAAATCAGGGAATTAGCGGGTTATTATTGCGATCAAGGTATCCTAGGACTATTAGTAGATGAGAGATTAAAATACCAATTCTAATCATTGATGAAAATACATGTTTGTGAATGATACTATCCCTTGACCAATATCTTCTCCTTATTGATTATTCCAATTATTTGCCTTGCTTTATTTTATTTTTACTTAAGTATTTCGCTTAAACAACAAACATCCCCCCTTGGTTACCTTAGAAACTGAAAATTGCATAACAACAATTGCCTCTCTGTGGATACGAACTCTTCCTTACCTTGTGCTTCATTTAAATTTAGTGAGTAAGAAAGTGAAATTATTTTTGACGGATTGACACACGATCAGCCACAAACAAAACAATCGCAGACATATTGAAGAAAAAGTTAGAAGGACATAAT
Source organism: Papaver armeniacum (assembly GCA_023531295.1). Lineage (NCBI taxonomy): Eukaryota > Viridiplantae > Streptophyta > Magnoliopsida > Ranunculales > Papaveraceae > Papaver > Papaver armeniacum. Next base: position 53,481 of record JAJJWW010015173.1, read on the forward strand.
AGAGCATGGTGTGAACAAGTGCATAATGCGATGCGGGCATACAATACACCAAGGCGAGAAGCTACGGGAATGTCACCTTTTTGTTTAACATATGGAGTTGAAGCTGTACTTCCAACAGAAATTATGATTCCAACCACAAAGAAAGAGGCTTGGGAGAAAAATCTTAGTGCGGGTAACATTTTAATCAAGCTAGATAAATTAGAAGAGAAAAGAGAAAGAGCACTACAACATATGGAGAATTATCAACGAAGATTAGCCAGAGAATATAACAAACGTGTCAAGACACGAGAATTTGAACTAGGCGATCTATTATTGAGAGAAACGCCAGCATATCAGCAAGAAAGTGGCGGCAAGCTAGCGAAAAAATGGGATGGACCTTATATCATTAAGGAAATAGTTGGAACAGGGGCATATAGATTGATGGATCCTGAAGGCAAAGATGTGGGCCACAAATTGGATAGACCATGGAATAGATTATATCTGAAGAAATATTACCCATAAAAGATTGAGGAAAAAGATTAAACTGCGAAGTACTCTTAAATGAATAAAGTGAAATGAATTCATATAAAAGAAGGAATGTGCGAATATCTCGCAAACAAAAAGATAATCAAAAATGAATGATTTATACAAATGGTACGAACCTTTATGGCGTACACCCTAGTTCGCGAATGATATTTCGCAAGAGGCAAATGTAAGACCTAAAGTGCGTCATATAAGGGGGTATCTCTTGACATGGCTGAGGGAAAAGGTTACACTGCCCCTGGAACTTGAGTGATGAAGATTTGGGGTCAATAAAGCCCATCCGGGGGAGATGCCTTGGATTTCCAACTATATAAGGTTATACCCTGGTTGGACGACCGAGGGTCTCTTCCAAGGAGTCGTGTATGACCAAGGCGCCGAGGTACACGGTTGAGCCAAGAGTGCACTGGGGCATTTGAAGTGTCTCGGCCATTCTTGGCAAGTCTTGGCACATCCGCACTCGGCCGAAGAAAACTCCACTTAGGGTGCGGTCTCGTAACCATAAGCCCTATAGGTATAAGGGATAAGAGGTCTGCGAAAACAACGGTTGTTATTAAGACCGGATGGGAGGAGCTAGTCTTGTATGGCCGATGTACGCCTCCTTGAAGGGGCAACCAGGGAGATGATAAGGGTAGCACCCTCCATTAGGGAGCTGATAAGTGTCTTAAGACGCAAATGTCATGAGGCTCAATTTTCGCAAGTAAATTTAGACTTGTCATATTTGTGCGATGATCCTGAAGAGGAAATAATACTAACGCGAGGATAAGACGAGATCAATGGGTCTTTATATGAAAGTGTAAAGACGTCCTGCGATTTCGTCGCAAGACGACAATGTCATGGGGCTTTAAATTCGCAAGAACTTCTAGGACTGTCATATTGTCGCAACGAAAATATCCTGCAAAGGCAATAATACTAAGAAAGCGATAAGGCAAGATCAATGGGTCTTTACATGAAAGTGTACAGACGTCCTGCGATTTTGTCGCAATAATGAGGGGTGGCAAAATAAGACCTTTAATTAGGAAGGCAAAATAAGACCACACAAAAAGAGTAAGCAAACAAGCTTGCGAGACTGAACTTGCAAATATTAATGCAGAACGACTTGCTTAATCATTTGAATATAAGCAAAACCACAAAAGAAAAAGTCAATCATACGATAGTAAGAGGAAGAAAGAGAATTGTTTAACAGTAGACTTAATATTTCTTATCAAAAAGTGCGCTTCAGAAGGAATTGAAAAGTATCTTATGCAAAAAGTGATGAAGATAAAGCATCTAGAAAATACAAAGTTATAAAGAAATTTAACTCTCTACATCATTCTTTTCGCCAGCGGAAGATGTAAAACACTCTTCAACAATTTTATCAGCTTCAACAATTTTCAAATTTTCGCTAGTTGATTGATTCTCGCCAGAAACCCCTTCATTTGGGTCATTATTAATAGCTTCATTATTAGAGGGGATCGTCTCTTCATTTGCGACATCCTCGCCACTTGCGTATTCATAATCACTATCAGGCAAATTACGGATTTCATCTTCTTCAACTTCCAAAGGTTCGATAGATACATGATCAAGAGATTTGGACAATAGTATATTATTCACGATGACTTCTGCTTTGAGATGAAATTGGCGAAGAAGTGCCTTCTGGTGATTTCTTCTCTGGATGTCTTTGGAATGAATAAGGTAATCCAATCTTCTTTCGTCTCGGTCGCGAGACTTAGCAAGAGAAGAAGTAAGCGACGCATTCTCCTTGCGAATCTTGGCATAGTTAGACTCCAGAATAGAAAGGGAGGAGCGAAGATCTCTCTCAGACTCTACAAAAACAAAGAGCAAAAGGAGTTATATAAACAAAAGATTTGAAGACTTGATAAAGGAAGAATAGATGAGGCAGTCAATTTCTATGACTACCTTCCTTTTGCGAAATAAGATGTTGGGTCAAAGCCAAGCAACTATTCTCCAGGTGATCCATGGCATTGTCAAAATTATCTCCAACCAAACCTTTTAATCGAGCGCGCAAACTCTTTTCGTTGGAAACAAGCAAGTTATTCTCCTTAGCAAGAGAAGAGTAGGATTCTTTTAACTTGGAATATTGATCTTTCGGTTAATTTTGGTTTTCACACTTAAAGTTATTCTACCCGAATAAGTTTATCCCTCTCAATAGTGACTTCTTGAAGTTTACTTCTCGTGAACAGAGAGATTGTTCTGTTCATTACATATTTTTACGATAGACATCAAGTTGTAACGAAGCAATCGCCATCTTGTTTAATAAAACTCGCTTCTCTTGAGATAGAGTTCCATTCTCATCGATAAGGTTTCCAACTCCAAATTAGATTTACTCAAAGAATAAGAGAGATGAGACAATTCATTAGTCAGCGAGTCTTGCTTCTGAACTAAGTGAACATTTTCTTGGGAAAGATTATCTATTTGATCAACAAAGTATGTATGACGATTATCTAACTGGTTATATTGCTCCATCCAAACATCTTTATCCATTCGAGTTTCTTCAATGACAGATTCCAACTGATATATCTCCATTTTTCGTTTCTGGTTTAAAACTTGAGAGGCGAACAAGGTATTAAAAAAAAAGGGGGAAAGGGAAGTAATACCTTTTAATTCTTCATTCTTCTTGCGAAGATTATCACGATCCAAATGAAATGTTTTGAAGATTATTCTTCAATGTCTTAACCTCTTGTTCTAAAGACATTTGCGACATTTTGTCGGAACCGAAATATTTACTCAAAGACTCATAAACGCTAAACCTGATGGGATCAACAGAGGTCTTCTTGACATCATTCATGATGTCCGATAAAACTTTGAAGGCTACATCCATCCCCTCCAGGTTTTCTTTGGTAAGAGGGAGACCCGAGATGAAGAGGTAATGGTGGGGAGAAGAAGGAAGAATTGAGTCATTCTTGGTCATAAAAATGCGAGGAAGAAGAAATTTGATGAAGATTAATGAGTGGGGGTGAGAAAGAGGAATTGATGGTAAAAGTAGAAAGGGGTCCATCTTGAGGAACTTCATTGATGGAAAATTCAGGAATATCGACGGTGGGATTTTCAGAGGTGGTGAGAATAAGAGGAATTGATTTATCCTGCGAAGATATTGCAGGAGAAGATGGTTTATCTTGCGAAGAAGGGATTGATTTATCTTGCGAAGATATCGCAAGAGAATATGGTTTATCCTGCGAAGATACTGCAGGAGGAGTTGTGAGTTTGAATGAAGGAAAGGAAATAGAAGATGCAACAGGCTTAGAACGGCGAGGTCTCATAGGAGAGTTATCAACATTTTTGTCATCCTGCGAATTACAAGTTAAATAAGAAACAGAGGCAACAATATTGTTAATATAAGAGTAGATGTTTCTTAAATACCTTGTCATTCGCAGACTTTCTTTAGTAACGGTAACTTTCGATTGCGAAGCGGGGGAATAAGCGGGGTTCGGGACGGTGAACTTAGTGTTAGATTTGTTCTTTCTTGAAACAAAAATAGCATAGGAGTCATTAAAAGAAGAACAATGTCAAAACAAAACAAAACAACTTTAGTAGGAGAGATCAATCACAAAAAGATCAAATTCAGCAAAATTAACAAACCTTGATGGCTCCATAGAAACAGTAGTAGAAAAGAGATGAGAACAGCAGCAGAAGAAAGAGAAACGGCGTTAAAAAGTTGCAGACGATGAAGAAGATGAAGTAAAAGAAAAAGAAACACTTTCATAAGGAACTCCTCCTTAAATAGGCAGGAAAAGGGTAACCGGATAGCATTAAATGTGCCGGTAAAAAGGGGAAAATTTTAGACACGTGTAAGCAGTCATCCCTAATCCACGGAATCTTGTCGGCAAAAATTGATGAAAAACAAACGATTGCGGCATTTGAGGAATACTGGTTCTCATGACATTCTCTTCTTCGCAGAGAAGACATGAGAAGAGGCAAGATTTAGGATTAGAATATCGCGACATCAATACCTCGCGAGATCAATAAACGACAACATTGCGAAGGTATCGCAGATGAGTAATATAAATGACGCAATGAATTACGACAGCCAAAACACGAAAAATATATGAAGACCTAGCGAGATCTAGGAGAACTGCGAGATTATATATTTGTACACTTGCGATATTTCGCAAGTCATTCCCGAAAATAAATGACAGCTTAGCTGTCATCCACAATGTACTACCCTATATAAAGAGTTGAACAAGTCTGTTGAAAGAGAGATCTTTTTCGAGTGTTGGGCAAGTCATTAAGAGAGAGAAAGTTTAGAGTGATTGTAATTCTTTAACTGGTTTCCATTTCATCTTGTAAGCATTTAAGAGTATAGTCAATAAAAGTTACAATTACTTATCCTAAAAATGATTTGATTGTATAGATTCTTGTGAGGGGTGTAGTGTAGGATTTCCTGCAACTACAAAGTTTTGTGCAACATTATCCGAGATAAAGGTTCCACAAGGGTATGGTTCAAACTTTTCAACACTGGTGAATCGAAAAGATCGAAAGCTTATCGGACTAAAATCGCATGATTATCACATGCTAATGCAACATTTTTTTTGCCCATTGCGATTAAATCAATTATGTCGCAGCCAAAAATATATGCTATTATCAGGTTTTGTTTCTTTTTCAGGGAAATATCTAGCAAAGAAATCAAGGTGGCAGAGCTAGAAAAATCATAGTTGGATCTTGTTGTGACGTTGTGCTTGCTCGAGAAATACTTTCCTTCATCATTTTTTGACATCATGGTTCATTTAACTGTGCATCTTACCAGGGAAGTGCAAATTTGTGGTCATGTATTCATTCGATGGATGTATCCGTTTGAAAGGTGCATGAAGGTCATTAAAGGGCATGTGCGAAACGCAGAAAGCGCAGACACTGGAGGAAGCATTCTTTGAAGGAGCCTTGCGGAAGAGACAATTGAGGTTATCAGTGAGCACCAACAAAGCATGATTGTTGAATTAATATTCTGTTATGCTAGGATTAGTAGTAATAGTACTAGGCTTGCACATAGATTTTTTTTTGGAATTGGGCCTAAAATAGTCTTTGAATTAATCTTACTCCAATAGCATTTTATAAACTGGAGTAATACCCACTATCTTAAAATAAGCATTTTATATACCCTATTGATTCATTAATTCAGTCATTCCTACCCATCTCTACTTAACAATCATTGGAAATTTAGAATCATTCACCAAGAACATTGCTTGTTTGTACATTTACTTTATTCAATCCATTACTACTGAAATCAAAAGAGCAAGAAAAACTGACACTTTATGTTCAAACCCTTCAAACATACATCCATCACAAGTTTAATACTGCTGAAAATTCAAACAACAGGAAGAACACAACTAGTTTAATTACATCTAAAGAAGGACAAAGCAAACAGAATAAGAATTCTAAATACATGACTGGCTACCAGTGCCATTACAACTTTCTTTTTACAATCAAAATTCAAAGATGCGCATTACTAATCTACCTGACATAAAAAGTTTACTGTATTCAATCCATTACTACTGAAATCAAAAGAGCAAGAAAAACTGACAAATTTCTTCAAACCCTTCAAACCTACATCCTCACAAGTTTAATACTACTGAAAATTCAAACAACTAGAAGAACACAACTAGTTTAATTACATTTAAATAAGGACAAAGTAAACAGAATACCACTTCTAAACACCCGACAGGATACCAGTGCCATTACAACTTTCTTTTTACAACCAAAATTCAAAGCCGCAACATTACTAATCTACTCGACATAAAAAAGGTTAATCATAACCACCGCAACTCTCCTACGTGCTATATTTACAATGCAAGCGCAAACCGAACCCCAAAAACACCTTATATTATAAGATCTTCATCAACACCATCTATCAAACAAAAAACAAAAAAGAAACCCCATTCTCCATACACTTCTTCAGCAACATAAAGTACCCTCAATATCCCCACAAGTTTTCACGAAGATGCACAAGAGAAATAGTAATCAAAATCACATTACTCTAGTTCTAAGGGATTTGACAGTACCTATAAGGCAATCACCAAGATTCTCCGTCACTGTTGCTGCCAGTGTAGTTAAAATCGCTTTCCAAGGCCGAGTACTCTCCGAGTAATCGCTACAAGCTATATGACCGAGGCGATTTTCGATTCCAAGTTATTTCCGATTTTTAGAAATTAAGTCGGCCGATATGCCGATTTGTACCAATTTTTCAGCAAAATGAGTTGGGAATTTTTCCGAGTTGGCCTTTCATGCACCAAAATTATAAAAAAAAAAAAATTTAACCCCTCGAATGAGAGTTATTAAACGGAAAAACCTCTAAAAATGTTATAAATAGGTTCATTAATACAATATTACACTTGATTATATGACTCGTGAACAACAATACATAAGTCTCTAATAAAAAGGTTCCGAGTATTAGGCCGAGTTTTAGCGATTTCCAAGTCCGAAGTTATTGCTCCTCGCTCCAAGCTTCCCAACCGAGTAGGACCGAGGAACGATTTCGATTACTTTGGTTGCTGTTGTAGTTTAACTCATCCTCTTCATAGTAGGCACCAGTACCATCATCATCGTCTGAAGATGTGTAGGGACCCTGGAGATCATCATCATCTGTTTCTTCTTCCTCATCTTCTTCTTCACTGCAAACCACCATCTCACCGGAAAAACACACGGGCTCTCCATTGAGGTCTAACCCAGGAATCTCCTCTCCGTCAGAATCCACGTTCAGGGGTTCTGACATGGTTCGAGCAAACTTACGATGGTTTTTCTTCTTTTCGGCGAGATAGATCTTGTACATCACATCTTCAAACTCTTGCCTCTTCCTCTTCTTCCTATCTGCTTCTTTTTCTCTCTCATCTCTCTTCATCGAATCATCACTGCTCTCCTCATCTTCTACTCCTTCATAGTTCCTTTCTTCATCTTCATTATCACTTTCAGTCGCACTACGAGTTTTCCCCCATGAACACTTCCACTCTCCTCGTCGTTGAAGCTTCTCCCTGCGTCGGTGTGCATCTATGGCATCTAACTTTCTCATCCACAACTGAAATTCCTCATCATTTTCAACCCTTAATCTTTGAAATTCTTCTCTCTCTTCTTGTTATTTCTTCTTGGTGATCTCCAGATTCATAAAAGAGATCAAACTTTCCATCTCTAAGCTTGTTAAAGCCTCAATCACACTCTTTGCATGTCGTATGGCAGGGGAATCGGCCATTTCACTATTCCTTAACCGCCTCTCTTTCTCTTTCTCTGATTCTATTTTTGGTTTAATAATCTGTTTATCTCTCTATTATATTTATAATGATGGTGGTAGTTTAGCCATGAATGGTCGTTTATGGCATTTGGTTAAGAGTCTTGTCGCTTGGCTATTCAATGTCATGCGCAATACCATCATTAATCTACTAAACCCTATTTTCAAAGTCTAATGTCAGACTATCAATGAGTATCTTCAACCCTATAGATACGTTCCATCATTACTCTACTAAACCCTATTTTTAGCCATTGTTGGTAAACATAATGATGGTGTTAGATCTTAATGTTAATTTTCTGGTCTTTAATATGGAAATTTTGTGTATGCTAACATTATTAGAGTTTAAGCATTTAAAGCACTAAAATGTGGAGTCGTTGAACCAGTTTAGTTTTTTCAGAATACTAATTTTAAACATCTAAAGATTGGCAGCTTGGTGGATTGATTCGTTACCTAACTCCTTCGAGGTCATGCGTTCGAATATGGGCAATATCTTTTTATTAATTTTTTCAAAACGAACTTTTTAACCACGCTATAAAACCGGCATGTCTATAGAACGCACACTATGGACACACATATACTAGCGTGTCCAAAAAAGAACTTTTTGGCCACACTTTGAATTTTGCGTGTCTATAAAATGTGGAGTCGTTGAACAAGTTTAGTTTTTTCAGAACACTAGTTTTAAACATCTAAAGATGGGCAGCTTGGTGGATTGATTTGTTACTTAACTCCTTCGAGGTCATGCGTTCGAATATGGGCAATATCTTTTTATTAATTTTTACAAAACGAACTTTTTAGCCCCGCTATAAAACCGGTGTGTCTATAAAACGCACACTATGGACACACATATACTAGCGTGTCCAAAAAAGAACTTTTTGGCCACACTTTGAATTTGGCGTGTCTATAAAATGCCCACTATGGACACGCATATATTGGCGTGTCTATAAATCGTACACTATAGACAGGCATATACTGGCGTGTCTATAAATCGTACACTATGGACACGCATATACTGGCGTGTCTAATGAACCAACTTTAAAACCACACCTTAAATGGCGTGACTAACCTTTTGGACACGCCACAACTACATAATGTGGCCATAGACTGGTCTATAAACACGCCCAATCAAAAATTTAATGGTGGGTTTGTTTGCAGAATTCACCGTTTCCAGGAATTTATAATCTCATGGGATTACAAATTCTGGGATTCATGTAAATTCCTTGTGTGTTTGGTAGCTCAGTTAAAATTCATGGGATTTATAGGGTTTTCTAATTTTAAAGTCTTTGTACCGTTTGGCATTACCCTTAAATCTTAAAATTACATATATATAGGATTTAGAGTTAAAAAAAGTGGGTCCATAAATCCCTTGATAAGTTTCCCGGCAAATCTTAGGGGGAGGGGTCGGACTCCATATGAAGGATTTGCTGGAAAACTGAATCCTGTGAGAAACGTGATTCCAAGGATTTGGGCAACCAAAGGTACAAAGGGAAACGTAATTCTACCAAATCCCCTGGACCCATAAATTCCTCCTTTAAATTTCTGCATCCAAACCCACCATAAAGTTAACGTGACTAAACGGTTGATATTTTGACACGCTACTAGCCCTGGCATGGCTGAAAGCACTTATATTAACACGCCCATAGAACATGGCGTGTCTATAGGGTAGAAGTATACCCTATATAAACGCAAAAACCAAAAAGGCGTGACGGGGAAATTTATATCTGGTGTGGCTAAAGGTCATTTATGTACTAGTGTTACCAGACAACGCATGGTAACCTTTGGCCACGCCAAACCATGTCATGCAAACCTAGCCGCGCCACCATGATGGCCTTCCCTACGCGGCTACCAAAACGAAGGCGTGCGACAATCAACGGTCGCCCTTCAATCCCAGGAGCAAATCCTAGCCGTCCAAGGTTACCAGACAACGCATGGTAACCTTTGGCCCGAAAACCTAAGTTTGGCCACGGCATGCCAACCTAGCCGCACCACCATGCTGGACTTCCCTACGCGGCTACCAAAACGAAGGCGTGCGACAATCAACGGTCTCCCTTCAATCCTAGGAGCAAATCCTAGTTGTCCAACATTACTGATAGGTGTCGTAAAACACCTAATTTAATATCTAGTATTTATGCTTTCTTTGCGAGTTTTCTTGTAAATTATGTATCTTATGTGTGAGTTTGAGTTTATTAGGTGCAATGGAGTCATTTGGAGCAAAAAGACCAATTGGAACTCGTTCAAATACAAGATTTCTACTTTTCATTGTGTAGAGGACGAGAAGATGAAGACAATGGCGAAAGAACGGAGTCATTCGGAGTTCGTATGAAGAAGTTATGAGCAAAACAAGAACTTGGAAGACTAAGGGCTAAATGGTCATTTCATAGAGAAGTGCTATTGTCACCCCGCCGTATGTTAAGGGGTAGTCATTCTGTTAAGGGGCAACTTTCAGAGGATTACTAAAGACAGGCTAGCCATGGTTAAAGGGACACCATCTAGGTAGCCCTTATCCAGAATCAGTTGTGTTGTTAGCACCCAACCCTATCCTAAATTGAGAGAAAACTTTACTCTCATCGTTTTCTCTGAAATGAGAAAGAGAAGAAAGTAGCAGCGGCTGCTGCTTGACTTCATTGTTGATGGCGCGACTCAGAGGTGAAGAAATTATGGAGAACCAGTGGAAGAAATCGATTGAGGATGAGGATTTGAGATCGATTGAAGCTGTGAACAAATGGGTTAAACTCAGATTTGAGTTTGAGTTGATTTGATTGGTAATTGAAAGGAGATGATGGATTTCGTGGTTCCGTGATGAATTTATGAATGGGTTTGTCTCGAGATCGAGTTTTCGGTGGTAATTGTGGATTGTAAGTGGTCGATTTAAGGAATCCGAGAACAATTATGGTTACGTGGAAACAAATGAGGAAATTTGATGGAGTTAGGGTTTCTAAAATGATAGCACATGTGGTGCCCGAATTTGGGGGTTTGAGTGAGCTGCAGGCTTTGTGAGCAAGGGAAGAAGTAATTGATGGTGATTGAGCTATTGAGGTGGTTTCGCTAAGTACTTTCATCGAAGTGGAGATAAGAGCAGTTGATATTGAACTAGCTCAAATGTTTGAGCTAATATAATTCAGGCAGAGAATGGGAGATGTTAGACTAATCGAAGCTGCAGAATTGAGATGCTAAGGTCTGAGGTGTAGCTGCAGAGATGGCAAAGATGGAAAGCAGATGGTCATGATCTAAAGCTGGCCATGGATGAATTCGAGTGCGCCTTATGCACATGTGTCTTGAGCAATTGATGGTGGTGGTAATCGCGTAGCCGTGGGACGGGATCCGAGCCGCTATGGTGACCGTGATGCTTAGAGTCCGAGGTTGATTGAGTTGTGCTGCTCTGGTGGAGGACAGCTGCAGTTAGAAGATGCAAGAATTAGATGTATGCTTAGGAAGAACAGGGGAGATCATAACCTGAGCTGAGAGAGAATCGAGATAGAAGGTGGAGCTCGACTGTGTTGTTCTTTGTGATGGGTTTGCCGCTATGAATGTATTGTTGTCGCCTGTGCCATGGAAGGGTCAAGAAGGAGCTGTGGAATGATGGTCGGACAGATCGAGTGAATCGAGCCGTGGCGCGCTTTTGGGTATTGGTTCTGTGCCAGTGAAAAGCGAGGTTGCAGGGTGTTGGCCTGAGCTATGAATACTGGTGGTGACACTGAACTGCAGGCAGGTGAGAATGAAGTGAACTCAGGGATGTGGTGGTACTGAAATTGCTCAGTGGTTACAATTGGGTGTGGCTGGAAATCTGTGAATGGATTACACGGAACAGACTGAAGTTGCAGGAACTTAATGGCTACAGGCGGAATGGTTCGAGGCCCGAACAGCTGGGATTTGTGGCAGTGTTGGTGTTTGTGTTGCAGTGCAACTAGGGAAATGTCTCAGGTGATTATCTGGAATTGCAGGCATAGAGATGGGTGGTTGTGCTGCAGGTTATTGCAGGGAGAGATGCGGTTGCAAGATGGTTGAGCTAGTGAAATGAAGAAATGGCAGAGAGAAGGAGTAAAATGAGGCAGTGCTGGTGCTGTTAAGAAGAGGTAGAATGGATTTGTGGTGATGAGTCTGGTGGAGCCTGTGTAGCATGATGAATGCTGAGGTACAATGAGTTGCTGGCATGGAAGAAATGTTGTAAGGCGAAGTGCAGTTGCAGTGAAGGCACTGGTAGTAATTTGGCTTGAGAATGTGCGAGTGGCAAGTTAGGGCCAACATGGTCGGATAAGCTAGTGAAGCACGACCATCAAGTGCAGTCAAGGCCTGATGGTTGCAGGTGAAGCACAATCATTGTGCTACAGATTTGGCCAGAATTAACTCAGACTAGTCAGATGCTGACTCACAATCCCTGACTGCCTGACTCATCCAACTCAGCCTTGTCACCCAGCTGACCTGACCCTGACTCACCTGACTCAGCTGAGTCTTGACCCGGTTTGACTCAGTGAGTTGACCGAGCTGACCCGGCCGTTCTGACCCGTTGACCGGTGACCGGTTTGACTTTGCCGGTCGCCTGAGACACTTTCCGGCGACTATTCCGGCCGAATTCCGGCCATAATCCCAGTTTTCCGGCGAGCGTTTTTGGGACAGAATTTCTACACGGGTTTCTCTCCATGGTGGGCCGGGTGAATTTCCAACTAATGGACTTTGAAGACAAAACCTAGTTTTGGAAGGAGAAAAAGACTACAAAAGGGAATATCTTTATCTATCATATGTTTTATTATTATCTCTTCTACTTTTATTCGAGGGTTTAGAACCATGAAGTCTTTTCTCTTTCTTCTTGTGATGAACTCCTTGAATATGAATACCTAAGTTTATTATTGGTTATGGAATAGTTGGATTTCACAAAGCATGATTCTTTGATTCAATATATTAGTTTTGTCTCATATCTATCGTTTGCAATTCTCTGAAAATATTGTTTTATGATTGATTGATTGTTTTGTCAAGTTGCAAATTGGTAGAACTTCTAATCACATCTATTGCTAGTTTAGGGTTTATTATACGCAAAAGTGATATTCCTTGGATACAAGTAGCATAATATGATTATAGTTTGTAGTGATATATTCTTATGATCATATGTGAATCGTAACCTTTGTTAAATTGAATTAGTGCGCTTTCCACGTTCAATTGCTTTGATTGGCCTGATTTCATAGAACCTAATGCATCTAGGGAATTAAACTTGATTAGTGCTTTTACACGTTAGGTTGTTCCTTTAGATAGAATTCATATTCGCATCTTTTAATGTGTTTGTTGATGGCATGAGGAGATTTGCGGGATATTCTTGCGATCAAGGTATTCTAGGGTCTTTGATAAAAGTTGAGATTAAATATCAATTCTAATTATTGTGAAAAGCATGTTAGTGAATGAAAACGAAATCCTTAACCAATATCTCTTCTATCTTATTTGTTTGCTTATTTTCTTTATTTTATTTTATTTTATTTTATTTCATAAAATCACAAAACTACCGGTGTTATTTATAAGGAACCATAATAATTTGACAACCTAGACCTCTCTGTGGGATCGATCCTTTCTTGCCCTTGCTATATTTATATTTTGAGTAGTAAGAAAGTGTAATTATATTTGTGTCGCTTACGACAGCGGTCAATTACCAGACAACACATGGTAACATTTGACCCAAAACCCTAGTTTGGTCACGCCAACCTAGCCGCGCCACCATGCCATGCCAATGGCATGCCAACCTAGCCGCGCCACCATGCTGGCCTTCTCTATGCGGCCACCAACAAATGAAAGCGTGCGACGATCAACGGCTACCTTTCCTCTTAAGATGCAAAATCTCGACCATCGAAAGTCACCAAGCTAGCAAGTCTCCCAAGTTCGACTTGCCAGGCAAAAACAATATACTACATGTTTTCCACAAAAACATTCGAGACATCAACACATATCACAAACTAGGGGATCCTCTTTGGGTATTGGTTTGGCGGTTTACAGCGTGCGGCGTACACTACGCCCGTCATAAGGAAGTGTCATAAGGATGAGGCGGTTAGTAAATACGGGGAGTTAATGGTGAAACGCTCTTTTATGGGACATCAATTCCATGCGTTAACGGTTTTATGGGACATCAATTCCATGCGTTAACGGTTTTATGGGACATCAATTCCATGCGTTAACGGTTTTATGGAACATCAATTCCATGCGTTAACTGTTACCACCTCCTCCCATTTACTCACCCACTTTTCCATTCCTTAATGAGACCAGAGTACGTTTCACTTCGACTTGTATAAATAGGTCTTACCTATTTCCACCGAACAACAAGTTCAGTCGGGAGGATACACCACTCATAAAATATTGGCTAGCTTCCCCATCTGTTATCTTCCCACTTTCTGATACAAGTCGTAACACAACTACTCTTCTAGAATCAACTATTCTTGTCCATCACTTTCCTTGCTTCCCTCCCAAAACCAACCCATTCTCCTCCACTTTGGGACCGAAGCAAGTCTGGAACAACCATTTCTTGGTTTAGGCCGGACTTATACAGATTGATCTCTCGAATCTAAAGTACTCCCTTGCAGTACATTGTTTAGGGTTTAAATTCGTTTCTCACCCACACACCGAAATTACCGAAATCAGCAGAAACTATTTTCACCCACAAACAATTACATGATCCGTATACAAATACTTCCCATCGTCTTGGGTTCTACGAGTGAAGCAGCTCGGGTGGATCTTCTAGCTCGTCCTCCATTCCTGGGATCTCTTCGATTTCGTCGGTATCGTCTAGGGGAAAGTCAGCTAAGAATTCTGCGACGACTTGGGTCTTTATTGCAGTTTGGGCTTGATATTTTACCCCAAACTGTTTTATTTGAGCTCCCCATTTATAGATTCTTCCCTGTTGTATCGGCATGGTCTAAAATAGATTCTATTGGAGCTTTTATAATGACTGACATGGTGTGTGCATGAAAATACGTTCGCAACTTTTGCATCACGTAAACCAAGGACAACACGATTTTCTCGATTTTAAAGTAGTTCTTTTTTGCTGATGTCAGAGTCTTACTTATGAAGTAAATAGGTTTTTCCACATCTATTTCTATGCGAGTTAGTACCGCATTGGTCGAAGTGTTAGTCGCCGATAGGTAGATGTAAAGGTTTTCTCCTGGATCGGGCTTCTGTAGGATCGGCAAAGTGGCCAGATGTTCTTTGATCTTTTGGAAAGATTCTCCACACTCGGCACTCCATGAGAATTTTTCTCCTTTTTTCAAAGTATTGAAGAAATCCTAACATTTGTTGGACAATCTAGCTATAAACCTTCCTTGGGATGCTAGCTTTCCATTTTGTCTTTGCACGTCTTTGACTGTGGCAGGCGAGGGCATCTCCAATATGGATTGCACCTTAGCCGGGTGGACCTCGATGCCTCGCTTGGTAACTAAGTATCCCAAGAATTTTCCCGAGGTTACCCCAAAATCACATTTTTCTGAGTTGATTTTCATGTTGAATTTCCTCATTTGTTCGAAAATTTCTTTGAGATCGTTAGCATGGTCTTGTGGGAGTTTGCTCTTGACGAGCATATCATCCACATATACCTCTAGGGTTCTGTGTATCCAACTGTCAAACATTTTTTCCACCATTCTCTGATAGGTCGCGCCGGCGTGTTTTAGTCCGAATGGCATCTTAGTATAACAGTATAGACCTTGGGGAGTGAAGAAGGCGGTATTCTCTTGATCTTCCTCGGCGAGTGGGATTTGGTTATAACCCGAACATCCGTCCATGATGGATAGTAATCCATATCCAGATGTTGCTTCTACGAGCTGATCGATATTGGGGAGCGGAAAGCTGTCCTTTGGGAAGGCTTTATTAAGATCGTTAAAGTCGATACAGATTCGCACTCCTCCATTTTTCTTTGGGACTATCACCATGTTAGATATCCATATCGGATATTGTACTTCTCGGATGACTCTTGGTGCCTCCATCTTCTTTAGTTCTTTTTGAATCGCCTCGTGATACTCCGGTGCCACCTTTTGCATCTTTTGCCTCATGGGCTTGTGCCTTGGATCAATTTTCAAGTGATGACAACAGACTTCTGGATCTATCCCGGGCATGTCTTCCATGCACCATGCAAAGACATCAGAAAATTCTTTCAGTACTCGTACTAGTTTTTCTTCTTCCTCTTTGTTGAGGAGAGTTCCAATCTTAACATGCCCGGATTTTCGGATGTTCTGATGTTTACTTCTTTCGTAGGTTCCAAGGCCGAGAAGTTTGACCTTAGATCTCCAACGTCGGAGATGTTCTGTAATTGTTACAAGGGCTCCATGGATGAGTTCGAGGTTGGCACATTGTCCAAGGCTGTTACATTGTCCGAGCGCCTCGCTTCATTGGAAACTGCTATGTAAACATCGATTTCTCCCTGTCTTTCGGTATTCTTAGCCCTTTTCTTCTTTGCTTTTGGGGAATTTACTCTATTCTCGCCATTTTGTACATCCAGGTTATAGCAGTACTTTGCTTCGCCCGAGTCTCCCATGATCTCTCGCGATGCCACCGGGTGTTGGAAACCTTAGTCTCGGTGGTAAGTCGAAGTGACTCCTTTGATCCCATGTGTTTTGAGGTAAAAACTGTTTATGCTGGTTTTGGTAAATTTGGGTGTGTTGATGAGAAACGAATCTAAACCTTAAAAAAATGCAGTGCACGGGAGTACTTTATATTAGAGAGGTCAATCTGTACAATCCTAGCCTTAACCAAAAAATGGTCGTTCCAGTCTTGCTTCGGTCACAAAGTGAAGGAGAAGGGTTGGTCTTAGGGCGGGAAGCAAAGAAGGTGTTGAGACCAGAATGGTTAATTCTGAAGGTGTGGTTGTTTTATGACTTTTATCAGAATATGGAACTGGCTTGCGGAATGTAAGCTATAGTTCTTTGGTGTTTTTATGGATACTTGTGTTGTTGTTAACCAAAACTGTTATCTGGTCGAAATAGGTAGGAACCTATTTGTAGGATCATAATATCGCAACACCAACACCCTTGCGAAATCCATGAACGACACACTGCAAAGATGTCGCAGAGCGGTAATAAAAATGACGCAACGGATGACGACAGCCTGAACACGAGAAAGACGTGAAGATCTAGCGAGATCTAGGAGTGTCGCGAGAATTAACATTTGTACACTCGCGAGAACGTCGCAAGTCAGATCCGAAAATAAAGGACAGCTTAGCTGTCATCCACTATGTAATGTCCTATATAAAGAGCCGAACAGGCTTAAGGAGAGGAGAGATCTTTTTCGAGTATTGGGAAAGTCATTAAGAGAGAGAAAGTTTAGAGCGGTTGTAAATTCTTTAGCTTATTTCCTTTTCATCTTGTAACATTTGTGAGTTTAATCAAGAAAGACTTCAATTGTTCATCTTAAAATGATTTGATTGTGTGGATTCTTGTGAGGGGTGTAGTGTGGGATTTCCTGCAACTACATAATGGCGCTAGAAACAAGGAAATTGATTGAAGATTGATATTGTGATTTGAAAGAATTTGGAGTAATAGGAAAGGAATTTCATATAATTTTCAACAATTCACTGAGATTGAAAAATGGCTAGAAGGAGACGTGCATCAAAACAACCAACAACTGTTAGAAGGAGTAGGAGACTTGCTGGAGAAGGGGAAGATGAAATGGGGGAATCTTCAAGAATGAACACAAGGAACAATGGAGAAAATCAAGTTCAACCGCCAATTCAACGTACACCAATACAAAATAGAATTGTGGATTATGACAGAGTGAGTGTACATACTTGGCGATCAGATTCTGTAGGTGAAATGGGAGAAGAACAACAATTAGGAAGCAATGGACGAGAGGAGAGAGACCAAGAAATAATTGGAGGAATAATTCATGGAAATGAAGAGATTGCAGCGTTAGAGGCATTGAGGCAAACAATACATGAAGAAAGGCGATTAGAAGCAGAAGAACGTGCAAATCTGACAAGGCAAAATCATGAGTTGAGGATGGAAAATATGAGATTACAAAATAGAAGGTCAAGAAGCACTACAAGGTCAAGTTCAAGATCAGATAGAGAATAAATAAGAAGAGATTTACCTGTAGGAAATGCTAATGAAGAAACTCGAGAGGAAGTGCAAAATCCAGGCGAAGAACGTCGCGAAAGAAGAGAAATAATGGAAGATCGTTATATCCCACGTGCTAAAACTCTTCAAAATGGGCAAAATGATAGAAATCAGGGAAGTAGGCAACGTCAGGGGCGAAATAATCAAGATGGCGAAGAAAATCAGGAAGAAGGAAGGAGAATATTACAAGGAAGAGATATTCAAAGGAATCATCGAACAATTGAAGAAGAAATAGAGAGACGTTATGCTGAACAAGCACGTTTAGCTTGCGAGAGGGAAAGACTGAGAGCAGAAGTGGAAGAACAGGAGCTACAAGAGGCAATTCGCCAGAACAATCATGATAATCGAGAAAGAAGGCATCTACAAAATCGCAACAATGGTAATATCAATGAAGAATATGATAGAATACAAAGGAGAGCTGAAAGGCAGCGAAGAAGATAAAATGAGAGATATAACGGTGTGCGAATTCATGAAGGAGAAGAAAGAGAGGATCGCAGGGAAAGACGAGAACAAAGTGATGAACAAGAAAGTCAAAATAGATATGAACGCAGCAGAAGAAGAGAGGCGGAGCTAAAAATACCAATGGATCCAAATTCTGGTATAAATGAACAAATTTTGAGAGAGTTAGCGGAAATGAGAGGAATGTTAAACAATAAAAAAGAAGGAGGTAAGAGACAACTGGATGAATCCATAGAAGAAGCTGCGAAAACTCCATTCACACAAGAAGTACAATTAGGAGGAATACCCCAAAGTACAATTTACCACGTTAACCAAAGATTTTCGATGGAACAACTTGTGCAAAGACAACACATCAAAGCTTATGTGAGATGTATGCTACAATGGGAGAACCATGATGTTATATTGTGCAAATATTTTGCATCAAGTTTAACAGGAGAGGCTTTGAAATGGTTTGAAGGTTTACCAAAGAATACCATAACATCTTTCAACCATTTGCAGGCTATATTTTTAGGGGCGTATATAAGTAACAACTCCTCATGACATGGCATTGAAGATGTATTTGGGTTAAAACAAAGGGTTGGCGAAAGCTTGAAACATCTAACCGTGAGATGGAAGACAATGTGTAGTGATATGGCTGGTCGTGTGGATGAGAGATATCTTCTATCATTCATTAATGCTATGTTCGCAACCAATCTGTTATACATTCAAATTTTTAGAATCAAGAATACAATCACAATGACTGAGTTGCGAGAACTTCAGGAGGAGTATATTGCTCTGGAGGAAAAGCAAAATGAGATGGAATCATACCCAGTTGTGAACACAAGTTCAAAAGTAGCAAATGCAAGCTTGTTACCTAAGTTGATAAATACAGTGGCGAGCACCTCGCAAGGTCAACAAGAGAGGATAACGGGTGATGGTCAGCAGAAGTTAGTAGCTATGGGAGTCGTGATCAAGAAGAATTTGAGAGAGAAAGAAACTTCTATAACCGTGGTGGAAATAACAAAATTCAAAGACTTGATCAGCCACAAGAAACTCATGGAGGTCAGAGGCGAAATTATCACAGAGGACATCGAAATCACAGGATAATATGGGAAGAAATCAAGATGCCACCACTAAATGCTAGTGTGGAGAAAATATGTGAATCTATAATCTTGATGGAAAACATACCTACGCCATGGAACATGGGAAGTGAACCACCTCCGAGCGACAGAAGTCATGAATTTTGTACTTATCACCATTTTCATGGACACTCAACAAATGATTGCAGAAATATAAAAAGAATCATCCTCAGAATGATATACCAAGGGAAAATAAATCATTTTCTAAAAAATCAATCTCAGTCTCAGCCAATACCGCCACCGCCAGAAATTCGCAGAGTAAATACAACAAAAGGAGGAGAAACATTTGTAATAGAAGTTGGAGCAAAGGCAAAGAACCTGTTTTGTAACTCTATTGTGCATTCGTACAAGACAATTGAAGATTTTCATGATAACATTCTCGTAGGGTTTTCGCAAGAGATGCTGATAATAGAGAAATAATGAACATTGCGAAGACATCGCCACTGAAAGAATGGCAAAAGTAAATTATTTCTTTTACCGCGGTAAGAAGTACCCGAGGATGGAGAGATGCATGACAACCCATTAGTGGTAAGATTGGAGATTAACCCAAGACCTAATGATGATGAAGATGATGAAGCTGAGAATTCATGGGCAATAAATAGAATTTTGATCGATACTGGAAGTTCTGTGAATATCTTTTTTTATCACACTTATAAAACTATGGGAGGGAAAGATGAAGATCTAATACCTTGAACTTACAAAATTTATGGTTTTAATGGAACTGCAAATAAGCCTAAAGGAGAAGTTCATATGCGAATTCCACTGAAAGGGTTGTCCTCTGAAATTTTATTCTGTGTAGTTGATGTGGAATCACCCTACAACGCATTGATTGGAAGACCTTGGTTGCATGAGATTCTAGGTGTGGCATCGACTTTCCACCAATGTATTAAGTTCCCTCATCCGAGTGGTGTTGGCATTATAAAAGGAGATTGGATTGAAGGAAAGAAGTGTTATGAATTCGACATAGAATCTTGCGAAGAAAGAGCTGCGAAGAAGAAGAATTGGAAAAACATCATCAAAGATAAGCAAAGGAGTGAAAGACTGATGGTAGATACAATAGCACAGAGAGAAGAAGAAATACCGGGAAGCCAAGGCATATCGAAGATAAGAAGTGGCGAAAAGCTCGCAACATATAAGAAAATGGCGGAAAAACTCAAAAATGCAGAGGCGAGTAAAGTAGTAAATAAGAGACTTAAAGAATGAATGTACTTGTTTCTTGCCAAAGTAAAAATTGGGAGGAGAAAGAAAAATGTATGGTTGATCTAAAAAAAAAAAAGCGATAATAACAAAAATGAGATTGCGAAAGAGCCGATATATTTAAGAAACAAATATATTTCATGAATGATAAAGATGAGATTGATAAATTGCAAAAGAGCTAATATGCGAAAAAGAAACAAAACAATCAGAAAGGGGCGAACCTGCTATGGCGTACACCCTAGTTCGCGAGATCAAAATTTCGCAAGAGGCAAATGTAAGACCTAAAGTGCGTCATAAAAGGGGGTACTGTTAACATGGCTCAGGGAAAAGGTTACACCGCCCCGGAACCCGAGTCGTGGAGATTTGGGGTCAATAAAGCCCATCCAGAGAGGTACTCGGATTTTCAACCTAAGCTTATGACTTAGGTTGGACGACTGAAGGTCTCTTCTAAGGAGTCAGCATATGATCAATGCGCTGAGGTAAACGGTTGAGCCAAGAGTTCCTGGGGCATTTGAAGTGTCTCGGCCATTCTTGGCAAGTCTTGGCATATGTTGCACTCGGCCCGAAGAAAACTCCACTTATGGTGCAGTCTCGTAACCATAAGCCCTATAGGCAAAAGGGATAAGAGGTCGCGAAAACAACCGGTTGTTGTTAAGACCGAATGGGAGGAGCTAGCCTTGTATGGCATAAGTACGCCTCCTTGAAGGGGCAACCAGGGAGATGATAAGGGCGGCACCCTCCATTAGGGAGCTGATAAGTGTCTTAAGACACAAATGTCATGAGGCTTTATTTTCGCAAGGAAATTTAGGCTTGTCATATTTGTGCAACAATCCTGAAGAGGCAATAATACAAAAGAAAAAGATAAGACGAGATCAATGGGTAGTACATGAAAATGTAAGGACGTCCTGCGATTTCGTCGCAAGACGGCAATGTCATAGGGCTTTATGTTCGCAAGAATTTTTAGGCCCGTCATATTGTCGCAACAAAAATATCCTGCAGAGGCAACAATACTAGAGAAATGATAATGCAAGATCAATGGGTCATTACATGAAAGTGTAAAGACGTCCTGCGATTTTGTCGCAATGACAAGAGGTGGCACAGTAAGACCTTTAACTAGGAAGGCAAAATAAGACCACATATAAGAGGATCGTGGAAACAACCAAGAAATACTTTCTTGCGAAAATTCGACAGCAACAGTTGCGAGACTGAGGCATGTTATCATTCAAAAATAACTTGCTTAATCTTTCATTTGAAAACAAATAACAGAGGCAGGTATGGGAATGAATAGAATAAGAACATGTTATTTGTTTTCATATGATAGATTTACGCACTCATAGTATGAAAAAGATTGATAATGTATTGATTAACTGTATTGTTGTTTATGGGTGAAAACTATTTCTGCCGGTTTTGGTAATTTGGGGTGTGTGGATGAGAAATGAGTCTAAACCTTAAACAAATGCATCGCGCGGTGAGTGCTTGTAGATTCGAGAGATCAATCTGTGCAAGTCTGGCCTAAACCAAGAAATGGCCGTTCCAGACTTGTTTCGGTCACAAAGTGAAGGAGATGGGGTTGATCTTAGGGAGGGAAGCGAAGAAGGTGTTGAGAATGTGAAGGTGTTGGCTATGAATGACTTGTATCATAAAGCTGAACTGGCTTGCAGGGTGTAAGCTATCAGTTCCGGTGTTTCAATACGATTGTATCAACATATTCCTCTGTTGTCTGGACTTGTCTTGTTGTTCCTGTTTGGAAAATAGGGAGGAGAACCTATTTATACAAGTCATTTGAGCCTTATTTACGTCTCTCGTGGGAAGTGGAGGAAGTAGAGTGATGGAGTAGTGGAGTTGTGTGTTGGTGTTACACGACCAGTCTTGCCCACTTCTCCTGTCATCTCTAACCGTCCATGACTTCCTGACACGTTCTTATGATGGCGCGTTGCACGCTGCACGCTGTAAACCGCCAGACCAATACCCCAGTATGTATCCCCCAGTTTGTGACATGATCGATGTCTCGAATGTGTGGATCGTGGGACCCACAGAAATTGCATGTAATGCTAGATTAAATAACTAAGTTATTTAGGAAGTCGATACTTGTGAAGTATCATGTGTATTCTATGTGTACATCGCATCATGGTGTGGTAGAGTGATGGGTGGTGATTACCATGACGCCTCACCGACCAATTAACTCCCCGACCAGGGTTGTATAACCAAGCGGTGAAGTTGGACGGACAAGATGATCTTTGAGACATTCATCTGCGACCGTTAATGGAATTAGGGTTTTGAAGAGGTGCGCAGTATCACTCTTGCCTTGGTCGAATCCAAGCTTGGGAGACGATTTTGGCCAGGCCGATCGTACATGCGTGTAGACGGCATGACGGTGTAGGCGCCCATACCCTATTATCTCACGAAAGTGTGATCTCGGGGCCACCCATTCGTCCGGCGAAGTTGAGTGGTAGAGATCGGTTTGACAGAAAACTAGCGCCGCAAGATCCGCACATCATGCCATCTTCAGCGCGCGTTCCAAGACAACCAATTCTTGGCCGGTCTTGGACGATCGGTCCGGGAGTGTAGGTGGTAGGCTTGTGTTCACGCCTTTACTCGGCTTGTCCCATGAAAACGTGATCTAAGCCACTCAAATCGTCCCAGGGTGAAGTTGAGTGGTTGAGATCGCTTTGCAATTTGGGAAGTGTGACCACGCTAGTTTGGACGCGTTTTGGGATAGCCAGCATGATATGCCTTGGCCGATTAGGTGAGGGGATAGATGGGCCCACGATGGTCATGCTGGTATGACCGGACCTGCTTAATCTAATCTGGGACCCTCCATTCGTTCCGGAGAAGATGGATGCTCGTGATTCTCAAAACCCTAAGTTTGGCTTTCACGGACGTGTAGCCATGCCTTATTCGGGCGCACGAATTGGGATGACCAAGCATGGTTGGTCCTGACCAATTGGTCAGGTATGTAGGCGGGCCCACGGTGATTGTGTTGACATGCTCTGGGCCTTTGAATCTACATCTACACCCTCCATCTATACCTGCGAAGATGGATGGTTGAGACTGTTTTGTGACACATGTAATGTGCCGCAAACCCTAATTTAGGGTTTTCCGCCCATATCACTTCGGTTTGGACGTTTTGGAAAGCTATGCCAATCTTTTGAGGAGGCCGACCATGCGGGGTTGGTTCGACAGTGAATATTACATACCTGCTTGGGGGTTATGGAATTGATCTGGGCCATCCAATCATGTTGGTGAATTTGGATGAACGAGATCATATCCAGACTAATACGGACAAATCCGGATGCTCAATCGGGCTAGTATAACACACCGAGAGTTTCTCAATCGGGCTAGTATAACACACCGAGAGTTGCAAACTGTACGGGTATTTCGTACATGCTTTCATTATAATGCTTGGAGGTTCGTGTTGCTCTGAGAGCAACACTGGCCATCATGCCGCACTGATAATGAGTACAGGAAATACAAAGCTGCTCACGCATTAATTAATAATGCTATAAATTCACAGGGTATATGGGATTGTTGCTACATGCTCCAACCTGGATGAATTTCGTGTATTTAATTCACAGAATGGGATTGTTGCCACATGCTCCATTCTAGGTGAATTAGTAAAGTGAATAAGTATTCAACACTTATTAATGGCTTTATCTTTTACAAGATGTTAGCACATAATTTTCTGGTTTTTTACAATTTTAACCTTAAATGAAAATCCACCATCAATAATTGCAAAAAAGAATTGTTCTTTTAACATGTGCAGAAAGGAACAACGAAGGTAGAGCTTGTATTTGAAGATCCAAGAAACTCGCAGCAAAAGATTACAAAAATAGAAGATTAAAAGAATGAATGTACAGATGTTACAAAAAGAGAAAGAAGAAAACAAAATTATTTCTTGTTTGACTCTTCTTCTTCATTTTCTTCATCTTCATTAGATCCTTCTACTTCTTCATCTTCATCAGATTCCTCTTCTTCGCTAGCATCGCTATCAGAGATATCCAAAGAAGGCATATTCTTAGGGATTTCATCAAGGAGGAAAGGGTATGAGTAATGAGGAAATGTTGTCGTCGCAGACCATCGTAATATTCTGATGGCGAAAAAGAGTAGCATCATTCTTAAAATTTGCAACAGTGATCTGTAGTTGTCTCTTTAATCTAGAATATTTATCATCCCGAGAAGAAAGGTTCTTTGCGAGCTGCTCCTTCTCAGACTCAAGTTCTTCAATTCTTTTACGAAATCTCTGTTCAGCTTCTGCGAACATGTGACAATGAATCATTAACTTAATAACAATTTCATGAAAGACAAGCAGTTCGATAAAGAAGAATAATTAACAACCTTCTCTGTCAGAAATCATATCCCTAATCAAGGCCATATGCTCAGCTTGAAGGCTAACGTTAACACCTAAATTATTTTTGGCGTCATCTAGAACCTTCGCAGCCCAAGCGAATTCATCGTCATTGTTTATGAGAAGAAGGGAGCGAATTTGATTCTCTCTTTCGCTAAGTATAGCATTTTTGCGGATATATTCATCTCGTTCAATTTGAACCTCAAGAAGAGTCTTTTGGAATTTCGTTAATGCTTGAGCACCTTGTCTAGCAATGCGATCTTTGTCATCTATGAGATCACTAATTTTCTTTCTTAAAGTGTTAATTTTCTCTTTAGAACTAAGATATAGGCATTTAAATTGGTTGGCTAAGCCCAAACTGGATCTATGATCAATTTCTAAGAGGCGAAATTTGGATTGGGGTTCATTTAGAGGAAGAGATTTAATTTTGTCGTTTGAAAAACTATTCAAAGAATCGTTGAGGTGATCAAGAAGGGCATTGTTATCCATAGGGTCAGGGAATGAGTGAAGAAGAATGGCTTCATCAGAAAGGTTATAGACGTCTGCGAAAATGATAAATCGATGAGGGAAGATAATGAGAGAACAAAACAAAGGAAAAGAGAAAAGTCTCATACCATAAAGTTGTTGGTTGGCACTTTGAAGACTAGATATCTTATTCTTCTGATTAGAAGAATCCGCTTCTAATTGCTTAGTCTTCTCGCGAAGAGTAGCAGCTTCAGCTTCCAATTCTTTATTTCTCTTGCGAAGTTGAAGATTCTTCTTTGCGAGAATACCGCGCCTCTTCTCAAGATCTGAGGCACAGCGAAGGAAGCTCTCCCGTTCTGTGAAAGAAATTGAAGAAATTATCAAGATATAACTTAAAATCAAAATTTTGAAGAAATAGAGGAACAAAGACATACCAAGACACCAAGTGAATTTAGAAAGTTGGGAGTCACTGATCTGGAGACCCCCACGAAGGGAATCATCACCCTCTAGTAAAGGAGCATCGCAAATACTCGCGAGAGCTTTACACGTACTAGAGAGACGATCATCTCCAATCCCTTGCATGGAGTCAGAGAAGATGCTGGACAGTTGTGCCATAGAAGATTCAGTTGGAGAATTCTCTTTTGCGAGAAAAGTATCAATATCATCATTTTCTTCATCATCAGAGCTTTCGCTGGATTGAGGATTTAA
Source organism: Papaver armeniacum (assembly GCA_023531295.1). Taxonomy (NCBI): domain Eukaryota; kingdom Viridiplantae; phylum Streptophyta; class Magnoliopsida; order Ranunculales; family Papaveraceae; genus Papaver; species Papaver armeniacum. The sequence goes on from JAJJWW010015173.1 coordinate 79,569, forward strand.
AGGAGAGGGAGAATGAAACTTTCGTTTCTTTGAAGGTGGGGCAGCAGACTTCCCCTTGCGAATAGAACCCTTACTCTTGCCTTTGGCCTTCGCAACTTCAGAACTTTCTTCTTCTTCAACAACTTCAACACCAACCTTCGCACACGTATGAAGATAAGAAACAGAGGCAACAATATTGTTAAAAATAATAAAGAAAAGTATTTTTTACTTCATCCGTGATCGAACGAAGCGCCGCTAGAGTACTTGGCTTAGCAGTCCTTTTGTAGCTTTTTCTCAGTTTGGTAATCTGAAAATTTCGCAAGATTAATAGGTATAAAAAGGAATGAAGATCATAAACTGAGCGAAATTTAACAAGTATACCTCTTTCGCTTTCTCGGGCCAGTTAAATATCCAAGGTTGATAATTGGCGGGATTCGCAGGGAGCACATTTGAACCTGAAATATAAGGTCCTTTCAAAGCTAGTGGAAAGACGCACCACCTATCGTCCTTAGAGTGACGAGGAATATTGTTCTTGCCAGAATGCTAGTCGATGTCTTGCATGAGTAATTTATCGCTGGCAACATTTTCTTTCTTCTTCAAACGAGCACCCCAAATGAAGTTCTATCATTCTTCATGTTTATCACCTCATAATTTTCGAAGAAGCTCTCTATTGTATATTTTTCAGCGGCTATCTCTAAGTCCTCAAATTCAGGATCCATGACTTCTCTGGGATAAAGAGACCCCTTACCAGCACCACGATGGGCGAATTCAAGCATTAAGTGGATACAATCCCCGCTCAATTGGTAGATGGCTCGCGAGAATTTCTCATGAGCAAGAATTTCATAAAACAAGGGAAGATTAGGGTCATAGAGAGGAATGGGAAGGCCAGCGAGAATCTGACCTAGCGAGATTATGATTTCCTTATCATCACAATGATGATCAAAAAGTTTTGCGTAAAGAATGGATTTAGATTCTTGATTGGGAATGGTGGTTAATATGAAACCTTTCTCTTCAAAATCTTTCGAATTTTATCAAGAGAAGTTTCATATTTACGATTAACCTCGGAGCCATTTTCAAAGTATGGGAATGAAGAGAAAATCAAGATCAAAAGAAGTAAAAAGAAGAAGATTTCTGAAAAGAAGCGGAAATTACGGAGAGATGTTGAAGAAAAGTTACAGAGAAAACGAGAAGGAAAGTAAAAGAGAAGAAGAGAGGAATAAGAAAAATATATATAGAGAGGAGGATTCTCGAAAAGGAAAACACATTTAATGCGAAGAGTAGACACGAACGGTTGAGAAATATCGGTTGAAAAAGACGTGTCAAGAAATGAATGGAAGAAGAGATACGTGTAATAAATTCTGCGTAGAAGTACAAAATCGTGTTAATACAGAAAAAGAAGAAAAAATGAATAGTTACGGCATTTTGAAAGTACTAGTTCTCATGACATTCTCTCCTTCGCAGAAGAAGACATGAGAAGAGGCAAGATATAGGATCAGAATATCGCAACACCAACACCCTTGCGAAATCCATGAACGACACACTGCGAAGATGTCGTAGAGGGGTAATAAAAATGACGCAACGGATGACGACAGCCTGAACACGAGAAAGACGTGAAGATCTAGCGAGATCTAGGAGTGTCGCGAGAATTAACATTTGTACACTCGCGATAACGTCGCAAGTCAGATCCGAAAATAAAGGACAGCTTAGATGTCATCCACTATGTAATGTCCTATATAAAGAGCCGAACAGGCTTAAGGAGAGGAGAGATCTTTTTCGAGTGTTGGGCAAGTCATTAAGAGAGAGAAAGTTTAGAGCAGTTGTAAATTCTTTAGCTTATTTCCTTTTCATCTTGTAACATTTGTGAGTTTAATCAAGAAAGACTTTAATTGTTCATCTTAAAATGATTTGATTGTGTGGATTCTTGTGAGGGGTGTAGTGTGGGATTTCCTGCAACTACACTATTTATACAAGTCATAATTGAACGCACTCTGATCTCGTATGAAGTGGGAGTAGTTGAGTGATGGAGAAGTGGGGTAATGTGTAAGTGCTAGAAACCACGTCCCCACTATGAAGGAAACGGGTTAGTTTATACCCACTACTTCTTGCCGCGACTAACTGCCCGCTTTCCTGACACTTTCTTATAATGGGCGTATTGCACGCCGCATGCTGTAAACCGCCCGACAAATACCCTGATGAGCATCCCCCAGTTTGTGACATGTTTGATGTCTCAAGTATTTTCGTGGAAAATGTGCAGCAGATTGCTGAGTGGGTCTTGTATGCAAGACCTTATTATTTTGATTAATTTTACGCCAGCTAGGTGGCGGATAACCATGTGTGGCAAGTCAAGTCAGGAGACTTTCCGCAGGAGAATAGTGTGTGATGATATTAGGTTAGTCTCGGTTGGTGACCTAAGCCTTACCATTGGACGGTCGAGACTTGGAATTCATGAGAGGAGGGGGCCATTGATTATGGCCACATTCCGTTGGCACCTGGTGATGGCATGGTGGTAACACGATTTGCACATGCACTACACCAAAACGTTCGATTTGGGACGGATATACGCGTTGCAATGAATTTCACCAACGCGTATATCCGTTGGAAATATGGCGTAGCAAATTTTTGTGCAACACATATATCCGTTGGTCAAATTAATTTGTGCAACGGATAAAAACGTTGGTCACCTGGTTTACCAACATTTTTTGAGCAACGGATTCTTTAATTTGTGCAACGTATACAATAATTTAGGCAACATATACTCTAATTTGAGCAACACTTATATACGTTGCAAACCAATTTACAGGTAAAAAAATAATAAAATTCGCCGATAGTTCCGGTGGATTTCTGCACCTTCATATACCATTGTGGATCAACTAGAAGACCCAATTTTTCATATGAACATATGGTTAACCAATAATATTCTTACAATATTCTCTCGTGCAACATGGATTACATACGCATAACTTATACTCTCTACAAGAGATCAGAAATAGACATAGTAAATGCTATATTGAACTTGTACAATTAAAGGAGACGACTAATACATTGTAGGACTTTAAGATAATCTCGGAGTAGCAAGAAATGAATTCGAGGGGGAAAACCTCATTTTGCAAAATTCTTAATAACACCTAGTTAACAGATCAATAAATAACACTATAAGAAGAACGTGAGATCTTACGAGTTTCAGTTGCGTTCTTCCAGCAATGACTTATCACCATTTTTGGTTGAGTACTTATGGAAAGTCGTTGTGTTATGAGGATCACTGGAGAATTTCCTGTTACAGAAGAGCATGATATCAGTTTCCCAAAGGATGAAAACATATGCAAACACAACAGATAAAGAACGCAAGAACCTGAACTCGCACGTGCATGGAAAGAGTTATAAGTCCAGACACGAATAGAAGCATGCATAGACACAAAAATTAGCTCATCTCAAGACACATACTACAAAGAAAAACTGGTACGGTATGAGATATCTATTGATTAATGTGCACACTCCGTATGATGGGTTGCTTAACTACAAGAAATAGCTCACTTAAATCAATGAGTTATAGTTCAATTTATACTTACTCCTTCATCTCAAAGTTATCATCAACAACACTATAAACTATCATAAAAAATTATAAATCTAGGGCTTTAAAGGATAACTAGAACACAGTTGCCACGGTGAGGAGGGCCGATCAAGAAAAACGAAACACCGCTTCCAATTAGCTTAGTTTAGCTCATCTAGTGTTGGCCTTCAAAATACCAAACTAAGTCTAGAATGTGTCTACACCAGGAACAATAGAAACCTACCCATGTGGAGTTGGCATTCCAAAGTTTGGGATATGTTCTCCTCTGTGTTTCGACCTTTCTGATGTCCTATGAACATGTAGCTTTTACCATCCATGGCTCTCGGCATATACTGTAACGTAACATTTCCACCAATTAAATGGCCAATAACATCTAGCCAGTCCCAACCTCGACTTACTAATACCTCTAGCCTGCTCCATTTACATAATTTGGAAGTTAGTATGAGGCATAAAAAAGAAAATCATTTACCATTATTTTCCCACTCGTTTGCCATTATTAACGTGCCTAAATCAATTCTTCAATTCTGGATTTGCTCAAAAGTAAATCGCTTAACTCCCAGGAAAGACGCAAGGAGGCCAGTAATGATGATCCATCTCTATAGTAAATTCTTCTTTATCCGGACTTCCCTTACACAAACCGCAAAATAGATGAATGGATTCTTTTATGTTAGCCGCTAAAAAACAAATGGGAAATAAGAATATTGATCCGGTAACTTAAAATGCAAGAGATAAATCTTACCTGTGCACATGCACACAACCAAGTGCATGAACTGATCTTGGAGGTTCTCGAATAAAATACCCACACCAGCTCAATACTCGGGTAATGCCATGGCCATCCTTCAATTCAGTCCCTATAGTAACCTAAACAACTTGATCCTGCATGGAAATAAAGCAAATTTGCAAATAACTAGAGTTTGATCATTCTTGCCGTGCAATCCCAGGAACAAGAAAAATAACACATTCGGATGAAAGAGCTAGAACTCATTACTCATTAGACTTCATATTTAAGTAAGAATTTACTTCCTACTGTAATACTTTCAAGAATTCAACCATTTTCTTACAACCCTGTGAATACCAAACCAGTAGAAAAGGAAAACCAAAGTAAATAAACAAGCTTAGTCAGCCACCACCACCGAAGCTAACAACACCACCACCAATAGCTACCCACATGCCAGTAACTGCAGAACCACCAGCTTCAACACCAAACCACCACTAACGACTACAACAAGCAAAAAAGCCCCATCCACTTGCAACCAACCACTACCAATAACATCTCCACCCACCGCAATCAAGCGTCCTTGTGCGCAGCCACAGCCTCCGAATCTTCAAATGCATGATAGTAGGACAAACAAATCGGTGATTAACAAATTTCAAACTACCGACTCTGAGCAACAACACACACCACTTTCACCCCATACAAACAATACCCTTAGAACACCATATGACCACAAAACTGAAATCAAAAGAAAACCATACTTTAAAAATCCATCAAAAATAAAAACAATAATTGGAAAATCTTTACAGCATATTACCTACCAAAGATGTTATTCATAGAATTAAGCCAAAATAAACGCAATAATAACAAAAAAAAAAAGAGAGTAAGAAGATTAGGGTTATACCGCGCAAGATCCATTCACCACTCAATTCACTCCATAGGTAAACTACAGGTTGGAACGAACACACCTTACAGAGTCATTTGATTTTACTGAACGATTTCTAGGGTTGAAATCGGGTTTTGACTTTTCTAACCATGAGAAACCCAAATCTCAGATGTAAAAGATTTCTATAAGTTTCGATTAATTAGATTCAGTTTAAAAGAGATGGATTCGATTATTAAAAAACTTGGTTTCAATTCGAAGATCTAAGGGTTTTGATTTATGAGATTAGGGATCAGGAGAGATAGATTTTGAATTCTGGCAATCTAGTCTTGATTTCGAAGATGTGAATTTAGGTTTAGAAGAGAAACAGCTTCGGAAGAGAACAAAGAGAAAAAAAACAGAAGCAGCTTAGGTTTAGGAGCAAAAGAAAAGGGAAGAAGGAGATAATGATTTGCAAGAGAAAAAAAATAGATGAAAAAGGATAATAATTAGGTTGAAATATACATTTAAGCCCTCCACTATATTAATAATAGCAAGCGTGTCCTTTTTTATTATTTTTCCGTAATAATCTATATTTGGTGCAATGTATATGTTAAGCGGAGCAACGGATTTGAGTCTGCAACGCTAATATCCGTTGCACACCTAAAAAACAAACGTTGCAAAAACCAGGATTTGATGTAGTGATGCCAGTGGTGTAATGGTGTGATTGTTACATTCCAGTGGCATAGTGGCACGATTGGCATACGCCAGTGGCATAGTGGCGCGAGTAGCACCTGGTGTAGCCGTGGTCGTTATACCTTGGCATATTGGTGTTGGATCCAAATATGGCTCGGCAATTGTGGCTCATGTTGCCGTATCAAACCTAATGCCCTAAGTATCATTATTTGGCGTGGTTGGCATAGCGGCCTTACCTAAATTAGAGTTTGGCATGCCAGAACCCTAATTAGCGCGTGTGGCATGTGGCCACGGCACGGTGACGTTTTTTGTGCAGATGGTGTCATGGCTATGTCGAAGGAATTATGGTAGGGCCATAATGTGGGAACGACTACATGCGCAAGGATAGCCGTGGGTGGCCATAGTGTGGCGCCTTTTTAGGGTTTTATGGGCCCCGCATGGCTCGTGGCATGTCGTGGGGCCAAAGTGGCGTAATTTGGGGCCACGACCAGAAATTAGGGTTTCGACTAATGCCACTGAAGCAAAAGTCGTGTTTCGATCATAAAACCCTAATTGGAGTTGGTTATGAACAAAAGGTGGGTTAGCACGTAGCTACGCTATTTGTGGCACGTTGGCATGCCAATTAGCACGTTGGCGTGGCATGGCACGTTTGGAATGCCGATTAGCATGGTGGCGTGGCAGGGCGCATTTGGCATGCCAATTAGCATGGTGGCGTGGCAGTGTGCGTTTGGCCTTTAATGCATGTGGCGGGTTTAAAGCGACCTGATTGGTCAAGAAAAGGGGGTCGGCCAAACATAGGGCGCGACCACACTTCTAGTGCTCGTTGTGCATTTAAAGTGACCGTTGATTTGAAAGACGAGGGCCGGCAAGCAGCATGGGAGCGTGACCATCTACAGGTGGCGCCGACTGGCCTATGGCACGGCCACACCTCCCCTTGTTGCGGCTCCTCTTTTGTTCCTCTTTTTCTGATTTTGGGTAGGACTTTGCACCTACTAATCCATGGAAGATGAATTTCCTAGTTTGCCTAGGTTTAGTTTCGACCGGCAGGGTCTGATATACTTCGCAGAGCGCAAAAAACCTATTTTTGCAATTTAATTAGGTTGATATTGAATCTTGTGAATTATCACAAAATTGATTGGATTATGCGTGTTGACACAGAGTTATTTATTGCCAGAGAGCAGCATGCTTTCTGACTAAGTACTTTTATACAAACCTCAACCTTGATACTTCGGCAAATTTATGTTACTCAGCTGCGAGTGAACACTAATTGCCATGTCGTATCAATATTAAGGGCTCAGCCGTGGAACACAGCACAGAAAGTATTCTGTGAGTCCTATATGAATGAATAATATAGATATGGTGTCGAAATTTATAGAATATCTGGGATAGTTGCTACATGCACCATTTTGGATAAATTTCATGTAAACATATTGAATTGCTCAATAAATACGTAAGTGAAGAGGTTGGGTATTCATCACTTTTACATGGTTCTGTCTCTTTGCAGAATGACAGCATATTATACGCAGGGTTTTACAATTTTGACCCTGAACTGAAAACCACCATCAACATTAAGTCCCCTGCTTAGCACGTAACAGCGACGCTATTGCGGGGTAAGCATTAGGTGGTGACAGTCAAAGAAATTCACGAGAGAAGCTTGGCGTACATTACCAGATAGAGGTCGGCTCGGCTCTTGAGCAGGATATGTTTAATGAAATATCGAGGCAAGTAGCAATCACCCTTCTAGTACGTTGATGCCGAGAACACTAAAATGATGTATTTAAGTAGTGAAGCCTCGACTGATGAGTGTTAAGGAAGTTGATCTTTGAATACAAATATGAGTGTTGAGGTGGTGGAGCCGCCAGCACTATGATGTGTTGAGGCAGTGACGACTGACAACACGAGTGAGTGATGAGGAGATTGCGCGCCTCAACACTAAGATAAAGATGTGTTGAGGCAGTGATGCCTGAAAAACACAGTAGCGAGTGTTGAGGAATTTCTTCGTCTCAACACTAAGGTGAGGATATGTTGAGGCAGCATGCCTGGCAACACAGTAGTGAGTGTTGAGTAATTGCTTCATTTCAACACTAAGGTGAGGATATGTTGAGGCAGCATGCCTGGCAACACAAAGAGTGAGTCTTGAGGAATTTGCACGTCTCAACACTAAGAGGAAGGATGTGTTGAAGCAGCATGACTGGCAACACAGTAGTGAGTGTTGAGGAATTTGCACGTCTCAACACTAAGGGGAAAGATGTTGAAACAACATGCCTGGCAACACAGTAGTGAGTGTTGAGGAATTTGCACGTCTCAACACTAAGAGGAATGATGTATTGAAGCAGCATGCCTGGAAACACATTAGTGAGTGTTGAGTAATTTGCACGTCTCAACACTAAGAGGAAGGATGTGTTGAAGCAGCATGTCTAGCAACACAGTAGTGAGTGTTGAGGAATTTGCACGTCTCAACACTAAGAGTAAATATGTGTTGAAGCAGCATGTCTTGCAACACAGTAGTGAGTGTTGAGAAATTTGCACGTCTCAACACAAAAGGGAAAGATGTGTTGAAGCAGCATGCCTGGAAGCACAGTAGTGAGTGTTGAGGAATTTGCATGTCTCAACACTATGAGGAAGGATGTGTTGAAGCAGCATGCCTGGCAGCACAGTAATGAGTATTGAGGAATTCGCACGTCTCAACACTAAGAGGAAGGATGTGTTGAAGCAGCACACCTGGCAGCACAGCAATGAGTGTTGAGGAATTCGCACGTCTCAACACTAAGAGGAAGGATGTGTTGAAGCAGCATGCCTGGCAACACAGAGTGAGTGTTGAGGAATTCGTACGTCTCAACACTAAGAGGAAGGATATGTTGAAGCAGCATGCCTGGCAACACAGTAGTGAGTGTTGAGGAATTTGCACGTCTCAACACTAAGAGGAAAGATGTGTTGAAGCATCATGCCTGACAGCACAGTAGTGAGTGTTGAGGAATTTGCACGTCTCAACACTAAGAGGAAAGATGTGTTGAAGCATCATGCCTGGAAACACAGTAGTGGGTTGATGCGTGTCGTAACCACAACAAATTAATTAATATTTTACACCTAATTAACAAGTAATAAAGTGTAGTCAAGTTCGTTCCCACGAGGAGCAAGAGATTTTTAGTTGTAAAATTGTCACAAAAGGGGGGGGTTTAGATTTTAAAAGCAAAATTAAATAAACAAAGCAATTCAAAGATAAAGTTGAAATCAATAAGAGAAGTTAGATCAAGGATTCCTTCTTCGTTGCAAAACAATGAATCAAGGACATAAAGTTTCTGCATGCTAGTAATAAGAAGTTAGAAATACTCAAGAACATATTCTCATTAAATGTTGAGTGAGAAATAACCGCACCATAATGGGAGAACGCGTGTTTGAGAGCGATCAATAAGCATTTCGCCTCGACTTCTACCTCACCAAAAAGGGTTTTATGAAATTGCACTCAAAAAGACGTACTTTTATGGTTCTCACATGTGTGTAGGTAGGAATGAAGAGAGAATTCCCGCAACACGTTGAATGGTGGGAAGGACAACTTCCGAAATATATTAAAAACCCACATCTTTTACCATTTTGAAAAACCATTTTTCTGACGATCTCTAAGAAAGGAAATCAACCACTATTATCGAGGATGAGATTACTTACTCACCTTTACATCTGATTGCAATGATGATAACACAACACCACTCTCACATCATCCAATAAAAACGTCTTCCGCTCCTTGTCTTCATTTTTTTGGTCTTCGGCTTCAACTATTGATGATAAACTCTTGAATTTCGTAGATCCTTGATAATTTGTACCCTTTTTCCTTAAAATCCTTGTCGCTTGAAACTTCCTTATAGATTTTCCTTCCCCACAGCTTATTAAATAAATAAAAACCAAAAACTTTCTCTTATCATCATCATTTTTATTTTACTTTTTTTTTTTGTTTTTTGATGATAAGAGAAATAAAATAAAAAACAAAATGAAAATAAAACAACCCGTGGCCGTGGGAAAAGTACTTTACCGCTTGATTCTTCACAACTTGTACTGTCTCGATATCATAAATTTCAATAACTCTCACCTTTTTATTTTCTTTGTTCTTGTAATTAATTCTTCATATAGAATTATGCTCATTGTATTATAAGTCTTCAACATGTATGTAAAAATATGCTCATTGTATGTTGCTTTACTTGAATTTGAAATTTGCTTTTTTTTTCTCTCGTTTTGTTGCTTGTTAAACCTTGAACATCTTCAACTTTCCTTGTAGATTTTGATGTCTCTCCTTGTTGATGATGATGGTGTTTCTATGGAGTCGTTGTTGTCGAGAGAGAGAATGGTGCTAACTGCAAATCGAACTACAAGAAGGAGGCTTTCATCTATACACGTCACCCTCATAATTGACAAAATTAGCACTCAAGAGATCAAAGAGTAGTGCTTCTATTGGTGGGAGGTTGGGTAGCTCACCATTCTACCCGGAATTAACGTACGGTGACACATACTCAAAAGAAAGCTTTTTTAGTCAGCTACAAAGAATTTTTGGTCGGTGCCTCACATGATATAAATAGGGTAGTGTCCACTAATGATTGATTAGCAACTCTAATAATGCATTTCCCTTTGCACCTCATTTGCCACCGGCATGATTAAAATCCATTATTTAACACTCTAACAAGTAAGAAATCCGAACGTAGTTCCCTAACACTTCCAAGTTCAGTTTTGTCTGTCAGAATTCTCTATGTAAACATACCTATAAGTATGCTAGTGACTCTAAAATCTCTACAAGTTGGAGGTTTTATGCAAAACTTTTTTTTTTAATATGCTTAACCACTTCCCCACACTTAAACCTTACATTGTCCTCAATGTAATTGAATCCTCCTAGTAAAGTCAAGGTGGGAAATCCTAACATGATATGGAATCAAGAAAAATAAATAAACAAAAATAAAAAGCAAAAGGATAAGAAATACAAAACCTATGGGTTGCCTCCCATGAAGCGCTTGTTTTAAAGTCGACGGCCCGACTTAGCTTCTTGTAAGATTCACTCCCCATATACTAACAATCGGAAAATTTGGGGATCCACCCATAGTACCTGTTTTGCGAACAATAGCTTCATACAAATATTAGCAAAAGAAAACAATAGTGAAATTATCGTCCGATAGAAATTTCCCCCACACTTATTCTTGTCCACACTCAGAAGTGTATAAAGAACATAGAATTTGGGAATTTCCATGTATTCCTCTTGGCAAACCTGCATAGTGTTAGCATCAAGTGTTTCCAATGGTGGATATCGAGAAACAAAATCATCCCAAAATACTTCGAAGCACATACATTCAAACCAATAAGAGGTAAAGTAGAAGAATCAATATGCAAAGGGTTAGACAAACCTTGCATAATCTCTTGTTTTGCGGAATCCTCTTCATCCTTAGAGAATTCATATGAATTACTTACCTCTTGTATATCGTGGTCCTCTATCAAATCTTGCAACCATTTCGTCGTTATTTTCTACCTTAACAAAAGTCTAAGCATCATTAAAATCATTGGCAGTTCAATTGGGTCTTCCACAAAATCAATCAATTTGGTTTCATCCTCTAGCATCATCTCTTTAACATTCTCATCATCGGAATCGGGCCATTCACTGAAATGATTTTCGTCGGTATAGATTGTAAGATCTTCTTGTGAGGGTGTTACATCGTTTTATAACAATAGGGAAGTCACACCCAATCTCCTCCTTTTGAATAGGTGAAGGATCCTTATTAGGATCCGGAGTTGGAATAACTTTATCCTTGTCACAAGGATTTTCAAAAGGTTCAAAATCATCGTCGTAACCCATATAATAACGTTTTTCACGCTCCATTCTTAAAGCACTTTTAGCTTCAAGAATTTATTCATATGATGCTAGGCCTTCATCAATCAATTGATAAAACCTTCTCTCAAGTTCCCTCAAACTAGGTTGCCTTACACCAAGGAGATCACACATAGGTTTAGAAGCATAACTATCCTCCTCCTAGTGATTGTTCACTTACACACCGTCTTAAGGTTGTTGATATGTATGAGAATATCCATAAAGTGTGTATCCTAAGGATGGTTAGAAGTTGCCATAATGTTGAGGTTGAAAACCGTATTGATTATTGTAATATGCTTGCTCTTGTCCACCATACATGGAAAACTGGTACTTCAAATAAAAATTCTAAAAACAAAGTTAGAAACAAAAATAAAACGAAAATAAAATAAAAACAACTAAAGCTGCTCCCCGGCAGTGGCGCCAAAATTTGATGCGTGTCGTAACCACAACAAATTAATTAATATTTTTCCACCTAATTAACAAGTAATAAAGTGTAGTCAAGTTCGTTCCCACGAGGAGCAAGAGATTTTTAGTTGTAAAATTGTCACAAAAAAGGGGGGGAGTTGGTTTTAGATTTTAAAGGCAAAAGAAAATAAACAAAGCAATTCAAAGATAAAGTTGAAATCAATAAGAGAATTTAGATCAAGGAATCATTCTTCGTTGCAAAACAATGAATCAAGTTATGGTCTTTTCCACTTTTTATTAGTCACGGATTATCACCAACCGTAGGTATAGCAGCTAGATCAGTGCTAACCCTAAATCCCTTGTATCACCTGGGATATGGAATTTCTCGACTACCGGATTCTATTTACCAAACCACCTAGTAATAGATCACTCAAGATGTAATTTAGTTAAACGCATTAAGATTCATGAATTTATTAGGTTGATATTAGTAGTTAGACTCTTAGATCAAGGTCTACTTGCTAACATTGTTTTCACACACAATTGCTGCTACGGAATCCCTCCGCAGGTCTTGTGTTTGCTACTTGTGTAAAGAGTCAAGAAACGATTACTTATCCCCTAACTTTCACTAGCTTTAGATAAATTAAAAAATCAATTTAGTTGGCCATCTAAACAATATATCAATCAACCATGAATGTATAAACATTCCTATTAGTAAAAACAAACGATAATATGTGAAAAACTTCAAAATAGATTTTAAAACAAAAACTCAAATCATGTCAAGAACTAGGAATTCATCCTCAATCAATAAGAAAATTAGCTACTCATGTTAAGGAGTTCACACAAAGAATAAAGAAAAGAGAAGCGTTGTGTGTATAGAGGTGTACAAGTGTCTAGAGAAAAGTAGAGAACTTCTCTATTTAAAATATTCAACTTGATAGCAATCTTCTTAGGATTACGATCCTTTTCCCATTCAATCTCCAAGTCCTTGCCTTGACAAATTCTTCCTCTTCTCTTCCAAATTTAAGTCCAAATCAAATTCCACATCCAATTCCAAACCAAAGTCTTCACACCCATGAGAAAAACTCACAAAAATCAGTAATTTTTGGTCTTTGAAAAGTTCTCGGGATCACCGGAATTCCGCCTGGAGAGTCACCGCCGTTCACTGGATATAATTCTCCGTCAACGGAATATTCCGTCACACTGTCGTTAAATATAACTGTCAAACTAACTGTCTCAGTTAGTCAACCGGGTTAAGGAAGGGGAAGTCAGACACCGAGTCAGCATCTTACTAGGCCAACTGGTCTTACTCAGCTGAGTTGGATCGGTCATTGGCCGGTATGAGTCGAATCTTCGGCATTAAAATCCGACAGAGTCTCGGCTGTTTTCTGGGATTTTCCCGGCCAATTTCAGGCCTTCCTTTCTTCACTTCCCTGCACACATTTTAGCATTCATTCAACACAGTTTTGAGAACCCATTCTTCTGAGTTCTATTTTGAGCTCTACGAGTAACCAACCCAACTCGGTTCAGCATCTCATTCCACCATTTTCTCCTCTTTCCTTGTATATCATTACAGCTCAAGAACGAGCTTCATTCCTCCTTCGATTCTTCATCACAACTACAGAACTTGAGTCATAACCAAAGACATATCTCCTCTCTAGCATCAGGTTCATCTTCTCCCTAATTCCCACTAACAGCAACTCTCAATTTGATTTATCCACAGAACCCTCAATTTCATCCTCTTTGTGTTGTTCAACAGCAACAATACTCTCCATCTCGATCTAAACCCCATCTCTGATGCTTCTTGTACTCAATTTCTCACCGATTCCAGCAAACCCATCTCCAAAATTAATAGCAAACCCCAACTTCAGTTTCACGAACCCTAAATTCTTCTCAATCTTCATTTCAGTATCAACAGCTGCGTCAAATCCCTGCTTGTTTCTTCATCTCAACAGCAGCAGCTAACCCATATCAATTTTATCACTGATTTCCTATTCAAATCGAAACCCTGATTCACCACAGATTCATCTCTGAATCGACTTCATCTGATTTATCTCTGTTGTTCTCGATCTGCTTCAACTCTCAGTTTCACTCTTTGTTGATTTCTCCCTTCAATTTCTCGATCTCTCACTCAGCAGCAGCCACTGTTTTCTTTCCTCTCTTTATCTCTTTCAGGTGCAAATGATTGAGAGAATATAATTCTTCTCTATTTAGGTTAGGGTTATAAAAGTGGGACGGCTATTTGCACCCACTGCTAGAATACGACCACCCAATGGTAGCCCCTTAACCTCAGCTGGCTGGTTTTAGTAGTCCTCCAACAAGAGCCCCTTAACCTTAGCCAGACTCCCAATAGTGCTTGCTCGAAATGACCTTTTTGGCACTTCCAACTCAAATTGAGAGATTTCTTATTCTTTTTCTCCGTATGACTCCAGAGTACCTAATAACTCAAAAACACGCGTAAAATACATAATTTACAAGAAAAATAGCAAAGAAAGCATAAACCATAGATATTAAACTAGGGTGTATTCTACACCTATCATGAGTGTTGAGGAATTTGCACGTCTCAACACTAAGAGGAAAGATGTATTGAAGCAGCATGCCTGGCAACACAGTAGTGAGTGTTGAGGAATTTGCACGTCTCAACACTAAGGGGAAAGATGTGTTGAAGCACCATGCCTGGCAACACAGTAGTGAGTGTTGAGGAATTTGCACGTCTCAATACTAAGGGGAAAGATGTGTTGAAGCAGCATGCCTGGCAACACGATGAGTGAGTATTGAGGAATTTACACGTCTCAACACTAAGGGGAAAGATGTGTTGAAGCGGCATGCCCGGCAACAGGTAGTGAGTGTTGAGGAATTTGCACGTCTCAACACTAAGGGGAAAGATGTGTTGAAGCAACATGCTTGACAACACAATAGTGAGTGTTGAGGAATTTGCACGTCTCAACACTAAGAGGAAAGATGTGTTGAAGCAGCATGCCTGGCAACACAGTAGTGAGTGTTGAGGAATTTGCACATCTCAACACTAAGAGGAAAGATGTGTTCAAGCAGCATGCCTGGCAACACAATAGTGAGTTTTGAGGAATTTTCACGTCTCAACACTAAGAGGAAAACGTGTTGAGGCATTACGCCTGACAACACAATAGTGAGTGTTGAGGAATTTGCACGTCTCAACGCTAAGATATTTAAAATTTATTTGATATGCCTAATAGATATAAAACATTTAGTTTAAGGATAGTTAGTTAGCTCTGTATCCGCTAGACATGTCCTTCGCGCATGATTGGGCTTTGGGTATATCAGGCTCTCCCGTGAGTAAGCAGCATCAGACGTTAGTGGTGAATCAGGAAGTCGATGGATTGATAGACGGGAAAAAGTCCCCAGGTCTTAATGGGACGAAAAATAGTCGGTTATAAAGAGAGTTGTTCAACAAGACTTACTCGTGGAATCTGCGAAGCTACACTCTCCATGCAATTGTGTCACATTTGCGAGTTGTCCATGCAGCAACAAATAATCTTCAGGATTGGATGGCTTGTTGGAGAACCTCTCAGGTATAGACACTGGAAAATGACATACTCCTAGATTTTCCTTGATTTCGAGGTTGATGTACCCGTTAGCGTCTCTGGATTCTCCCTCTGAGTTTTTGATTATGGTTGGGTAATCAACAACTTCCTGCTTTGAAATCTTTGCAGCTCTCAGAGTCTTGACGGTGACAATGTTAAAATCAGAGGTCGCGTCTATGAAACTCAACATCCTTCAAGTGAGTGGCGGTTAGGATTCCCCAGTTGTATCTATCAGTCGCGCTTTCCAGGAAAGATTGAGATTTGGGAGCGGCTTCCCTGACTGGAAACAGACGCCTGCGGTTTTGTGAACGGAGGTACCAGAAAGAATTAATGCACAACTCCACCAATTGATGTTCAGTCACATTTGGATCATGACAATCGAACGCCTGAATTCTGAATCCCTTGACATAATCATTCAGATGTTTGTTTTTTCGCTCCTTCTGAGTTGTGTCCATGTCCGTTTGAATTTTGGCAAGAAATATTAGGAGTAGTGGCGGCTCTGGCTCTGGTAGTAGGAGGCATCACGTCAGAGAGGATGCTTCCGATGCTGCTGGTGTTGGTGCTAGAGGATGTAACACTATGGGATGTGTTGACTGCGCTTGCGGGCAATATATTGGTGTTGGTCATTCCCTTTTTCAGATACGGCCACATACTCTGTCTACATCGTCGCTGGCGGAGGCACATACCTCATACAAGGATTCAATATTTTTTGTGTCATCTCTGAAATTAGTGGATGCTTGCTGGCTCTTGTTACAACCGGTTTTCCATACCTTCCATGGTGATTGGATTTCGAGCATTAGTGGCTTTAGAAATGTTTGGGATTGGTGATTGAAATGAATTCTGGTTAATGATTGAATTTAGACCTAAGATCCACCATCTTGAGTTTGAAAATATTGGAATGAAAATTGAGAAATTGGCCAGAATCGAGAGATTAATCTCCCACTGTGGTCGCCATTTGTTTTGGGGTAAAAAATGTTTCTGCTGGTTTTGGTAAATTTGGGTGTGTTGATGAGAAACAAATCTAAACCTTAAACAAATGCACTGCACGGGAGTACTTTAGATTCGAGAGATCAATCAGACAATCCTGTCCTAAACCAAGAAATGGTCGTTCCAGTCTTGCATCGGACACAAAGTGAAGGAAAAGGGTTGGTCTTAGGGAGGGAAGCAAAGAAGGTGTTGAGACCAGAATGGTTAATTATGAATGTGTGGTTGTTTTATGACTTGTATCAGAATATGGAACTGGCTTGCAGAATGTAAGCTATCGGTTCCTTGGTGTATTTCTGGATACTTGTGTTGTTGTTAACCAAAACTGTTATCTAGTTGAAATAGGTAGGAACCTATTTATACAAGTCATAATTGAACGCACCCTGATCTCGTAGGAAGTGGGAGTAGTTGAGTGATGGAGAAATGGGGTAATGTGTAAGTGCTAGAAACCACGTCCCCACTATGAAGGAAACGGGTTACTTTACACCCACTACTTCTTGCCGCCACTAACTGCCCGCTTTCCTGACACTTTCTTATAATGGGCGTGTTGCACGCCGCACGCTGTAAACCGCCAGACCAATATCCTGATGAGCATCCCATCAGTTTGTGAAATGATTGATGTCTCGAGTATTTTAGTGGAAAATGTACAGCAGATTGTTGAGTGGGTCTTGTATGCAAGACCTTATTATTCTGATTAATTGTACGCCAGCTAGGTGGCGGATAACCATGTGTGGCAAGTCAAGTCAGGAGACTTGCCGCAGGAGAATAGTGTGTGATACTATTAGGTTAGTCTCGGTTGGTGACCTAAGCCTTACCATGGGCCGGTCAATTCCGTGGCGGATTTGGACGGCCGAGATTTGTAATTCATGAGAGGAGGGGGGTCGTTGATGGCCATATTCCGTTGGCACCTGGTGATGGCATAGTGGCGCCAGTGGCACGATTGGCACATGCCAGTGGCGTAATGGCGTGATTGCTACATGCCAGTGGCATAATGGCACTATTGGCATACGCCGGTGGCATACTGGCACGAGTAGCACCTGGTGTAGCCGTGGTCATTATACCTTGGCATATTGGTGTTGGATCCAAATATGGCTCGGCAATTGTGGCTCATGTTGCCGTATCAAACCTAATGCCCTAAGTAGCATTATTTGGCGTGGTTGGCGTAGCGGCCTTACCTAAATTAGGGTTTGGCATGCCAGAACCCTAATTAGCGCGTGTGGCATGTGGCGCGGCACGTGACGTTTTTGTGCGAGATGGTGCCATGCATGTGTCGAAGGAATTATGGTAGGGACATAATGTGGAAACGACTACATGCGCAAGGATAGCCGTGGGTGGCCATAGTGTGGTGCCTTTTTAGGGTTTTATGGGCCCCGCATGGCTCGTGCCATGTCGTGGGGCCAAAGTGGCGTAATTTGGGGCCATGACCAGAAATTAGGGTTTCGACTAATGCCACTGAAGCAAAAATTGTGTTTCGATCATAAAACCCTAATTGGAGTTGGTTATGACTTTGGCCACGAACAAAAGGTGGGTTAGCACGTAGCTATGCTATTTTTGGTACGAGGGCATGCCAATTAGCACGTTGGCGTGGCATGGCACGTTTGGCATGCCGATTAGCATGGTGGCGTGGCAGGGCGCGTTTGGCATGCCAATTAGCAAGGTGGCGTGGTAGGGCACGTTTGGCATGCCAATTAGCATGGTGGCGCGGCAGGGTGCGTTTGCCCTTTAATGCATGTGGCGGGTTTAAAGTGACCTGATTGGTCAAGAAAAGGGATCGGACAAACATAGGGCGCGACCACACATCTAGTGCTCGTGGCACATTTAAAGTGACCTTCGATGGGAAAGAGGAGGGTCGGCAAGCAGCATGGTGGCGTTTCCATCTGCAGGTGGCCCCGACTGGCCTATGGAACGGCCACACCTCCCCTTGTTGCGGCTCCTCTTTTATTCCTCGCTGATTTTGGGTAGGTGATGTGATTTTGAAAGTTGTTGTAAAGTGGTAAGAAAGATGTCGTTCCTCTCAGACTTGTGAAGGATTTTTAGACTCAAATAATACTAGAAAACTCAGAATAAATTGTATCAAGATTTTAAAAGCACTGAGACTTAGGATTCCACCAATATCCAATTTTTTATGTGATTTAATCTAATCAATATTCATGTAACTCTTTACGTTTAAAGTGATTCTAATATTTTGCATAAGTAGATTTTCAGAATAACAAGTGTATTTCGAAAGCATAGAATATCAAAAACCTAAGTCTAAGCATAATCTATCAAGAGAAATCACAATTGCTAAGGAAAAATCATTCAATCAATTTTCAATCAAGGCAAATAATCTTAAAAGAGATTGCAAAAATTAATTAAAATAGAAATTACCACACACATCATGGAAGATTGGCTTCCTCCGTCGCTTCAGCAATGAGGTTTAGCTCCTCATATTAATCATGATCTCAAAATATGTTTTTATGGCTCAAAAGATGATTAAAAGGATGAAAAGTAATAACAGTAGATTTGCAACAGCCAGATCGGCCTTATAAAGGAACTGTTACAATGGAACCATTCTAAACCGTTGTAAACACTTTGTTGTTGTGTCGTTGAATTTAAGACCCCTAAAACGACTGTCCTAAATGGCCCTTGTTCTTCGTGTTCTTCCTTGTTGCAGCAGCTAGAAACAAATTCCAGCAACTCCTCCCGTTGATCTCGTAGTGTTCCGAGATTCCCCAAAATATCGATAACCCTTCCTTGACCTCTCTGCCTCTTATATACGCAGCAGCGACCAAATATCTCGAGAAATTCCTTTATTTTCTCGTTTTTTCTTTCTTTAGGAAGTATCGTCGATTATCTTGTTTTCCTTCTCTTTTAACGCGTCGTGGCTCTTCAGAATCTTCATAAGATAGAAACGAATCTCACTAAGATATCCTAGCCATCTCCACACGTAACTTGCATATTTTGAATCAACACAAACCCGTAATAGCTCTTTGCCCTTTTTTATCGAGGAATCATTGAACTCGTGTTTTGTCTTCGAACTAAACCACCTACCATCCATGGTTCAACATAATGAGCCCATATATATCATAATCCATGAGAAAGTACATGTATAACTCGTCCGAATTCTTCAAATAGAGTCCGCAGCGAGAAAATAATTTCCCGCCAATATGCTTTTGAACCAGGGAAGATGAAGATGCCCCCTAACCTCGATGGGGTACAAATAGCATGTACCCCGAGGTGCCCCTTATCAATGGGGTACCCTTATCCAAAGTGAAAGGTCCGAATAGCAATTTTCTCCCACGAGCGCAAATACCACTTTTCGAGCCAATTTTTCCGCACATGTTTATTTCTCCAAAAACACCTACAAAGACACAAAAAGCCATAATAAATACAAAATCGAGCACTAACAAAATATACAATTGAGATTAAATCAGACGCAAAAATGTGTCTATTAAATACCCCCAAACTTATTATTTGCTAGTCCTCGAGCAAAAATAAAATAAAAATAAAAACCTAACTCACTGTCAGCATCGTCGATTGCATTTAGCGTATGCAATAAGCCTTTAAACCCCTAGGTGGCCCTAGTGGCCGAGTTATAGTCTCGGGAGGGTTTGCAGAGGTGTACCCACAACACCTTTACTCCAGACCCTAGCTATCTACGCATAACTTTGGAAGGCACTAAAGAATCTCCTTGGTTGGCATACTTATTGACTACAGGAGGAAGTACCCTGATGCGAAATTCCAATTCGAGTTTGCACTCAAGCATACTAAAATTCATATATAAGTCACAGAGCTCTACTCGAGATAGTTTCGGACATCATAACCTAGAGTCGACCAATCACATGGATAGAGTAAGAAATGGATATAGAAAAACGTAGATGGTTTTGATGTTGTCTAAGGTGAATGGAGTTTCTCATATCTCGTCTGAAGGCCCTTTGCCAAAACGAACCTATCCTAATGGAGTGAGATACTAGTCGACTAATATCAACACTTTGGCATATACAAGGGAACCGGTGGTCGATAATCTAATTCTAGGTCAACACAACTGGCATATACAAGGGTACCAGTGGTCGACTTTATTGAACACTTTATTCCGTTCGGTCCGATGGTCCGATCTCAAATTTTTTTTCTTTTTCACTTTTTCACTTTTTTTTTTGTATCTCAATCACTCTATTTCACCCTAGCAGTGGTAACAACTTGAATCGTGGGCCCCACCTAATCACTTAGACAAACATATTTTGAAGAAAACAAACAAAAAATAGAAGTGAAAAGGATTCAACGAGATATGGCGAAACTACCATGTTTTTCTTTAATTCTAACACTCGAGCTCTGTGCTTTTATGAATAGACTCATTAGATGTTTCCATCTAATCAGATTGGTTCCTCAACTCCTACAGCCAAAATGCTTCCATCCACTTAGATTGGTTAGTGTCATCCTTAATAAGCATAAATTTCTAGGCTCGGAGTTTATCAATGCAACTAAAAGTTTCTCCCATACCCCCAAACTTAAATCTAACATTGTCCTCAATGTTCTAAAGATAAAATTAAAAGCATGAACAAGGAGAAACTGTTACCATTTGAAGAAAAAGAGTTAAGGAAAGATATTACTGTGTCGCATGAATATTGGGTTACCTCCCAAGAAGTGCTAAGTTTAACGTCTTGACCGGACATTACGTACCCAAAAAATGGCTAATTACCCTTTCAAATCGTATATCAATAGTCGAAACAACTGTTGATCATCAAAATCAATTAAAACTGCCACAATTATGAGACAACTGCACCAAATCAGAAAAATGAACAGATTGAGCACATCCTCATCCAAGGTTTCTGCAAGACAACTTGGGTTTTCTGTGGTGCCCACTTGGGCTTCATATGAGTGTCTTGATAAACGGATTTACCCAAATAACGAGTCTCAAATAGCTGGATTTCCCCCTGGATAGTATCAGGAGGATCGGTTTGTGGAGTCGGAAGAGACTCAGGTAATACCTCAGACACACTAGGCTCGAGTCCCAAGTTAGGGACTTCAAATAGGGATACTTGACGATTACTACCCCCAAACTTAGAATTTTCGGTGTCTCTAGATAGACTAGTCACAATATTCCTAATTTCTAGACCATTAGGTTCCTGAAAAAGGTCAATTGCTTTCTCTAATTTATAATCAGTGGTTCATCCTCTAAATGCATCTCGAGGCACATAAACCGTAGGACTTACATGTTTCATATCCTCTATGGGCAACCCTAAAGTTTCCTTATTGTCTTGAAGTACGGTCACTGGCCTACTCTCATGATCACTATCCAAATCGGAAGCTATAAGAAAAATCTCAGATGGGCCTAAAAATGCAGAATTAGGGTCCAACTTAGGAGGATCTCTAAGCTCTTCGAAACAAGGGCTTAAGGTAGATTTAGTAGCTAGTAATGGTTCAAACCTAGCTTTCCATTTATCGGTATCTAACATAGGAATACAATCCAACAGAGCATTTACTTGTTCAATGTTGTTATCATCGTCAAAATCCATGCTAAAATGGGCTAGACAACTCTCTAATGGATCTTCCGATAAGGTGTTTGGTAATGACCCCTGAACTAAGGTTCCTATCATATTCACCTCTTCAATGCATGTGTCATCTATCTCAGAATGTAGCTTATTGACATTAAAAATATTCAACTCAATAGTCATATTACCAAAAGATAGATTCATAATACCATTTCGACAGTTTATGATCGCATTAGACGTAGCTAAAAATGGGCGACCTAAAATCACAGGTATCTGGTTCTCTGGGTGGGACAAGGTTGGGTATCTAAGACCACGAAATCCCACGGGATAAATAAACTTGTCGACCTCAATAAGAACATCTTCTATCACACCACGAGGAATTTTAACGAGACCTGTCACCTAACTGCAGTGTTATCTTGGTAGGTTTCAATTCACCAAGTCCTAGCTGTAAGTACACATGGTACGACAATAAGTTCACACTAGCTCCTAAGTCAAGTAAAGCTTTATCTACCCGATATTTTCCTATCATGCAAGCAATGGTAGGGGCACCTGGGTCTTTATATTTAGGAGTTGTGTTGTTCTGAATGATCGAACTTACATGACTAGCTATAAAGGCTTTTTTAGGGACACTAAGCTTGCGCTTTTGTGTACACATATCCTTAAGGAATTTGGCATAAGCCGGAAGTTGCCTAATTTCTTCTAGTAACGGAAGGTTTATGGTAACTTTCTTAAAAACCTCCATTATGTCATTAAAGTTGAATTCATTTTTGTTGGTACTAATAGTCTGTGGAAATGGGGCTCTAGGCATAAAATAGGGCCTCTCGAGAACCGAATCGGCATCATCGAGATTTTATCGGTCCCTCGGCTATGGATGGTCCCGAGGTGAACTACGATATGCTCACTATCGGTCATGGTTACATGATTGTCTACTACTCTACCACTCCTAAGGGTTCTAAATTGAATTCAACTGATGTGATGGTTTTTCGCCTACTTCATGAACTCCTCTAGGGTTTGTTTGTGTTTGACTAGGAACCTACCTTTTTCTCTCAAGAACTCATTTATCGACTAACTGCGTTTTTAACTCGGCAATAGCTTGACTATTTTCTTGCCCTATCCTGTTACTAGCTTCTACGCTTTGTGAAAGTGATTGGTGCATCTTTTCGGTATTTTGAATATATGAGGCAAGAGTTTCTTCTAGACTTAAAATTTTCTTATCGGACTGATTTTGAAACTGAGCTACTCCTGAAGGATTCTTAATATAGCCAAAACCTGGGGGAGCATTTGAATTACTAAACTGACCTTGATTTGGTCCTTAGACCATGAGAGGTTCGGATGGTTTCTCCAACCGGGATTATAGGTTTACGAATATGGGTCAAACTTTTGACGGTTATCAAATCTAGTATTATTATTATAAAGAGCATTGGCTTGCTCTTCAATAGTCCGACCTTCCCAAAAGGCTCCACTCTACCACTAGTGTGACCCAATTCTAAAGCTTCTAACCTTTTAGCTATTGGCCAATTTTGGCATCCGATTCAAAGCCTCCTTCTAGCCTATTAACGTTTCCTCTTCCTAGAAGAATTTTTCTTGGGTTCCCTACTATTTTCCCATTCTTTGGGTCTTTTCGGCGATTTCATGCAAATATGTCATCGCCTCATCAGGCTGTTTGGTTTTCAAACCCTTTGTACACATAGATTCTACGTGTGGTTGTAGTGGAATAATCTAAACCCTCATAAAGGATCTCGAACTAACCTAACCTTTTCTAGACCATGATGAGGACATTAGGCTAATAGATCATTGAACCTTTCCAAATACCTATACAAAGATTCTCCCTCCTGTTGAGAAAACGTCTGATTTGCGTCCTAATAGACGATGTTTTGTGCCTAGGGCAAAACTTGTTCAAAAAGGCGAGATGTAAGTTGTTCATATGTTTCAATTGAACCGAAGCCAAACTATATAGCCACGATTTGGCTTTATCTTTCAAGGAAAAGGGAATAACACGAGTTTCAAAGCATCATCATCAAGGTTTCTCATCTTTAGGGTACTACAAATTTCCTCAAAGTCCCTAACATGGAAATAGGGGTTTTCATTTTCTTTCCCTAAGAAGATTGGGAGCAATTTGTAAGGTTCCGGGTTTAAGTTCATAAGTTGCTTCGTTTCGACTAACCTAATACACGAGGGACGAGTAGTCCTAGTCGGGTTCAACAAAGCTTTCAAAGTAGCCATTTACGGCACTATCGAATATCGAGGATTGTCTCCTCGGTAAAAGACGGACGTTCAAAATTGGACTCTTCAAAAATCGGACTTTCTAAATTGAGGTAATCGAGACGCTTAGAACTACTAGGTTTCTCCTTAACAAATCTACCTAGGGCGTCTCTTTTACGTTCGAGGCATACAAAAGAATTAGGAAGGAGATTCTATGCAATCACAAATCAAGGCCGACTCAACCAAATCAAACCTATTGATTTCTAGCAAACAAAAACATGATGGCTCCACTTAGATTGTTTCTAGACCCGACTTCTAATCCTTCGAAAGGGAATTCGTTACAATTTAAGCAAACCCTCTCGGAATCAATCCGAGTCAAAGTAAGTTGAATAGAGGCGAGGAAGCTCGGTGGAGCTTTGATACCCAAGGCCTCACCAGGAATTACAATGCGGCGCGAGTCACGCATTCAACTCACGTAGAAACCTTCATGAACTTTGAAGTGTGCTTAAAAGAGTAACCAATATTTTCGAATGACTTTCCTATTAAGCTCGTTACCCTATCGATCTTGTTCTAGTCAAAATTTTAAGGCTTAGGTTCGCGTAGGTTACGTGTTCCTAAGGCGGGCAAGAAGAGAACGGTGATGAAATCCGAACCCTTATCTTGTATGGCCAGGCCTTGCCCTTTACTAGAAAATTAAAATATCCGTATTCAAGTCCTCAGCATATATGCAAACGAAGGAGTCCAGTAACTCGCTGACAGGGGATTCGCGAGTGTTCAGAATCTTACCTCCGTTCCAGGACGGGGATGAATCGGTTGTAGTCGACTCGGTCCACTGACTCCTATCTCAGTGTACGAACCCAAGGTGCAGAGACAATATCGTAATTGTCCTCCTTCTCTGCAACAGTTTATATTTAATACTACCCTTCTGTAGGGTTTAAAAATAACGTCTAAATGTCCAAAAAGTCCAAAAAGAAAAGAAAAAAAATTACAAAAATAATAAACCCTAATACAAATTTTTTTCTTTTTTTTTTTTTCTAAAAATAAACAAACCCTAAAAATAAAATAAGTAAAATAAAATCGTCTTCTTTCCCGTTCTTTTTGCTTTAATCTTTCGCTCCAAGTCTTTACGAAATCACCGAACACCTTGGCTCAATTTTCTTTATGATCCAGAACCTGTAGACAAAAGATAAATACCCAAAAACGTAAAAAAGAACAAAAATAATAAAAAAAACTAAAAAACAAAAACAAAATCAAATCTAAAACCCTAAAATCAAGTCCGCGTCGGCGGCGCCAAAAATTGATGTGATTTTGAAAGTTGTTGTAAAGTGGTAAGAAAGATGTCGTTCCTCTCAGACTTGTGAAGGATTTTTAGACTCAAATAATACTAGAAAACTCAGAATAAATTGTATCAAGATTTTAAAAGCACTGAGACTCAGGATTCCACCAATATCCAATTTTTATGTGATTTAATCTAATCAATATTCATGCAACTCTTTACGTTTAAAGTGATTCTAATATTTTGCATAAGTAGATTTTCAGAATAACAAGTGTATTTCGAAAGCATAGAATATCAAAAACCTAAGTCTAAGCATAATCTATCAAGAGAAATCACAATTGCTTAGTAAAAATCATTTAATCAATTTTCAATCAAGGCAAATAATCTTAAAAGAGATTGCAAAAATTAATTAAAATAGAAATTACCACACACATCATGGAAGATTGGCTTCCTCCGTCGCCTCAGCAATGGGGTTTAGCTCCTCATATTAATCATGATCTCAAAATATGTTTTTATGGATCAAAAGATGATTAAAAGGATGAAAAGTAATAACACAGCCGATTTGCAACAGTGTATCGGCGTTATAAAGGAAATGTTACAATGGAACCATTACGTAAAACCGTTGTAAACACTTTATTCTTTGTGTCGTTGAATTAAGACCCCTAAAACGACTGTCCTAAATGGCCCTTGTTCTTCGTGTTCTTCCTTGTTGCAGCAGCAGAAACAAATTCCATCAACTCCTCCTGTTGATCTCTGTAGTGTTCTGAGATTCCCCCAAAATATCCGTAACCCTTCCTTGACCTCTCTGCCTCTTATATACGCAGCGAAGCCGACCAAATATCTCGAGAAATTCCTTTATTTTCTCGTTTTTCTTTCACCGGAAGTATCGTCGATTATCTTGTTTTCCTTCTCTTTTTAACACGCCTCGTGGCTCTTGAGAATCTTCCTAAGATGTAAACGAATCTCACTAAGATATCCTAGCCATCTCCACACGTAACTTCCATATTTTGAATCAACACAAACCCGTAATAGCTCACTGCCCTGTTTTATCGAGGAATCATTGAACTCGTGTTTTGTCTTCGAACTAAACCACCTACCATCCATGGTTCAACATAACAGGCCCATATATATCATAATCGATGAGAAAGTCCATGTATAACTCGTCCGAATTCTTCACATCAGTCCGCAGCGAGAAAATAATTTCGCCAATATGCTTTTGAACTGGGAAGATGAAGATGCCCCCTAACCTCTGATGGGGTGCAAATAGCATGTACCCCGAGGTGCCCCTTATCAATGGGGTACCCCTTATCCAAAGTGAAAGGTCCGAATAGCAATTTTCTCCCACGAGCGCAAATACCACTTTTCGAGCCAATTTTTCCGCACATGTTTATTTCTCCAAAAACACCTACAAAGACACAAAAAGCCATAATAAATACAAAATCGAGCACTAACAAAATATACAATTGAGATTAAATCGAGACACAAAAATGTGTCTATTAGTAGGACCTACCTACTAATCCATGGAGGATCAATTTCCTAGTTTGCCTAGGTTTAGTTTCGACCGGGGGAGGTCCGATATATCTTGCAGGCGCAAAAACCTAATTTTTGCAATTTACTTAAGTTGATATTGAATCTTGTGAATTATCACAAAATTGATTGGATTAACGTGTTGACACATAGTTATTTATTGTCGAGAAAAGCATGCTTTCTGATTGAGTACTTTTATGCAAACCTCAACCTTGATACTTCGGAAATTTATGCTACTCATTCGTGAGTGAACACTAATTGTCATGTCGTATCAATATTAAGGGCTCACTAGTGGAACACAAAGACGTGAAGAAAGTATTCAAAGTGAGTCCTATATTAATAAATAATACAGATAGGGTGTCGAAATTTATAGAATATCTGGGATTGTTTCTACATGCACCATTCTGGATAAATTTCATGTAAACATATTGAATTGCTCAATAAATGCGCAAGTGAAGAGGTTGGGTATTCATCACTTTTACATGGTTCTCGTCTCTTTGCGAATGACAAAGATATTATACGCGAGTGGTTTTACAATTTTGACAATGAATGAAAACCACCATCAACACCATAGACCCAAGATCGCCCAACAATGGTTGTGTATGGCGAAAGTACATCCACTACAATGAATGTGGTCGGGGTGAGGATTTTTCCTACACGGATTTCTAAAGTAACCTCGCCTCTTGGGCGGGTTGACGAGCCATTGAAGCCAAATATATTATAGATAGATGGTATTAGGCATTCGTCTCTAAGACCCATTTGTTTGAATGTCTCGTAAAATAAGATTTCAACGGAACTTCCTCCGTCGATCAGTATCTTAGGCAGGGCCCATGGCAGTGCCTTTGGATTTTCTCCCTCATCTTCGTGATCGGGGAGTGCGACAGCCATCGTGACCACTAGTGGATTGTTGTGGTTTCGTCCTCCATCGGGTGCCTCAGAGGCTGAAAAACTGATGGGAATTTCATCCAATCCTCCATGGGGGGTTCCTTCACTACACTGAAGACTTAGTCATCTTCAAAGTTTCGCTGGTTAATTCATCCTGTAATACTTCCTTCGGGTGTTGATGGACATATTTATGTGTCTAATATGATCTCAATTGTATGTATTGTTAGTGCTCGATTTTGTATTTATTATGGCTTTTTATGTCTTTGTAAGTGTTTTTGGAGAAATAAGCTTTTGCGGCGAAATTGGCCCGAAAAGTGGTTTTTGCGCTCGTGGGAGAAAATTACTATTCGCACCCCTCAAATGGATAAGGGGCACCTCAATTACTAAGGGGTACCCACTTGTTATTTGCACCCGGGCATCCCAAAAGGCGTCTGCTAAAGGCACCCTTACTCTGGTTAGGGGGCAACCGGTCTTCTTCAGTTCAAATTTGAAAATGGCGGGAATATTGGAACCAGCCAGCTACGTGAATTTCATGGAGAGATTTGGATGAGATTTTGTCGGAATTACTCTTGGATTCAGATGGATATGGGCCTGTTATATTAAAACAGGGTTGGCAATTGGTTAGTGATCGGAAAAAATAGAAGATATGGGTTGAATACGCGGAAACAGGAAAGGGAAGAAATGTACCGTCCATCGAGATTTTATGTGATATTTTCATAGGAATTGATTTGGATATATCTGTTACGATAAATCAGGGTTGCTACGAGTTTCAGAATGCAAGAAGAGAAGATTCGAGTGTGATTCGATAAAACAGGGGATGAAAGTTTGCCGGGATATCGTGGCTTAAACTTGGCAGTTACGTGAGGATTGGGGGAACCATATTACCTCTGTTAGACTATAATCTATCTTAGGAAAGCTCAGATATCAGCAGAAACCTCGTGAGAAGAAAAAGGAATGTATTGAAAGGCCGTAACTTCCGGTGAAAGAAAGATAAGATAACCGGAGATATTTTTGAGATTGGGTCGACCTGTGTGGTATATATACGAGTGCTGAGGTTCATAGAAGGGAGTCGAGAGTTTGGGGAGTGTTAGGAGGGATCTGGTGGAGCTCCGGTGCAAATAAGAGGAGTTGCAGAGAAGTTGCAGCAGCAGGTGAAGAAGACGAAGAACTGACACTAAAGAAGTGTCGTTCTCAAGAACCCTAGAATTGAAGAACATCAACCCACAGTCAACGATCTCGTAAAACTATCGCGAGATCAACGACAAAGCAAAGTGCTCTTCGGAATGCGACTTATTTTCCTCGTTTCCACTATACCTCCACTACCGTTGTAAAACCTGTTTGTAACGCTCCAGCAGCGTTGCAAACTGTCTACTTCATTAGTTTTCTCTTGTTTTTCACCCTTTTGAGCTATGAACAATTATTTTGAGCATGTGAATAATATGAGGAGCTAAACCCCAACACTGGGACGATGGAGGAAGCCATTTTTCATGCGTGTGGTAATTCTATTAATTCTTTTATGACTTATTGCATTGATTTTTAATCGTATCTTATGATTTTTATTGAATGATTGGGATTTCAATTGATGGGTCATG
Source organism: Papaver armeniacum (assembly GCA_023531295.1). Classification (NCBI taxonomy): domain Eukaryota; kingdom Viridiplantae; phylum Streptophyta; class Magnoliopsida; order Ranunculales; family Papaveraceae; genus Papaver; species Papaver armeniacum. The sequence goes on from JAJJWW010015173.1 coordinate 109,121, forward strand.
CTTTCTTAAGTGTTTTGATGTCTCATGCTTTAGATATACAGTCATTACTTTCAAAATCTACTTTCGGCAATGAATTAGAGTCACTAAATTTGAGCTATAAATGTCTAGAATTATTAGTTGAACCACATGAATGTAAGAATTGGTGGAATCCTGAGTCTCAGTAATCTCTCGATATCGTGACAAACTTGTGTATATATATTTTCTTTGTTTTTAGTATTTTCGGAAACCAAATCTTTACAAGCCCGAGTTGAACGAACTTTTACTACCACTTTCTACAACAACTTTCAAAATCACACCAATTTTTGGCTCCGCCGACGCGGACTTGTATTTAGATTTGTTTAGGTTTTTTTTTATTATTTTTTGTTCCTTTTTACGCCTTTGGTATTTTTCGATTCTTTTCAGATTTGGAGCGAAGCTACAAGGAAAGAAAAAGTGCTATAAAAGGAAAGCATCGCCAAAGAAGGAAATAAAAGAGGAGTCCAAGGAGTGAAGAAGATTTTGTACATAATTGTTCTATTTTGTTTTATTTTTTAGAAACTGTAAATAGGGTTTTAATTTTGTAATTTTCCTTTTTATTTTTGGACACTTTTAGACATTTTTTTTTTTTGACTGGACATTATTTTTAAAACCCTAAGGAAGGGTTAAAAGTTAAATATAAACATGCTTTGCGAGGGGAAGGACGACGATTCACGATCTTTGTCTCGCCCCTCGGGTTCGTACACCGACATAGGAGTCGGTGGCACTCGAGTCGACTTCAACGGTTCATCGCCCGTCCGGTACGGAGGTAAGACTCTATCCACCCACGAATCCCTCGTCGGTGGGTTTTATTTTGTGCGACAACTCACACCCTCGCGAATAGAATGTCGAATTGGTATTACAATAGCCAATACAACGAATATCCGATCGAAGTTTCAAAATGGACGTTACTACTTTGACCATAGTGTGAATAGTGGTTGGGAACATCAGCCTTTTCAAGGTTATGGCTCATACCATGATGATCCCAATTACTATCCATACACCCACCGGTCATACGAGCAAAATTCCTCTCTACTAGAGTCCGCATGTAAGTTAGCTGAGTCAACACAAAAGTTACTTGAGTCAACATGTAGTTCAGATGCAATGCATAACTTAGTTTTGGACGAAAGCAATGCAACGTGTGAACCTTCTTTCCTAGATGAAATCAGGAAGTCGTGTGAGTCGACTTTAAAATGTCTTTGTTAGAGGCCCAGGAAAGAAATGCTCAAGATAGTTTTAATTTCCAATATAGTGTTTCCAATAGTACCTTTGAAAATGAAGATAGTTATATGCATAATCAAGATGACGAGGTTAGAATTGGTAACACTACTTTAGATGAGGTTCGACCATTTTCAAGTTATTACAATGATGATTATGATGAGGATAGTGTTGATGAAGAATTTGAAATGAGTAGGCATAGTGATCAGGAATTCGTTACTCCAATTGAGCTTAACAATGATAATATTATTTCTAGTTCAAATCCAAATAATTTTAATAATTATTCACCTATTCAAAAGGACGAGGATTTGACTAGAGATACCACCGTTTTAGACGATGTAGTTTTTCCTTATGATTACGAAGCCGATTATGGTTTAGAGGAACGGGTATATTTTGAGTCTAGCGATGTAGAAACAATAGACTTTGAAAAAGAAAATGAACTCGTAGAGATGAGTGAGGATGAACCCGACTTAGAAGAATCAATTGACCATTTTCGTGAATCGAGATGACCTTGAAATTAGGGAAGTTGTGACTAGTCTATCTAGAGACACCGAAAACTCTAAGTTTGGGGGTGATTATCATTCTCCATGTGCCTTAACTCTTAGAAAGGTCCCTCACTTGGGACTTGACATATGTGCCTCAACCATTTTAAAAGATTATCTTCATACACGTTTTCCCCGAACCTAGTGATGTCCATAGGGAAGTTCGGTTGTTAGAAACCCATCCTCTGGTTGATGTGGTTTGCCCGTGCTATGATACCCAGATTGATTTTGTTTTCCCACCAAATATTTTTCAACCAATTGTGGGAATGTATAAGTTTCAGATGTGTCAATTATTTAGTTTTGAGACTAAACCTAAGTACTTTAGGAAATTAGTATCGACACATTTTATTATGATTGACCGCCGATTTCATCGTGGTCAATTGTGTGAGTCAAAACCGATTGACTTTAAGGATCCGCAATTATTCAGGTTATTATTATGTGCTTCTAAGTTTTTATTTGAGTTTTTCCAGACTCTAATACCTAAATCGGATCTTAGCTTCGAGGAAATGCAACCCATGAAAATATTTTATTTAGACCCTTTCATAGAGCCTGAACCTGAACCTGAACCTGAACCACAACTAGATGTAGTTGTCTTAAACAGGAAACTAGACAAGGGTGTGCTTTATTTGTTAATTTTCTTGGCATGTTGCAGATTCCTTTTACTTGTGATAGCTCTATTTGGTTTTGATGACCCAGAGTAAATTAGGCTATTACTTTATGATTCTATGAGGTGACTAATCCTTTGTTAGTCCTGGCTGAAGACGTTAAACTTAGCACTTCTTGGGAGGTAACCCAATATTCATGCGACACGGTAATATCTTTCCTTATCTCTTTGCTTTAAATGGTAACAATTTATCCTTGTTCATGCTTTTAATTTTATCTCTTTAGAACATTGAGGACAATGTTAGATTTAAGTTTGGGGGTACGGGGAGAAACTTTTTAGTTGCATTATTAAACCCCGAGACTAGAAATTTATGCTTATTAAGGATGGCACTAACCAATCTAAGTGGATGGAAGCATTTTGGTTGTAGGAGTTGAGGAACCAACTGATTAGATGGCAACATCTAAAGAGTCTATTCATAAAAGCACGAGCTCGGGTGTTAGAAATAACATGATAGTTTCACCAATCTCGTTGAGTCCTTTTCACTTGTTTTTATTTTATTTTGTTTTTAAACTATGTTTCTCTAAGTGATTAGGTGGGTCCCACGATTCAAGTTGTTACCAATGCTAGGGTGAATTAGAGTGATTGAGATACCAAAAAAAAAAAAAAAAAAAAAAGACTAGACCAATTAGACCAAACGGAATAAAATTAACACTTGGGAATAGCAATATGTGTGTGTTTTCCCTGTCTCCGTCGCCTAAACAAGCGTGGAATGCAGGATCCACGGGAACTATCATGTAATCTGCTGACAAGAAGCATGCGCTTGGATCCAAAAGATCTAATCATGCAGTTAAATAAAAAAAAAATTAATTAATGTTCAGTGAATAAATCGACTGCTGGTTCCCTTGTATATGCTAGTTGTGTTGATATTAGTCAGACCAGTATCTCAGTCCATTAGGATAGGTTCATTTTGGCGGAGGCCTTGAGACGAGATATGGGAAACATCGATCACTTAGTAAACATCAAAACCATCTATGTTTTTCTATTTCCATCTTCTTGATCTATCCATGTGATTAGTTTTGACTAGGGTATTGATGTCCATAGTGTGACTATCCGAGTAGAGCTCGTGACTTATATATGAATTTTAGTATGCTTGAGTGCAAACTCGTGTACAAAGAATTGGAATTTCGCATCGTGGTACTTCCTCCCGTAGTCAATAAGTATGCCAACCAAGGAGATTCTTTAGTGCCTTCCAAGGTTCTGCGTAGATAGTTAGGGTCTGGAGTAAAGGTTTTGTGGGTACACCTCTCCCGGTAAACCCTCCCGAGACTATAACTCGACCACTAGGGCCACCTAGGGGTTTAAAGGCTTATTGCATACGCTAAATGCAATCGACGATGCCTGCGACAGTGAGTTAGGATTTTATTTTATTTTTGCTCGAGGACTAGCAAATAATAAGTTTGGGGGTATTTGATGGACATATTTATGTGTCTAATATGATCTCAATTGTATGTATTGTTAGTGCTCGATTTTGTATTTATTATGGCTTTTTATGTCTTTGTAAGTGTTTTTGGAGAAATAAGCTTTTGCGGCGAAATCGGCTAGAAAAGTGGTTTTTGCGCTCGTGGGAGAAAATTACTATTCGCACCCCTAAAATGGATAAGGGGCACCTCAATTACTAAGGGGTACCCACTTGTTATTTGCACCCGGGCATCCCAAAAGGCGCCTCGCTAAAGGCACCCTTTACCGGTTGGGGGCAAGGTCTTCTTCAACAAATTTGAAAACGGGGAATATTGGAACCAGCCAGCTACGTGAATTTCATGGAGAGATTTGGATGAGATTTTGTCGGAATTACTCTTGGATTCAGATGGATATGGGCCTGTTATATTAAAACAGGGTTGGCAATTGGTTAGTGATCGGAAAAAATAGAAGATATGGGTTGAATACGCGGAAACAGGAAAGGGAAGAAATGTACCGTCCATCGAGATTTTATGTGATATTTTCATAGGAATTGATTTGGATATTTCGTTACGATAAATCGTGGTTGCTACGAGTTTTAATGCAAGAAGAGAAGATTCGAGTGTGATTCGATAAAACAGGGGATGAAAGTTTGCCGGGATATCGTGGCTTAAACTTGGCAGTTACGTGAGGATTGGGGGAACCATATTACCTCTGTTAGACTATAATCTATCTTAGGAAAGCTCAGATATCAGCAGAAACCTCGTGAGAAGAAAAAGGAATGTATTGAAAGGCCGTAACTTCCGGTGAAAGAAAGATAAGATAACCGGAGATATTTTTGAGATTGGGTCGACCTGTGTGGTATATATACGAGTGCTGAGGTTCATAGAAGGGAGTCGAGAGTTCGGGGGAGTGTTAGGAGGGATCCGTGGAGCTCCGGTGCAAATAAGAGGAGTTGCAGAGAAGTTGCAGAGAAGAGTGAAGAAGACGAAGAACCGACACTAAAGAAGTGTCGTTCTCAAGAACCCTAGAATTGAAGAACATCAACCCATTAGTCAACGATCCTCTAAAACTATCGCAGAATCAACGACAAAGCAAAGTGCTCTTCGTATGAGACTTATTTTCCTGTTTCCACTATACCTCCACTACTGCGTTGTAACAGCCGCTTGTAACGCCCGCAGCGTTGCAAACTGTCTACTTCATTAGTTTTCTCTTGTTTTTCACCCTTTTGAGCTATGAACAATTATTTTGAGCATGTGAATAATATGAGGAGCTAAACCCCAACACTGGGACGATGGAGGAAGCCATTTTTCATGCGTGTGGTAATTCTATTAATTCTTTTATGACTTATTGCATTGATTTTTAATCGTATCTTATGATTTTTATTGAATGATTGGGATTTCAATTGATGGGTCATGCTTTCTTAAGTGTTTTGATGTCTCATGCTTTAGATATACAGTCATTACTTTCAAAATCTACTTTGGCAATGAATTAGAGTCACTAAATTTGAGCTATAAATGTCTAGAATTATTAGTTGAACCACATGAATGTAAGAATTGGTGGAATCCCGAGTCTCGAATCTCTCGATATCGTGACAAACTTGTGTATATATATTTTCTTTGTTTTTAGTATTTTCGGAAACCAAATCTTTACAAGCCCGAGTTGAACGAACTTTTACTACCACTTTCTACAACAACTTTCAAAATCACACCAGGTGTGGGAGAAATGATAACCGAGTGTGATATCGTGTTGCATCCCAAGTATTGTGCCTTGCGTGGGATTTCCACGTGATGTACGGGTGGTCCTGCCGCTGGTTGGATCGCTGGTTGTGCGATGTACTCTTGGAGTTTACCATCGTCAATCATGTCTTGCACCATTTTCTTCAGATCTTTGCACGAGTCTGTCAGGTGGCTATAGAACTGGTGGAACTACGAGAAAAATGTTGTTCTTAGTGCGCTCAAGCCGTCCTCCTGCGTTCCATGGGTAGGTGATCTTACATTTTCCGTCGGATATGGGGGTGTTTAACTTCGTGTAGACTGGGTCTACGAATTTTCCTTTCTTTTGTTGGGATTGGTCTCCCCCTTTTCATCATCCACTTCGATGTTTATCAAACTGAGTGGACCCGTTGTTGGGTCGTCCTGCTCCTCGGACTTGCGTCGAGGGTTTTGTGGCTCTGCCAAATTTGCTCCTCTATTGGTTCCTCTAACCAATTTGTCATAGTTCCCTTGTTGGAGTTCTTCAAGGGATATGTAGTCCTCTTGAATATCTCTCAATTTTCCTAGACATGGTGGCATGGCATCGTACATGCGGACGAATATGGGGTCTATTTTCCTTTGAATTTTTTGAAGCCCGGGATCGTGTAAGCCTCTGGGACTCTTCCGATCTCGGCGCATAGCTTTCTCCAGCGATTTACGAGGGAGCGGAGCGACTCGTTTGGTCCCCGAGCCAATTGGAATAGCACGTCTATTTCTGGCTTGACTCGGCTGTTATGTATGTATGCTTTTAAGAATAGCTTGGATAAATGATCGAACGATTTAACCTATGCTTTCGACAAGTTATTGAACCATATTAGGGCCTCGTCCTTTAAACTGGCTGGAAAGAACCAACATATCACCACATCGTAATGATTCCACTGAGTCAGTGTCATGCGATAGGATGCGATGTTCGATCGCATCACCGGTCCCATCAAGGGAGTTGCGAACGTTGGGAGTGAGCATTTCCTTGGAAATGGTTGGGCCAATAGACTCTCCGATATGGGAGATTGTCCAGCCTCTTGCATTACTTCTGCCAACTTTTGGCCTCCTTGTCTTCCCGTAGCCTCTCTGCACATCGCTTCGAGCTGGTAGAGTCTAACTTGCAATTGATCATCAATATGCCTTGTTTCGGCCTTCTTCCTTCTTCCTTGCGCTCTTTCGGGCGAGAAAGAAGCTTCTGGGCGGCGATACCTTTATCGCCATGAGTCCTCGTCCGATTGTTCGACATACGACACTATCTTAGAACGAGTTGACTTTGAAGTCTCTCCTCATTTGGGGTTTGTGGCTGCGGGGTTCTCGGCCGCGCAGTTGGTTTTAGCTTCGTCTTCTTTATTCTTTTCTCGTTTATGCTTGGGATCGACATCGGACGATCCTTTTGACGGACTGTCCTCCTGGTTTAGAACTCCTCTACTTCCCTTAGGAAAGCGATACGTTGTCTCCTTATTTGAGGTGTCAGGAATATGGACTCGCTCGTTGTCTTGTAAGTTCTCAAAAGGGTTCTCCTCATCGGGATCTCCTCTATGATAGTGAGTGGCACATTTTTCTTAGATTTACGTTTTAGCTTACGGTTTTTCCGTTCTAGACTCTTGTTACGTTTTTCTAATTTTATCATTCTTTCCTCCTGCGCCTTTTGAGATTTTATGATAGTTGCAATAGTTGCAGTGGTGTCACCGAGGTTTGAAAGATTATCCTTCTTTACCCCGTTGTTTACCATTTGCCTTGGCAAAGGATTCAACCCTCCTGGTTGGGTTAGATGGATGTCGCCCTGTCCTTCAAAGGGATTTCCCTCTTCGTCAGATCTAGAGCTATTAGTTAACCCCTCCTGATATTGGTTATCGTGCTGTCCCTCTCCGGGAGTACACCGTTGTACATAGTTTCGCCTAGCTCCATTTCGTCTAGTCCTTGGGTTGGGCTCCACCAGGTTTCACCTTGACTGCACGAGCAGATCGTCTCGTCACCATCGCCTTACCCGAGATATATGCAATAATACTTAATTTTTCTTTTCTTTCAGAAAGGTGGGACCCTAAATTTGCAGGTCATGTGCAATTACTAAGTCATAGTTCAGACTGGACAGTTTTAGCACAAGAAGACTTATCAGTAAATTTTGGAGACATGTGAAGATGTCAAAACATTCCCTACTTGCATAAAGTTTCAGTGATAGGAAAAATGTGTTTTGTTTGTCTCTTTTTTCGAGAAAACTACCTCCTTCTACACGTCATACCTTTATTGGAAAAAAACCAAGTTATGACGATTGAGCACGTTTTCCCATTTTAGGAACATTTCTCATCATCTTTAAACTTTTGATTTTGAACAAACTTTTGAGTTTGATGAATGATTATGTACTCACTAACCTTTCCTCTTGACTTAGAGTTAGATTTCTAAGAAGAATATTATGGATTATCTTGAGTTTCTTAAAAGATGAAGAACATTATGAATAACTCGTCTTTTCAACTTTCATAGGATGATATTTTCTCTTATGAAGTTTACTGAATTAAACTTCTTCCCAGCCCTTTCATGGAGGAGATCGCTTGAGTGTTGTTTTGAAGTGTTTAAAGCTTCATTTTCACTCCGATCTTCAACTCTCCTGAGCATCTTGAGGAAGGTATAAGAAATCTTAAAGGAACGAAAATCTTAAAGAAAATCAAAGAAAAAGATGTAGATCTAATGATTCTGAGGCTCTTCAGGACTTCACTGATCGTGTGGATCGTGTTGCATCCGAGATCTACTCGTGAATTTGACGGAATTTTACATAGTGGTATGAAATGCACTTCTCTTAGAGAGATTGCGAAAAAAACTATAGAGTTGTTACTAGGGAGGTAGATTAGATCTTCATACATCCCTCTTTCTAGCGCCAAAATGTAGTTGCATCTTTTCTGATGGCTACACCCAAGTAGATCTAAAGGTTATAAAACTAATAACATTCAAGATTCAAAGATAAACAAGATGTAAAGAACATGAACGTAAAGATTGACACAAGCATATAACGTGGTTCGGACATGAAGACCTACGTCCATGGGAAATAAGATGTTTTCTTTATTGATTATATATAAGGTCTTACCCTTGAAAGAGTTAAAAATATCACTTAGATTTCTCACTCTCTCTTTCTCTGAATCTCTCTCAGGAATTCTCTGTAGAAAGACCATCTAAAATTACATGTCCATTTCCTTCTACATGGACTGGTATTTATAGGCAAACTAGACTCGTGAAGGTATGACTTGATCTCGCCAAGTTGGTGGAACTATTGTACATCTTCTCATTACTTCGGACGAGCTCTATATTATCCCTCGTGATGCCCTGCTCGGTTCTCCTTCCGAGTTATCTCGCTTCGTACGTCATCGTGCTGCTCCTCCTAGGGGGATCTCGTATTGCACCATCCTCGGATTATAGTATAGATTTTTCGAGCCTTCTGATACGATGTAGATTCGTCCACGTCTCTTCTGATCCTTCATTAAATGCATTCCTTCTTTTTAGATTTGACCGTCTGAGTTGATTAGACCACTCCTCACGCGCATCATTCATGTAACATTGTAGCAGGCGTCTCGATTCAGACGAAATCACCTTTTTAGAGTATGATTCGATGCTTCTATCTCATCACCTTATCATGAAACCATCCCTTGAGATGTTGACACATGGCGATCGGGTAATCTACCCTCACAGTATCGTTAATTGTTCCTCGAAGTCGTGAACAAGTGAAACAATACTGCATATTGTGAAGAGGGGACTCCTTCCCGTAGCTATGTAGGCAAAGCAGGATCGTGAAAGGGGGACTCCTCCTCGTAGCCCCGCAGCCCAGGCAGGGATATAGTGGGTATGCTACTCTAACGGTCGCGAATGCGTAAATCCTACTAGAATGTGTGCCCACTTATAGTAATATGTAAGTGGCTTTTGGTGACTCATATTGAATTTCTTTTGGTTAGAAGAGTTTGTGGCTTTAAGGGATTGTGTTTTGCAGATAAGGAAAGCCAATGATGAACTAATCTTTTCTAACTATTGGCAACCACAACTACATGGATTTATTAAATTTGAGGTAAGATAGTTCATACTGAGATATTTTAGAGTTTAGACTGGGCATGGCTCAAATGTGTTACAACATGCCTAATTGGCATGGTTGAATAAAGTAATGCTTCATCTTTAAAGGTGCTTGATAAGCTCAATTTAGTATAGCTGCATCACTTGAGGTGTTTGAAAATTAGCCACCTGAACTAAGTTAACATGATTTGGACCCAGAGTATATGTTTAAAAGTGTTTAGTTAATTTTCTTTTGGTTCAACTTTCTGATTGATTTCATTTTTAGGGTATTCTTATTTTCTTAATTTTATTGTTCATTTCGGGTTGTTTAATTTTTGAGGTAATTTTGGTTCAACTTTCTGATTGATTCAAAAATAGAGTTTACAACAGTAAAACATAATTATAGATGTGCTTATTGTTGCAGGATTTTTTTTTACCAGAACATATCGTGAGACAGGTTGGTTTAAATATGTCAATAAAATTTCAATTGATTTAAATTTGATTATGATTTTATTTTATATGTATATCAATTGTTCCATGTCGAAATCTTTTTAATCTGGCTGTAGAGAAATGCGATGACAATCAACACTTGCTTTCCGAATCAACCCAAAATTCTATGGTTACTGGCAATGCATGATAATCAAAAGTATTTTAGGGGTTAAGAGGCACCTAATTCAAAGAGAACAGGCCAAAACCCAAAGAAGCCGGACTCCTCTGACAAAGAACCGCCAAAAAGAAAAAATGGAAAAAAAGTACGTAAATTTTTGTTGTTGCTGGCGAGCTTCTTGAACTTTATGATTCACTTTCGATTTTGATGTCCTATAGGTGACATTGGGTATTCTCATTTATAATTGGATTTACTTATGTGTTTCATGTAAACAAGATTGTAGTTGCATCTTTTCTGATGACTACATCCAAGTAAATTTAAAGGTTATAATCTACTTTAACATTCAAGATTCAAAGATAAACAAGATGAAAAGAACATGAAAAGTAAAGATTAACAGAAGCATATAACGTGGTTCGGCCATGAAGACCTACGTCCACGGGAAAGAAGATGTTTTCTTTAATGATTATAAGGTCTTACCCTTGAAGGAGTTACAAATATCACTTAGATTTCTCACTCTCTCCTTCTCTAGATCTCTCTCAGGAATTCTCTGTAGAAAGACCATCTAAGATTACATAACATGTTCATCTCCTTCTACATGGACTTGTATTATAGGCAATATTAGATCGTAAAGGGCTGGTCTCGCCGAGCTGGTGGGGCTATCGTACATCCTCTTGTTACTTCGGACGGGTTCTATATTATCCCTCGTGATGGCCTGCTTGGTTCTCCTTTAGATTTGTCTCGCCATGTTCGTCATCGTGCTGCTCTTCCTTGGGCAACCTCGCGTTGCATCATCTTTGGGTTATAGTATAGATCTCCCGAACCTACTGGCACGATGTAGATTCGCCCACGCCTCTTCGATTCTTCATTAAATGATCCTTCTTTTTAAACTTGACCGTCGAGTTGATTAGACCACTCCTTACACGCGTCATTCATGTAACGTTGTTGCAGGCGTCTTGATTCAGATGAAATTACCTTTTTTGAATATGATTCGATGCTTCTACCTCATCATATTTTCATGAATCCATCCTTAAGATGTTGACACGTGGCCACCGGGTAATTTACCCTCACATTTTGCTCCTTTTCTTTGCAACTTGCCAAGGGAACGATGGGAAGAAAACTTCGTAACCGTCCCGTATTATTCGCCACGTCCGAGATTTTCGCCACGTCTATATTATTAGTGCGCTTTTACCTGTTGGACTTGAGACGCCGGTTGGTTATCCATTGGTTTCTCATAAAATATTTTTGGGGGAAGAGAATGATTTCTTTATTTTCTATTTTCAGAGTTCGGAACTTTTTCATTCTTTCTCTCCTCTGTCTTTTGCTGTTCCTTCTTAACTTCTTGTTTCCTATAAAGAAGTTCATTATGTCTGGGAGAATTTATCCTTCTCGAACTCTAAGACGGTATGGCGCTTCTTTTTTGTTTTACTTTCTGTTTTTTTTTTTCATCGGTGGTTTACGCCATTCTTCTGAACTATGCAGTTCTTATGTTGATCGTCAATGGTTTTTTGCCATTGTTTTTTTATCTATGACGTTTCTTCAGGGATCGCCATCATCATTTTCGTCTTCTTTTTGATGTTTTCACCAGTTTTTTGCTGGTATAGATTCTAACTTTCTTCTTCTGTTTACCTTTTACAGTCCTCATAAAAGACCGATAAAGACTTCGAGTACTAGTCGTTCTTCTGGCATGTCTGATGCCGCTTTCTTGGAGTTGATGAAGACTAGACATCGCCTTCAAAGATTTCAAGTCAGTTTTGCCACTCCGGAGGGTCAGGACGGCGTTTTGACAAAAAATCTCTTTGAGGATAATTCTTGTGGTCCCAACGAGATCATCGTGGCAGCGGGCCAACTCGATGATGGGCTTCGCCTTCCTCTGTACTTCCCACTAGGTTCCTTTCAGTACGAGGTATTTTACTATGCTTAATCCTCAGCGATCTATATTTCAGCACAATGGTAATTTTATAGGATCGCGCGAGAGTGTTCACGGCGAAGCCAAGGCAAGATTACTGAGCACGAATTGAACGAGTTCGTCCCAGAGCATAAGGAGTTGTATACGCCTGTGACCTTCGTAGAGAACTATTGGTGCCAACAGTTCGATACCTTCAAGGGATTTGGAGTTGGAATTTCTAGATCTCGGAAACCTCTCTGAGGTCCTCCTCTTATGTCTGATTTAGATCCTCTCAATGCCAGCCAACTTACACTTCGCAAGACTCATGATCCCAAGTGGTTTTTAGCTTATCTCCGTATTTTGGGGCCTTACATCTATGGTTGGAATGAGATTGGCGATGTTCTTCTTGGGATTCCTGAGATGCATAGTCATCTGCTGCCTTATAAGCCATGGGTGCTTAAATGGATCCCTCCTCGTAGGCGTTCATCACAAACTGCTCGAGTTGCTGAGGATGCTAAGGTAGAAAATATTGTCTTATTGTTTAACGTATATATACCTTGTCCCTGTTTTATGCCTTAGCGTCTGACGCTACTTGATTGTGTTGACAAAGGATGAGGGTTGCTGATGGTTCTGGGCCATCTAATGCTCCTGTGGAGGTTGCAGAACATGCTTTGGAAGTGGATACTGGTTTGTTGTTTGGTGATAATGAGATGGTGGATCTTGGTGACACATTCTTTGATGATCTTGACCAAGCCTTGTTAGATGATCCTATCAATCCCGATGGCACCGCCAGTATCGGATATGAGAATGCCCAGTGCAGTGGTCTCGGCCCGATAAGGGTGTTGTTCCCGATGTAGGTGCTTGGGTTGGGGTTGGTGTTAGTGATATTGTTTATGTGGTTCCTAGTGGTGGTGGTGTTGGTACTGGCGTGCAGAGTACTTTTGCTGGTGGCTTTCCTTATGCTCCAGCGGGTCCTTCTAGTTCATTTTCCACTGTTTTTGGTAGAGGATCCGAGGCGATGAAGATGCTATGCTTGGCTGAGTTAGGACGAGCAAGCTCGTATCTTAACTTCTTTACCTAAATCCGCTCAGCAGCAGCTTGTGCAGGCGGTATGTATCGAAACTTGGCCATACTTGTAATAGTATGTAATTTAATGTTGCCCCAGTTAGAGCTTTTCTAACAGGTGATGTTGTCTGGTTTACTAGAGCAATAATCTTAGGGTTGGTATGCTTTCCGAGACTCGTGTTGCTAGGAAGCGAACCAGAGGTGCAGAGCACGAGATCCAGAATTTGCGTCTCTCCGTGGAGATGTCCAAGCAGGAGGCCTTGTCCTTTCGTCAGGATAAGAAAGAGTTGGAAGGTATTTAGCTTCTTTTTTTTTTCTAGTTCTGTTTTTTGTTGTGTGTTTTGTGTTTTTTTTTTTATTCAACTCCGTAGTAGGTTCTAGAGTTCTGAATTAGTCCCTCTATTGGTAGCCACCGTCAAATATTTTGAGGAGGTGGTAGATAATACTGGTCGTAAGCACGCTAGGGAACTTTGCAATTTAAGGCTCGATGTGAGCTCTCGCCAGGTAAGATTGATTCTCTGGAACATGAGAACACACAACTTCGGAAAGATATGGATGTGCATTGGGATCGCATCGTTGAGCTTCGTTCGATGTTAGATAAATCTAAGCAGGTGGTTGTAAGTCGTTCGGATGAGATCAAGCTACTTCGAAATAAGAAGGATGGACTAATTGAGTGGCAGTCCGATCATATGCCCCTATTGGCGCAGGTAGAGGATGATAGAGAAGAGTTGATGCGTCTTAAGTGAGATTCTATTCGTCTCGAGAGGGAGCGCGATAGGCACATGTTATCGTGACCGTCTGGTGATGGTGCTATAACTCCTGTTGAAGCACGAATTAGTGCTTTAGATAATCAAAAGTCCCAAGTGGAACAAACCTTAGCTTCTATTTTGATCGAACATGAAGGTTACCTATTTAGCGGCTTTTGGTTTTATATATCTCATGCTTTGTGAGTTGTCCTTTGTATTGATTGTATCTTTTTATTTGTTTTGCAGAGGCTCGTAAGCGCAATGCGGAGCTGGAAAGGCAGTTGGAGGAAGTAAAGGCAGCAAAGCAAAATCTGGATGAAGAGCTCAATGAATTGGTGAGTAACCATGAGGAAGAGCTGGAGGCTGAACGTGCTGATAAGAATAAGAAGATGAGCAATCTTCATGCCGAGTACAAGGTTATGATGACAAATGCATGCAAGGATTCCGTTCTTCGTGAGCGATAAAGGGTTGTTACATTTGTTGTTGCCAATGTTGTGATTCAGCCTCCACTTGTTGAGCCCGAGTCTGAGCAAGTTTCTCCTAATACTGCCGAGGACGAGGATCAGATGGAAACCGATCAAGGTGGTCCTGGTGATGGGCAGGCTTAAGTTCGTCGGTTCTCTTGTTCGTATATGATTTGCTTCTTTTAAGGACTTCGTACTTTCTCTTTTTGTATTTTACACCTCGTACTGTTTTTTTGAGGTAATGTTTAGATAAACATTGTTTAGTATGTCCTCGTGCTTCTTGCGAGGTAATGTTTTAATTGGTTTGATTAGTTAGCGTTGCTAACCAAGTCCTCTTATGTGTTGGAGGCATTATTTTGCTACTCATTTATTGGTAAGTCCTCATATGTGGGAGGCAATGATACTTTCTTTTGAAGTAGTTGCTTATGTGGATACTAATCTCTTTTTATTAAGTTATGTGTTTTATTCTTGTGGTTCTGAGGGAGCTTTTGTGTGTGTTGTTGGTCCAACCATGGGTGACAAATCCAAGGAGTGATCAATTCCTTAATTGGATAGGGAATCTCTTACGGTGTTGGACTTTGTGGATAGCACATTTCCCTTCTCGCCTTAATCTGATGCCTTCATGGGCTTGGTTTTTTAATAGTGTCCTAGTTTAGGTTACCCTTGCCCCTTGGTTGAGTGATCAGATATTTGAGTCACTTTCTATCTAACCGTGCTTTGGAGGGAAATATCTCGGTCAAGTGATCCTTGCCTTAGCCAAAGGTAAGTACCTTGATTCTGGATATCTCATGTTATGGTAGGACATCATCCGATTCGTAATCGTGATAGCATTACCTTAGGTTTATTTCCGTCTTAGGTAGCTTAGGGTGTCCCCTGCTTCATCTTGCTTTAGTAGGCTAGATGGCATTGCCTTAGGTCTGTGTCCGTCTTGGGCATCTTAGCTAGTTTACCCGCATCATTCGTTGTGGAATGGAAGGTATGGCTAGCACCGTGCCATGATCTTGATGGGCTTTTGTTATAATGCAAATATGGTATGATTATGCTAGATGCAAAAATTAAGGTAAAAAAGATTGCAAAATAAAGCGAAAAAGTGAAGCAAAAAATTGCGAAGAATAAATGAACATAAATCAGAGTAAATGGAAACAAGTACACAAAATGAGTAATTTTATTATTCTAAAAATAAGGTTCATAAGCCCTTAGTAAATCCGAGTAAGGTTCTGTGACCTTTTACAAGTAGGGGTTTGAGCCCCGTTTTCATAATTTGTCTTCCTGAGCGATTAGCTGTTTAATCATTGTACGACTTGAGGTATGTGATATTACAGGGGTGTTCTAGTTCTTCCCCAATGGGTTTGAGCAATTTGTATGCTCTATTGCTTGTCTCGGCGACAAGCGTAAGTGGTTCTTCCCTGGTGGGAGCAGATTTTCCTGACTCGCATCGGTATGGCAAAGTTTCGTGCCGGACTTTGTTGTCTGGGCTAAATTATTTCTGATGATTACGCTGATTGTGCTCTCGGGCTCACCTCCGATGGTAATTTTTTGTTCTTTGAGGAGTCATTTCTTAGTTCTCTTCGAGATCGTCTGGCTTGGCGAGCATTATGTCTGAGGTTTAGTTCTTTTCTCGAACTCCGGTCTTAGTTCTTGAGAGTGTCGTCTCTGCGCCCGGGACGAGAGTGAAGGAGTCGTCCTATTACTTCTCTTGGTGGTTCGATGGTTAGAAGAGCATTGTGTAATCGTTCACACCCAGTTAGCACTGATGTCCATCTAGATTCTCTTTGATCATGTCAATAGTGATCTTGCTGGTGATTAGATATTTTTCTGTCTGTTCCAGCTCGTAGGGTCCCGACAATGTCGACTCCCACTTGGTGAATGGCCAAGGGATTAAAACATATTTCATACTCGTTGAGGGGACATGCCTAGGTTCTTGATGCTCTAAGCATAGTTTTGTTATCTCGCTTAGAACTTTTGTCCATGCGAGTCCGAAATGTCCTTGGAACTTGGCTTTGCGGGTTAGGGAATTCTTCCCTTTTCTTAGGGTGTTATAATCCGAATATTTGTCCATTAGAGATGATAGTTCATATCGGGCTGTTGCTTCCATGAGATGATTGATATTGGGGAGTATTATTCGTATCTTTTGCTTCGTGGGCCTACGTGTGATCGTAATAAACTTCTGGATTTGTTCCAAGCATGCCTTCCATGCGCCATGTGAAGACATCGGAGTACTTTGCTAACAATGGTATTAGTTTTTTCTTCTCCTTTTTGTCGAGGAAAGTGTCAACCTCTAGGTGGAAGCTAGACTTATGCTCTCCCATATCGGAGAGATTCTGTGATTGCTATAAGGACTCTATAAGTGAATCCGAGATTGGGAAATTATCTGAGGCTAGAGCATCATCCGAGCGCCTTGTTTCGCTGGCTATCGCTATGTAATCATGGATCTCCGCCTGGTTTTTTACGTTATTAGCCTTTCTCTTCTGTGCCTTTTGTGAGTTTATTCTATCCTCGCCATTTTGTACGTCCATTTTGTAATAGTACTTAGCCTCGCATGAGTCCCCGATGATCTCCGCGATCCCATCGGTTGTTGGGAACCTTAGCCTCTGGTGATAGGTCTAGGCGACCCCTTTGATCCCATGGACCCAGGATCGCCCGACAATATCTGTGTAGGGTGAAAGCACATCCACCACACAGAAGGTAGTTAAAGTTAGGATTTTTCCCGCACGGATTTCTAATGTAACCTCGCCCCTGGGGCAAGTTGATGAGCCGTTGAAGCCAAATATGTTGTAGGTAGTTGGTATGAGGCACCCATCTTTGAGACCCATCTGCTTGAATGTCTCATAAAATAAAATTTCGACGGAACTTCATACGTCTATTAGTATCTTAGGCAGTGCCCATGGAAGTGCCTTAGGCTTCTCTTCCTCGCTCTCATGTTCAGGGAGTGCGATAGCCATCGTGACCACTAGTGGGTCGTTGTGGTTTCGTCCTACATAAGGTGCCTCGGAGGCTGAAAAGCTGATAGGTATTTTCATCCATTCTTCCATGGTGGGTTCTCTGGCTACATTGAATACTTTGTCACCTTGGAAGTTTTGTTTGTGAATTCTCCCTGTGATATTTTCTTCAGGTGTGGGAGTTGTGATAGCTGAATGCGATATCGTATTGTGCCTCGCGTGGTATTTCCACGCGATGTACGAGCGCTCCTGTATTTGGTTGGGTCGTTGGTTACGCGATGTACTCCTTGAGTTTTCCTTCATCAATTATGTCTTGCACCATCTTCTTCAGATCTCTACATGAGTCTATTGTGTGGCTACAGAACTGGTGGAACTCACAAAAATCAATTCTATTCTTAGCTCGCTCGAGCTGTTGTCTTCTGTTCCATGGATAGGTAATCTTGTATTTTCCCTCGATCTTCTTGAAGATCTCGGATAGGGGAGCGTTTAGCTTCGTGTAGACGGGGTCTACAAATTTTCCTTTCTTTTGTTGAGCTTGGTCTCGCCCTTTCCATCCTCCACTTCGATGTTTATCGAACTGGGTTGACCCGCTATTGGGTTTCCCTACTCCTTGGGATGGCGCCTGAGGGTTCTGTGGTTCTACCACATTTGCTCCTCTACAGGTTCCTTTTACCAACTTGTCATAGGTACCGTCTTGGAGTTATTCAAGGGCTATATAGTCCTCTTGAATCTCTCTTAACTTCCCTAGACAAGGTGGCGTGGTTTCGTACATGCGGACAAATATGGGATCTGTCTTTCTTAGACTGTTCTTGAAGCCCAAGATCGCATAGGCCTCTGGGACTCTTCCGATCTCGGCGCATAATTTTCTCCAGCGAGATACCAGAGAACGAAGTGACTCGTTTGGTCCTCGAGCTAGTTGGAACAACATGTCGATCTCGGGTTTGACTCGGCTGTTATGTATGTATGTTTCTAAGAATAACTCGGATAGGTGGGAAAATGAATTAACCGATGCCTTTGTCAAGTTATTGAACCATATTAGGGCCTCGTCTTTCAGACTAGCAGGAAAAAAGCTACACATTACTACATCGTACTGGTTCCACTGAGTTAATGTCATGCGGTATGATCAGAGATGTTCGATTGCATCTCCGACCCATGTGAAGGGAGTGGTGAATGTTGGGAGCGAGCATTTCCTTGGAAATGGTTGGGTCAATAGACTCTCCGATAAGGGAGACTGTCCAGCCTCTTGTACTACTTCCGCCAACCTCTTTCTTTCTTTCCTTCCTGTGGCCTCTCTGCACATCGCCTCGAGCTGGCAGAGCCGGACTTGTAATTGATCGTTGATATGCCTCATTTTGGCCTTCTTTTTTCTTCCTTGTGCCCTTTCGGGCGAGAAGGAAGTTTCGGGACGGCGATATCTGGATCGCCATGATTCCTCGTCAGATTGCTCGACATATGATACCATCTTCGAACGAGTCGACTTTGAAGTATCTCCCTGCTTGGGGTTTGTGGCTGCGAGGTTCTCGGCCTCACAGTTAATCTTAGCTTCGGCTTCTCTATTCTTCTCTCGCCTATGCTTGGGATCGACATCGGACGATCCTTTAGACGGACTGTCCTCCTGCTTTGGAATACCTCGGTTCCCCTTGGGAAAGTGATCCGTTGCTTCCTCGTTCGAGTTTTCAGGGATATTGACTCTCTCATCGTCCTGCAAGTTCTCAAAAGGATTCTCCTCCTCGGGGTTCTCCTCTATGGTTGTGAGTGGCACCTTTTTATTTACTTTGCGTTTCAGCCTGCGGTTTCTCCGTTCTAGCCTCCTGTTACGTCTTTCTAACTTTTTCATTCTCTCATCCTCTGCCTCTTGTGCTCTCAAGATGGCTGTGATAGCAGCAGCGTTATCGCCGAGGGTAGAAGGGTTGTCCTTCTTTACCTCATTGTTCACTGTTTGCCTTGGCAAACAGTTCAACCATGGTTGAGTTAAATGGATATCGTCCTGTCTCTCAAAGGTGTTTCCCTCTTCGTCCGAGCTAGAGTTATCAGTTAACCCTTCCAATATTGATTATCGGGTCTCTTGGGAGTACACCGTTGTGTATGTTTCGCCTGGCTCCATTTCTCCTAGTCCGGCTGGCTGGGCTCCACCAATTTCACCTTGGCTCGTGCGAGTAGATCGTCTCGTCACCATCGCTTTACCTGCGATATATGCAATAATGCTTGATTTGTCTATTCTTCTAGAAAAGTGGGACCCTAAATTTGCAGGTCATGTGCAATTACTAAGTCATAGTTCAGACTGGACAGATTAGTACATGAATACTTTGCAGTAAATTTTGGAGACATGTGAAAATGTCAAAACATTCCGTACTTGCATAAAGTTTTAGTGATGAAAAAAGGTGTTTTGTTTGTCTCTTTTTTCGAGAAAAATACCTCCTTCTACACGTCATACCTTTACTGGGAAAAAACCAAGTTATGACGATTGAGCATATCCTTCCATTTTAGGAAATATCTCTCAATATCTTCAAACTTTTGATTTTGAACAAACTTTGAGTTTGATGAATGATTATTTACTCACTAATCCTTCGCCTTGACTTAGAGTTTGATTTCTAAGAAGAAGATCATGGATTATTTTGAGTTTCTTGAAAGATGAAGAACATCATGAATATTTTGTTTTTTCAACTTTCATAGGATAATACTTTTTCTTATGAAGTCTACTGACCAAACTTTCTTCCCAGCTCTTTCATGGAGGAGATCGTTTGAGCGCCGAAGTGTTTGAAACTCCATTTTCACTCCGATCTTCAACTCTCCTGAGCATCTTGAGGAGGATATAAGGAATCTTAAAAAAGCAAAATTTTTAAAGAAGATCAGTGAGAAAGATGTAGAGCTGTTGATTTTGAGGGTCTTCAGAACTTCACAGATCGTGTAGACTGTGTTGAGTCCGAGCTCTACTCATAAATTCTAACAGAATTCTACGCAGTGGTATGAAATCCACTTCTTTCAAAGAGATTATGAAAACGAAATAGAGCTGTTACTATGGAGGTAGAATAGATCTTCATACCTCCATGTTTCTAGCGCCAAAATGTAGTTGCATCTTTTCTGATGACTACATCCAAGTAAATCTAAAGGCTATAAACTACTTTAACATTCAAGATTCAAAGATAAACAAGATGAAAAGAACATGAAAAGTAAAGATTAACACAAGCATATAACGTGGTTCGGCCATGAAGACCTACGTCCACGGGAAAGAAGATGTTTTCTTTATTGATTAAGGTCTTACCCTTGAAGGAGTTACAAATATCACTTAGATTTCTCACTCTTTCCTTCTCTAGATCTCTCTCAGGAATTATCTGTAGAAAGACCATCTAAGATTACATAACATGTCCATCTCCTTCTACATGGACTGGTATTTATAGGCAACATTAGACTCGTGAAGGGCTGGTCTCGTCGGGCTGGTGGGGCTATCTTACATCCTCTTGTTACTTTGGACGGGTTCTATACTATCCCTCGTGATGTCCTGCTTGGTTCTCCTTCCGAGTTGTCTCGCCCTGTTCGTCATCGTGCTGCTCTTCCTTGGGGAACCTCTTGCTGCATCATCTTTTGGTTATAGTATAGATCGCCCAAACCCTTCGGGCACGATGTAGATTCGCCCATGCCTCTTCCGATTCTTCATTAAATACAATCCTTCTTTTTAGACTTGATATGCCTGAGTTGATTAGATCCTCCTTACACGCGTCATTCATGTAATGTTATTGCATGCGTCTCGATTCATATAAAATCACCTTTTTGAATATGATTTGATGCTTCTACCTCATCATCTTATCATGAATCCATCCTTAAGATGTTGACACGTGGCCATAGGGTAATTTACACTCACAAAGATTTTTCTTGAAACCCCATATAATGAAATTAATCCCCAAAGATGATTCTCGAAAGACCTAACCCTTCTTGCAGAAGTTTGGGAACGGTGATCTATATGTATTTAGTACATTCGAAATATTCTTGTTGAAGCATTGTCTTTTAGAATAATTTTTTTCGAGCATCAATTTATTGTTTAGCCGAAGTCTGTTAATCATAGAGTAAATCTCTAAATTAAGCAAAGAATCCCAAATTGTAGGTATAAACAGGTCTATATTTCAATTGCTGGATGAGCGTCAATATTGACAATCATGGGATATGCATCCATCATCGTGGAACATTGGAACTTAGCAATCTACCATCTTCATGGAATGCAGGTATATAGATCTTACATGCATTTCATATTTTTGGTTTTATATATTCTTTCTCCTATGCATATTGGAGTATGAACTTGGTTTTATTGGTTCCTGTATAATCCAAACTGGAATTTATCTTTAGAATATGAAGGTGTGATGAATTTGAGTGGAACCCATTTTTTTTTTAAAGGGATATAGTGGTAAATTTGTGATAAGGTGGACCTATTTATATGAAATAAAAATTGATATGATTTTTTAAATCAACTGATATAACATTTAGGGACATATTTCATGCAGTTGCCAACCATTACATCTATTTATTTTTTTGTGATTAGCTGTAATGATTGTACCACAAGCTACAAGACTTGATCCGAATCGATACATATTCCTTTCACTAATATATTTATCACGAATGTACTGAAGTCCTTGATTTCCTTGCAATCGTTATAATTATAGTATCATAGACTTTTAGCAAATTCTCTATTATATTCAAGATTCTTTCATTTCTTTAAATAGATTCAACTTCTATTTACATCTCTTTGTTTAGTTGTATTATTATGTTTCCTTTTCTTGCATGATCATCTATCCATCTTTTGGATTCTTTTGGTAGATTTTCATGAGTTTTATAGAGGAGATTTATTGTTTTTGGTTTTGCTATTTACATTTTAGATCTTCTTACAAGGATTACCACGGTGACTCGAAGTTTATTGTTATCGCTTTACACATTTGAAAATAGAATGTTAAAAGTATATTTAGTGGAACTAATGATTGGTTTCTTCTTTGAACTTCGAATGAACAAATATTAATGGTGTTGATTTATATATTCTAGAGAAGCTTTCCATTGAGTTTATTTCGTGCGGTCTTTTTTTTCTTATCGACATACCTAATCTTCATTTGATGTATAGTCGAAATAGTTATTAGGTACTCAAACAAACAACCAAGGCCATGTGATTGAAGGGTAGGAATTCGGAATCATCCATGTTGATTATTTCAGAAATGTTTTTTGTGAATATGCAATGTATCCGTATATAAAATTTATAGGTGGTCACTTAGCATAAAATACAATTATGGGTTTTTGGTGGGTTTTAAATCTTCATTATTTTGTAAAAATTTGTAACTATCTAAACTAAAATTTAGAGGAATGGTAACTTGATAGTCATGATCCTTAATGAAATTAGTAAAATTCCTTCCAGTTTTGTTAATTTATAGTAATTTTGTTCTTAGTTATGTTTTTGGTTGATGATGTCGTTAGTGGCTTTCTCTCATTGGATAATCATATTGAATCTCTTTTGGTTAGAAGAGTTTGTGGATTTAATGGATTTTGTTTTGCAGATAAGAAAAGCCAATGATGAACTGAGCTTTTCTAACTATTGGCAACTACAACTACATGGATAAGCAGAGTGTACGTGCGATGCACGCAGTTGAACCAAGAAGCGATAACTATACACAGGACAGGAGCCAAAAAGACGTGAAGTAAATAGTGCAATTTTTAATGTAAGGTCCTTATACATGTTTATTATTTCAAATAAACCCCCAAATAATCTACATATCTAGGCGAAGTCCTTTTCGATCCAACAGATGAGTTATAAATGCAAATCATGTCTGATGGATGCCATGAAAAGTTCACACGGAAATAATTTTCGGAATATCTTTAGATCCGACGGATGGCTTTTAAATTCGGGAAATTGGATGGCTAGGAAGAGTTGAGCTTTGAGATTCTTTCTCTCATTAAAAGGGGGGGGGGAGATTTATTAAAGTTGAGGTAAGATAATTCATATTGAGATATTTTAGAGTTTAGACTGGGCACGACTCACATGTGTTATAACATGCCTAAATGGCATTGTTGAATAAAGTAATGCTTCATCTGTAAAGGTTCTTGATAAGCTCATTTTAGTACAGTTATATAACTTGAGGTATTTGAAAAATTAGCCACCTGAGCTACGTTAACATGATTTGGACCCAGAGGATATGTTTTAAAGTGTTTAGTTAATTTTCTTTTGGTTGATTTCATTTTTAGGGTATTCTTATTTTTCTTAATTTTATTGTTCATTTCGGGTTGTTTAATTTTTGATGTAATTTTGGTTCAACTTTCTGATTGATTCAAAAATAGAGTTTACAACTGTAAAACGTAATTATATTTATGCTTATTGTTGTAGGATTTTGTGTCACCAGACATATCGTGAGACAGGTTGGGTTGAATCTTTAAATACAATTTCAATTGGATTACGGCTTTATATGTATATCAATTGTTCCATGTCTAAATCTTTTTGATCTGGCTGCAGAGAAATGCAATGACGATCAACACTTGCTTTCCGAATCAGCCCATAATTATATGGTTATTGGGAATGCATGATAATCAAAAGTATTTTAGGGGTTAAGAGGCACCTAATGCAAAATGAACATGCCAAAACTCAAAGAATCTGGACTCCTTTGACAAAGAATCGCCCAAAAAAATTAGGAAAAAAGTACCTAAATTTGTGTTGTTCTTTGGTGAGATTCTTGAACTTTATGATTCACTTTCGATTTTGATGTCCTATAGGTGACATTGGGTATTCTCATTTATAATTGGATTTACTTCTATGTTTCATGTAAACAAGATTTTGCTTGAAACCCCATATAATGAAATTAATCCCCAAAGTTGATTCTGAAAGACCTAACCCTGCTTGCAGAAGTCAGGAAACAGTGATCTATATGTATTTAGTTCATTCGAAATATTCTTGTTGAAGCATTGTCTTTTAGAATAATTTTTTTTTCGAGCATCACTTTATTGTTTAGCCGAAGTCTGTTAATCGTAGAGTAAAGTGATGGGCTGTCGTAGGCTCAACAAATTAATAAATATATTTCCCACTAATTAAATAGTAATATAGCGGTAGTAAGAGATCGTTCCCATAGAGAGTTGTGTAATTGATAGGTTATTTGTATTAGCAAAAGAAAGTAAATAACAAAGGGGGGTTTGGTTGTAAGATAAATAAAAAGACAATGATAAAGAAAAGAGATGATTAAGGAATCCTTCGCCGTTACCAAGCGTTAACAGGATTAGAATACTTATATATCTTCTGTTAGAACCATTCATCACCAACCTTAGAATAGCAGGTACGCTTAGCTATCCCCAAAACTCCTTGTATCACCGGATAACAGGTACGCTTAGTCACCGGATTCTATCCAACTGATCCGCCTTGAGGTACGCTTACAAGGTGTAACTCGATCAAACGCTTTAGGGTTTGTGAATTTAGGTTTGATTCCAGCAGTAAAACTCAGTATGCTCGGTTCACTTACTAGTGTTGTTTCCACACATGATTGCTTTACAGAATCCCTCTGCAAGATCTCATGTTCTCTACTTGTGTAGGAGATGATCGACAATTATGGATCGCTCAAATCACTACTAGCAATTGAATGATGAATAGACTAATCTGGTTGCGCACCCAAACTAATCTAAGAATCAATCATAAACCCTAGACATAATGAAAACAAACGATGATGATAAAAACTTCAAATAAATTTGTATTATTAAAAAAGCTTTGCGCTTAGAACATTGAATTCATCCTTAATCAACAAAGGATTTAGCTACTCATATTACAAAGAAGATGAACAATGGAGGTTTCCCCTAAAGGGGTAAACCCTAGGTTTTTGATGTAGAATAAACCCTAGCTTGTGATATGAGATTATATGATGTGAAAGGCCTAATACTTATTTATATAGGTTTACATTGCTTGGCCTTCAAGTATCTAGTTCAACTCAAGAACTCGACTCGAAAATACGAAATAAGGACCCTAATCATGAGTTTTGGCCTTCCATGGTATGCATACCCGTATGCATACTTACTTGTCTTCGGTATTCGACAAAAAGCTTGTTTTGCCCACAACTTCTTCGTCCGAACTCGGAATGACCTCATTATTTTTGCATTATTTTCCTATTTCAATTATATTCAAGATGGTGATGAGAAATCCTTAATTTGAGTGAGTTAATCTCGGTATTTGGCCCGTCTCTTGATTTTAGGCATCTTTGCTCCTTTTCGTCGCACTTCTTCCGCTTCTCTTGGACTTGGGAACTTGGATACTTGGAATACTTCTCTTCTTAGATCTTTTCAGCACTTTGTAGCTCCATTTGGATGATTCACCTAATAGAGACACATAAGAGCAAACAAGAATAATAATACGAAAATATGTAAGAATAATAGCTTAAACAAGTATGGAATGGACACTAAAATCAAATGAATTATGCACTTATCATAAAGCTCTAAATTAAGCAAAGAATCCTAAATTGTAGGTATAAACGGGTATACGTTTCAATTGCATGATGATCTTCAATATTGACAATCATGGGATTTGCAGCCATCATCGTGAAACATCGGAACTTAGCAATCTACCATCTTCATGGAGTGCAGGTATATAGATATTACATGCATTTCATATTTTTGGTTTTATATATTCTTTCTCCTATGCATATTGGAGCATGAACTTGGTTTTGTAGGTTCCAGTATAATCCAAACTGGAATTTATCTTTAGAATATGAAGGTGTGATGAATTTGAGTGGAACCGATTTTTTTTTTTTAAAGGGTTATAGTGTTAACAGCTGTGATAAGGTAGATCTATTTATATGAAATGAAAATTGATATGGTTTTTTAAATCAACTGATATAACATTTAGGGACATATTTCATGCACGGTTACAACCATTACATTTATTTATTCTTTTGTGATTAGATTGTACCACAAGCCGCAAGACTTGATTCGAATCGATACATATTCCTTTCACTAATATATTTATCTGAATGTATGAAGTCCTGATTTCCTTGCAATCGTTATAAGTACAGTATCATAGCCTTTTAGCTAATTCTCTATTATATTCAATATTCTTTCATTTCTTTAAATAGATTCAACTTCTATTTACATCTCTTTGTTTAGTTGTATTATTATGTTTCCTTTTCTTGCATGATCATCTATCCATCTTTTGGATTCTTTTGGTAGATTTTCATGAGTTTTGTAGAGGGGATTTATTGTTTTTTGGTTTTGCTACTTGCATTTTAGATTTTCTTACAAGGATTACCACTGTGACTCAGAAGTTTATTGTTACTGCCTACACTGAAAATAGAATGTTAAAAAGTATATTTGGTGGAACTAATGATTGGTTTCTTCTTTGAACTTTGAATGAACAAATATTAATGGTGTTGATTTATATATTCTAGAGAGGCTTTCCATTGAATTTATTCCGTGCAGTCTTTTTTTCTTATCGACATACCTTCATTTGACGTATAGCCGAAATAGTTTTGGGTACTCAAACAAACAACTAAGGCCATGTGATTGAAGGGAGGGAATTATGGAATCATCCATGTTGAAATTGAAGTCGTGAACCCAAATATGGCTATTACCATTTCCATCAATACCGGAAATTTGGTTCCAGAATGCCCGATGCATCCTTTCAATGTACTTAGGCAAACTCCATAATGGCTTAAGCTTTCTCAATTTCAGCAGACTTGAAGTTTTGAACCCATGTCTTGAACTGCCAACTTCTTTGTGAACCCTCAGACCGAATTGTCGCACACGCTTTGATTTTAGACCAAAGTTCATGATTTCTTCTATTTAATTTTTTTTATTCATTAGTGATGTTCTGAATCAAGTTATCCATACATAACTGTCATTTATGCCCATGTCTTTATTTTCAGGAATGCGCACAAATATGGTAAAACAAGATCGACAACACAAAACTGGGATATTATTATTGAAGAAGATGCCTATTACGAGCATGTCTTGAACTTGATGAAATTGATGTCTATGAAAAAACTTATTGTAACGCAAGTATGTTAATTTCATCCATAAGCTTTCTATACCTGAATACTTATATGCAAAGTTGTTTATAATTCTTTTGATCCTAATCGAGGTAATTATGTGCACTCCTTTACAGGATTTTGGATCCCAAGTTTTATATTGCAACAACAAAAGTAGACTTGATCCAACACAAGTGAATCTAAATGGAGGTGTTATGTCCATTGGGGGTGTCCTCTCGGTACCTAAGGTGTAAAGTATGACATGGTTATCCAAAATGTATTTCATTAGTAAAATGTGTTGTTGTGGAAACTGTCCATAGTCGGTGCAGATGTAACAATCTCAATTGCTGCTAATTGTGGTGATAATCCGTGCAGTGGCAATAATCACAGTACAATGTAAGTTATAAAGTTCCAATCCTTATATTGTGTTGTACCTTCCATAATCATAGAGGTTCGGCCAAACGTCACCTGTCCAGGAAAAGGATAGCCCGGTAAACCATATCGTGAAGGACTAACAGATAATTCTGATTCTGAAGAAAAAGATGCCTCATCCGAGGATCGAAATGAAATTCACTTGACTCAAAATGGAGGACTACTTAACCCAGTAGCCCACGATGCTAAAGGAGTATTCCTCTAGCCATGATAACAATAATGCCGCCCTCGAGGCCATCAGGAAAGCTCAAAAGGCGCAAAAATTAGTATTTCTCTTAAAATTGCATAACAAAACATGCCTTTTTAGAGCTTATATTGTTAGAGCACCGTTGGGTCGAACTGGAAAGCGTTTCTATCTCAAGCTTGTTTGTCAAGTTTAGTTGCCATAACTATGTGTCTTGAATTCTAGTCTACTTATAGCTAAGTCTCGGATTAGGATAGAAAGTGTAGTTGAGCATTAGAATTCACGGTGTTCATCGATTGAAGACGAAGAACTACTAAGGGGAGCTTGTGGAACTTCATCAACAAAAGGTATGTGGAGACTTGAACTCATCTATCACTCAAAAGTCATATAGCTATATAAACTTCAATTATACACATTTGATATTTGAAATGAAGTTTAACTCGCTTACATATTTCTCAAAATATGTGTTGGTAAGCTTTCGCTTTAAACAATTTCATCTTATATTCTTGACCAAAGTCAAAATATGATCATGTGAAAATCTCCTGGTAACATCTTACATGATTTGTATGAGACAGTCATTTGATGTAGACTCGAAATGTTTCGTATTGATCATTCGATCACTTGAAAATTTCTTTGAAGCTAATAGTTTGTGCGAGACAGCTATTCCCGTCTTCCAAGAATGTTTTAATGGTTAAATGAGAGTTTAGAACAATTGGATATAAGCATAGTATGCGTACTTGCATATATGTAATCTATGTAAAGGAACCATGGTATGCATACACGTATGCG
Organism: Papaver armeniacum; assembly: GCA_023531295.1. Classification (NCBI taxonomy): domain Eukaryota; kingdom Viridiplantae; phylum Streptophyta; class Magnoliopsida; order Ranunculales; family Papaveraceae; genus Papaver; species Papaver armeniacum. Next base: position 137,787 of record JAJJWW010015173.1, read on the forward strand.
TACTTGTTGGTTTAGTGAAAGTCCGGGGGACCTTGTACGCGTACTGGCGTAAGGTTCAGGTCCGGGAATTTCTGCTGAAATTGGAGGTATGCGTACTTGTTCGCATACTGGCAAACCCAAACTTGGTCCGACCACTAAGGTATGCGTACACGTTTGCATACCTAAGTGGATGATGTTCTAAAATCAGCTTTTTTCATGAACTAATACATTTATATAATAAGGAATGCAATCTTTTGCAAACCGTGGCTATAATGTTCATGACTTGATTCGAGTGAATCAAAATCGATTTTGCTTCAATTGTGTCTTGTATACTTCTATGAGAATATAAACAATTGAACAACTCTAGAACTAGTTTTATTTGAGTCATTTGAACTAGTTAGGTTAAGATGAATGAGGTTGATATGAAAATATTCATATGGCTAACTTCGGTTAACTATTGTTGAGCCAACAAGGTGTACACGTTTAGGTACGGTTACTCATATCTAAATGAAGGTACATTTCATTTGTGTGTAACAAGCTAAGTTCGATCTAACGGTTGAAAGATATTAGCTTGAGTCTAACATGTTTTCATCTAACGGTGAATATTAAATGCTTTGTTACCAAGGTAACATTGATTGCAAACCCTGATTTGAAGACTATATAAAGGAGAACCGTAGCAGTGGGACCTAATCCCCACACCTTTCGTGTGATACTAGTTGCGACTAGAGTCGATTCTCCTTTAACCTTAGGTTTTTCACGAAACCCCGTAGGTTAACGACTTGAAAACTTCGTTGGGATTGTGAAGCCGCACTCCAACTATTTTCTCTGTAGTTGCGTGTTACGATCTTGCTTCGTTTTCTATCGTGATTGAGTACTATCTTTTCTAAGATTGACTCGAGATTTAATCTCCGATAGGCAAGATAAAAAGTAGCCACAAACATTTTCTTCTCATCATTTGTGATTTTACAATATCTTGTTTATTACGATACAATTAAGATTATTGTGAGGTGACCGATATTTCTAGGTTATTCTTAGGAATGTAAGTCCAGGTATATCAATTGGTTCATGTTCACCTTGATTTATCAAAAGATGGAATAAAACTCATAGGTTTATCCGTGGAGAAAGATTTAACTATTCAATAGACTTTTTCGTGTGAGACAAATTTGTTTATCAAGTCTTCGACTTTGGGTCGTAGCAACTCTTAGTTGTGGGTGAGATCAACTAAGGGAATCAGTGCGTAGAATCTGTTGGGATTCGAGAGACGTAAGGAGCGCAACTGTACCTTGATCAGTGTGAGATAGGTTAGGGATCAACTACATTCCAGTCCGAAGTTAACTTGGAGTAGGCTAGTGTATGTAGCGGATTAATACAGTGTGGTGTTCAAATCTGGACTAGGTCCTGGGGTTTTTCTGCATTTGCGGTTTCCTCGTTAACAAAATTTCTGGTGTCTGTGTTATTTCTTTTCCGCATTATATTTTGTTATATAATAGAAATATCACAGGTTGTGCGTAGTTAAATCAAATAGATAGTCCAACCTTTGGTTGTTGATATAAATTGATTGACACTTGAACATTGGCCTTTAGTACCATTCAAGTTGTTTCACATAATAATCAGGCTCACGGATTTCCATCTGTTTGATTTGTTGATTACAGTGTGAAACAGAGATACAACTCTTGGATATATTTCCATTGATTGAGTCTGACTGTCCAGTTGATTCTCTTGGAATTATATTGGAGTTGTCCATACAGATTTCTAAGTGAAATATTAGGTGTGTGTCATGTACCCAGTGTCATACGGGAGTGCCCATATCATTTTACTTATTAGTATTTAGTGTTAGTTGTAATTGGTAGCCTTTAGTTATGAGTGGGTGTGTTTATCACTTGTAAAGAGTGAGTTAGATGTACACATCTGGTGGCATTGTAGCCGTTAGATGCTAGGTTAGATTTATCTTTCTTATAAGCAAAATGAGTCTGTAATGAAGAGGCATCTGAATATTAATGAAATTGAATCGTTTAACGATTTTAGGCAGTGTTCTTCATTGAACCCGAAGGCTTGATTTGTGAGGATCAAGAAGTTACTATCCGAGTCTCGATCCAATCTTGTCATCGTACTCAGGTACATGACAATTGGTATCAGATTCGTTTGATCCATGGAGCTTGACGCTGCGGTGAAGAAGGAGAAGGAAATCAGGGATGATATACTAAATATACAGTGGTTGTATGATACTCACTTCAGAGAAGATAACTCTCCAACTCGAGAGTATAATCTTTGGAATTTCTGAAGCTCATCAACAAGGCAGAGAAGCAGTTAGATTCAATCCGTGTGGTTATTGAAGCTCAATGATTAGGGGGAAGAAATTCACTCTGAAGAATTGGTTGTTGATTCTCACGATTCGCTTGATGAGTTGATTCCATCGTTTTTCTTTGATGAAAAAGAGGATCCAGTGCATCGATTTAGAAAAATATTTGATTCCTTCATTTTTCTTGACGAAGATAAAGAAGATTGAGTAGTCAAATCAATTCGAACCAAGGCTGTGAACGCTTCCGTGAATGAGTTCGATAGGAAGAATCAGATTTTGAGTATTCACAAACCACTAATTGGTGAGTGTTTTTTAACTCTTCTCAATTTATATCGTAACATATTTGATCCAGGAAAGTATCTCAAACTCATTAAGAGGCTTTGTTATCTGGTTGGTGTTTCTGAATTTGGTTTTGATTCAATTACTTCATGTTCCTTTGCATTATATGTTTGTTCGATTTTGATGACCTATGACAATGATAATTGTGTTCATGAGCTGGTTGAGAAACTTGGGTACCAATTAGCTTGGCCGTTTAGTGAATCAATTATGGGTATGTTGTGTAAAGGTGGTGGTGTTACTAATCTGCAGGGATGTTGTTTGATACAATGTCCGAGAGTAAATCGTGAATTTAAGTGGTGTTGGAGTCGATTTCCTTTTGCCGCTCAAAATGGGTAGTGTTTTTTTATCGTGGGAAAGGATTTGAACTTCTGAAAAGGTATTGTAAATTTAATATGTGTTTGAAATTGTTGGATGGAGACTATAGACAGCTTGTTCAAGAGTTAATTCACAAACATGGGTACTGGTCTGATTCACAGTCATGGTCTAGTGGTATTTCTCGTACTGCTTGGAAGATGTTTAAAATGTTTGAGGCGAGTTGTCAGAAACTTGTAAGCTTGGAGGTACTACTAGCTACTCGTAGCGTATTCGATCATGGTAAAGAGATTGATCTTATTAGTTGGTATTCTTATTTTACTGAATATGATTCTGAATTTAGGAATGTTTTTTATGGGTGTTTGAAATGGTTGGGTGAATAAAATAGAGAATTTATTCAAGAGATAGTTCTTAAACATTGGAAGGAAAGCACTGAGTTGGCAAAAGAATTGTTTGGTAAACTGAACTTAGTGTTGAATTTGAGCAGTGGTAAAAATGATATTCTCTTTTGGCTCTAACTCGTTTACATAATACTACAAAGGTCCTTCGTGATGCACTTGTTGAAGGGTAGTTTTGATTCACGTGAACTGGAGATGCAACAACAATTGTTTTACTGAAACTTAAACATTTATTCATACTTCTTTTACTGATTCTCACAATTGTGAAAATGTTTGTCTATCTTTGGAGTCGTGATTGTTCAAGTACTTCACAAGAGTCCTATAAATTTGTTCAAGTTCAGGTTGGACGAAAATATTTTAAGGCAGTCCAGTATCCTCCTTGGATTGTTTTTCCCTCTTTTATATATTTTTTAGCATGCTACCGTCGACTGTTGGGGCATTATAGAGAGTCAGAATACTTGGGAATGATTTCGGGTGTTAGAAAGGATAATGATGTTGTGTTGCTGATTAATTCGAAGGAGTATACATATCTTCTGGTGCTTGCAATTGTTAGAATTAAGTGGTATTTTTGGCGAATTAGTTCTCTTCAGTGTCCTCAATTGCTTCCATCTGAAGTATTCTGGATTTTTCTGCTACGGGTGAGAGTTTTGTTGACAAGTGAAGGATGTACCCACTCAGATTGGGGTTGTATGCACACATCTTGTGGTGTTTGGAAATTTTCTTCAAGTTGTAGCCAAGTGAAGACTTCTATGCACTCACCTAGGAAGCATCGGGACTCGATAGAATCTCTTATAAGGATGACGAAAAACCCTTTGTTGATCCTTTGTGATTCCACATGGGTCGAATACAATTGGGTTTAAGGCCTTGCTCGTGGTAATTAGGATTTTATACGAGTTGGTACGGGTAGGGTACTTGAGGTGGAAATTCAGATTGGTGTCCACTGCTTTATGGAGAATACGAAATGGCACTAGTACTACGGGTTTGTGGAGTGTGAGAAATGTTAGCTGGGTTGATCACAATTTTACCTTAGTGGTTTGTATACGGCTTCATCCAATGATCATTCATGTCCTACTAGATTCTGAGGTTGAGAAGGCAAATGAATGGGTCTACACCAAGTTCATATTCAGTGGTCGTTCAGGTCCTTCATTACAGTTATTGATTTCCTTGAGATGGGAAAGTGGTTGGTGCTCTTATGGGATTCAGGATGTTGGGATTCATTTCCTTTTCGGTATTTTGTCTGATCAGATGGGCATCTCACATGGGTCTACACCAAATTCATTTTTCACCAAAATTGCGGTTGTCACTTTTGTCATGTTGTTCATCAATGAGGTGAGGATCTCCCTTAGAGTTCTTGAACAAGTCCCTGGTGGTGAACTCATTTATGTGGGAATCCGTTTAGGTCTGTTCTTCCTAATATTATATCTTCGTAATACAGTGATATTAACACCAAGGAATCCAAGCATCTTTGCTAAGTTTCCGGAATTTTCTAGTTTGTTTGTGTTTGATAGGGGGAAAACTACAACTATGTATGAGCATAACATTACACAGTTGATTTTTGGGTTAAGAGTTGAAGTACTTGAAGGCTTTATAAGGAAAGTCTTTTGCTATGAGGCTAAATATTTACTCATAATGATTCAAAATCTTCATGTGTTGTCGTGGCTGGATTATTGGAGGTGGAAATTCAAATTGTTTTCCACCGTGTATTCGGGGTGCAGACAATGTTAGTTGGATTAGAAGCTCTCCATCGCATCTTGCTCCTCCTCACATGTTACTGACAATTATTATAATTAGCCGGGAAGTTCCTTGGTATATAGGGACAGTTGACTACAACCAAATGAAGATTCTTTGTGCTAAGAAGGATAAGATGTTGGAAGCTGAGATCTTCATCGATTCGATTAACAAAGCTTATGTAATTCCTTGCAAAGAAGAAGAGAGAGTCAATGCTCAAGCCATGGTTAGAATCGTTGATACACCCATTGTGCAGAACCATACAAGATCACCAATCAGTCAAGAATTTATAGTTACACTTGAACCACCAGTTACTGGGATTCTTAATTTATTAGTTGTTATTCATGGGTGCATTTGGACGATAGTCAGGACTGATGATTCAAGTGGTGCTTACCAACTGGGAGTTGTGCGGTTAGGATAAGTCCAAATATTGTTGAAACACTCTATGCGATTATCTTAAGGAACATTACACAACAGTGGAGCTCCACCGGTCCATGGGCCAACAACATGAGGGACCAATAAACAGTTACATGGTCTCGCATCTCCCGGCAAGACATTTGACGAAAATCGCCATAGCTTCTAATGCCATCCTTGAGGACAAGGATGTTTTGGAGGAAGGTAATGTCATGTACCCAAGTGTCATACGGGAGTGCCCTTATCATTTTACTTATTAGTATTTAGTATTAGTTGTAATTGGTAGCCTTTAGTTATGAGTGGGTGTGTTTATCACTTGTAAAGAATGAGTTAGATGTACACATCTGGTGGCATTGTAGCCGTTAGATGCTAGGTTAGATTTCTCTTTCTTATAAGCAAAATGAGTCTGTAATGAAGAGGCATCTGAATATTAATGAAATTGAATCGTTTAACGATTTTAGGCAGTGTTTTTCATTGAACCTGAAGGCTTGATTCGTGAGGATCAAGAAGTTACTATCCAAGTCTCGATCCAATCTTGTCATCGTACTTAGGTACATGACAGTGTGGTTATTAGACCCCCGCTTTTCATATCTTACAAATCTAGTGTCTTTGCATTGTCAATTTAAAAAATTTATTAATTTATCTTTAAAATAATAATATGGAATTTAAAAGTCAAGTACATCATCAGACGACAAGAAACTAGTTGGAATCCTATCGGCGAGCTGGGCTCCAACACCTTTCTGAAGCACAATCCCTAATCTGTGAAAAAAGAAATTACATTTCTTTGCACCAACATCAAACCTAGACAGATGATTATGCAGCCTCTTAAGTAAACCAACCGTATCCTCACCAAGCTCGCCAAACATCGTGAAGGCCAGGGTACCAAAGCCATAACCTTGAGCCAAAAGAAAAACATTTTTACAGGGGATAAAGTATTATCATTAAGTATATACATGTCCTCTAACCCACCTCCATAAACCGATTTTGAATGATGGTCAGAAATACAAAGTCGGTCTCTCGGTTGATGTAACATTTGCAAGTTATAATTTGATCCTCTGAAATAGGTATCAATATAAACAATAATCAATCTAGCAAAATGATATGTTGTATTACAAATCTCTTTATCTTTACGTTTTTTTTCTCAATCTATACGATATTTGCAATAAATCTATCGCATTTTCAATTGTTTTTACGTTATTTTCTCATTATCATCCGTAGGTGCAACAAAAGTTAAAATCCAAAAAAATAATTGAAATAAACAGACGCATCTATGAATAAACCTCACCAGAAACTTTCTGTTTCTTAGATTTTCTTTTCGCTTCTGATTTCCCATCGTCGTCTTCTAAGTCATAATCAGTACAACAAAAGTTAAAACCTGGAAAATATAATCGAATCTACTGTAAAAAAAAAAGTATATCCTATAATAATAGAAGTAACTAAACTAGGTTTTCTTATGTGATTGTCTTACTTTAGTAGTTCTTTTCTTCTGACCTTGTGTTGTTGTTGTCGTTTCCTCCATTGTTGAAACTAATTGAAACTGTGAAGGTTTCTTGAAAAAGCAGGGGTCTAACAACCACACCCAATATTTCGTTTCGGCAATCTGTATGGACAAACTCCAATATAATTCCGAGAGAATCAACTAGGCAGTCATACTCAATCAATGGAAATACATCCAAGAGTTGTATCTCTGTTTCTCAATGTAACCAGAAAATCAAACAGATAGAAATCCGCGAGGCTGATTAATATGAGAAAAACTTGAACGGTACCAAAGAACAATGTTCAAGTGTCAATCAATTTATATCAACAACCAAAGGTTGACAATCTAATTGATTGAACTACGCACAACCTGTGATATTTCAATTATATAGAAAATATAATGCAAAAAAGAAATAACACAAACACCAGAAATTTTGTTAACGAGGAAACCGCAAATGCAGAAAAACCCCGGGACCTAGTCCAGATTTGAACACCACACTATATTTAGCCGCTAAAGACTCTAGCCTACTACAAGTTAACTTCGGACTGGAATGTAGTTGAGCCCTAACCAATCTCAAACTGATTAAGGTACAGTCGCGTTCCTTACGCCTCTGAATCCCAGCAGGACTTTACGCACTTGATTCCCTTAGCTGATCTCACCCACAACTAGTAATATAAATCACCTCACAATGAGCTTAACCGTATGGAAGCGGAACAAGATATTGTGGAATCACAAACGATGAGACGAAGATGTTTGTGACTACTTTTTATCTTACCTATTGGAGTTGAATCTCAAGCAAATCTTAGAGAAGATAGTACTCAATACGATAGAACAAAGTAAGATCAGAACACGCAACTACAGAGAAAATAGTTGGATCTGGCTTCAGAATCCCAATGAAGTCTTTAAGTCGTTAACCTATAATGGTTTTAGAAAAACCTAGGTTAAAGGAGAATCGACTTTAGTCGCAACTAGTATCACACAGGAGGTGTGGGGATTAGGCTTCTCAGTTGCTAGAGTTCTCCCTTATATAGTCTTCAAATCAGGGTTTGCAATCAATGTTACCTTGGTAACAAAGCATTCAATATTCACCGTTAGATGAAAACCTGATTAGATTCAAGATAATATCTTTCAACTGTTAGATCGAACTTAGCTTGTTACACACAAATGAAATGTAACTTCATTTATATATGGGTAACCGTACCTTAGCGTGTACATCTTGTTGGCTCAACAATAGTTAACCGAAGTTATCCATATGAACACTTTCATATCAACCTTATTCATCTTAATCAAAACTAGTTCAAATGACTCAAATGAAACTAGTTATAGAGTTGTTCAATTGCTTATATTCTCATAGAAGTATACAAGACACAATTAAAGAAAAATCGATTTTGATTCACTTGAACCAATTCATGAACATTATAGCCACGGTTTGCAAAGATTGCATTCCTTATTAAATAAATGTATTTGTTTATGAACAACCGATTTTAGAACATAACCCACTCAAGTATGCAAACGGGTATGCATACTTAGAGTTCCGGACTTGGTCTGTCCGCCAGTATGCGAACTGTACGCATACTATCATTCACGACCAAACTCAGTTGAATTCCCAGACTTGAACTGTTATGTCGGTACGCATACGTGTATGCATACTAAGTTCTCGGACTTCCAGTAAGCATACGGGTATGCATACTAAGTTCCCAGACTTGGAATATATCTACAACAATTAGCATACAAGTACGTATACTGTGCTATATCCAATCAATGGTTAACTGTTTTAAACTCCCATATTAATCATTGAAACATTCTAAGAAGACGGAATATTTTGTCTCCACACAAACTATTATCTTCAAAGCAATCTTCAAGTGATCAAATGATCAATACGAAATATTCCGAGTCTACATCAAATGACCTGTCTCACACAAATCATGTAAGATGTTTAAAGCGATTTTCACATAATCATCTTTTGAATTTCGTCAAGAATAAAAGATGAACTTGGTTAAAGCGAAATCTTACCAACACATATTTCGAGAAATATGTAAGCGAATTAAACTTAGCTCGAAATATCAAATGTGTATAAAGTAAAGTCTATATAGCGATAACACTTTTGTCTCAATAGGAGATAGAATAGAAATAGACTTCTGAGTGATATATGAGTTCAAGTCTCCACATACTTTTTGTTGATGAAGTTCCACAATCTCCCCTTAGTAGTTCTTCGTCTTCAATCGATGAACGCCGTGAAGTCTAAAGCTCAACTACACATTCTATCCTAATCCGAGACATAGCTATAAGTAGACTAGAAATCAAGACTTATAGTTTTGACAACTAAACTTGACAAACATGCTTGAGATAGCAACGCTTTCGAGTTCGACCGAGCAGTGCTCTAACATTTCTAACTAGTTTCTAGGGTTTGTAACTATCAACATCTTTTATTTCTGGGCTTTAAACAACTTGAATGATCGATTTCGAAGAAAACAAATCTATGGTTTAGATAGAAAAAAAATAGATGAATAAAACTAATACTGTGATTATTTCGGGAGTTAGTGAAACTGCCCAGAATAACTATGAGGATAATTTAGTATTTCAACATTTTTGTTATAAATTATGGGTGCGGAAGAAACTGACAAATATTTTCGACTTGGCAATAAAATTTTTATTTTTGGGCCTTAACCTATGGGCTATTTTGTGTTTCCTCCCCTGCCAAGATCACTAATTAGCGTTTCCTCCCCAAATAGATTGAAATTAGCGTTTCCTCGTATCGTCAGGAATTCCGTCCATTGCTCGGTTAGATGAGTCAGCACTTGTGCACACGTGGTAGAAACTATAGACATGTCGCATATATACCGAAGATTCCCTCACTTGCTGAACCCGTTTCTTCATCACGAACCCGGCCGGATCTTCATCATATACCAGAAAAAAGATAAAAATTCAAACCTCCTAATCATCATGATTAGATGAAGAAAACAAACAAGGGTTATAAAAAAAAAAAAAAAAACTTTTAAATCAAAGGCCAAATTCCAATTCTCTACTAAAACAAATTAATGAATCAGTATTTTTCAGTTTTCAACAGAAAAATGCAACTGTTCATCCAGTTGGATAATACCCTTTTTAGTCTCTCACACAATATGTAATTTCTCTCTTGTTTCCATTGATGCTCTAAAAAACTAAGGTTACACATCAATGGCGTCGATAATTTTATTACACCGTGCTGTAGAGTAGGATTTCTTTCGATCTCAAGAACCCAATCTTGTTCAATAAAAAATTACCACCATCTATAGTCAATCTCAAATATATCCGTAGATCTATACCCAAAAACCGAGTTTTTCTTTGATATAATTAATTTATTAATCCCATCGAACATCTCTTTAAACATAGAGAGCGTGATTTTGTAGATAACTTACCTTTTGATTGAAGAATACCTACAGAGAACTTACCTTTTGATTTTGAAGAGCGTGATTGAACAATTTATTTTATGCCTTACCAACGCTGGATCAAGGGATCTTTAAGTTGGTGTTGATGGTGGTTTTTAAACAAAGGGTAAAATCGTAAAACCCCAAATAACCTAATGTCACCAGTGACACATTTATTAGGACATTTAATGCATGTAATCAGTAATTAATAGGGGGTATTTTTTCAAATTAGGGTTACGACGAACAAAACCCTAATTCCCTCCGTGCCAATGGCAAATCATGCCAGCCACCACACCTAGCCCAAGCTAGCCGCACCTCCGTGCCAATGGCAAATCATGCCAGCCACACCAAACGCGCCAAAGCATGCCAACCATGCTAGCCGCACCTCACCGTGCCAATGGTAAATCATGCCAGCCACATTTAGCCCGAGCTAGCCGCGTCATGCCAAATGCACTCTGCCTTGGCCCTAGCTACGCTAATCACACCACGCCAAGCCAAACACACTTACCTTGGTCCTATCCACACCTCTGCGCCAATGGAAAATCATGCCACACCAAAACGCGCCAAAGCATGCCAACCATGTTAGTCGCACCTCCGTGCCAATGGCAAGTCATGCCAGCCACACCTAGCCCAAGCTAGCCGCACCTCTGTGCCAATGGAAAATCATGCCACACCAAAACGCGCCAAAGCATGCCAACCATGTTAGTCGCACCTCCGTGCCAATGGCAAGTCATGCCAGCCACACCTAGCCCGAGCTAGCCGCGCCATGCCAAACGCACTCGCCTTGGCCCTAGCTACGCTAGTCACGTCACGCCAAGCCAAGCACCCTTACCTTGGCCCTAACCATGCCATGCCAAAATGGCGCCCACGCCTAGGCTTGCAAATCATGAAACCTAGGCCAAATTGGCCACGCATGGCATTGGCACATGCCAACACGCTCGCTGGTAGCTTTTTCTACCAAGGAGCGACCCAAATTGGCCACGCATGCCATTGGCACATGCCAACACGCCGCCGGTAGCTTTTCCTACTGTGGCGCGACCCAAATTGGCCACACATGCCAACACGCTCGTTGGTAGCTTTTTCTACCAAGGCGCGACCCAAATTGGCCACGCATGCCATTGGCACATGCCAACACGCTCGCTGGTATCTTTTTCTACCAAGGCGCGACCCAAATTGGCCACGCATGCCATTGGCACATGCCAACACGCTCGCTGGTAGCTTTTCCTACCAGGGCGCGACCCAAATTGGCCACGCATGCCATTGGCACATGCCAACACGCTCGCGGGTAGCTTTTCCTACCCGTGGCGCGACCCAAATTGGCCACGCATGCCATTGGCACATGCCAACACGCCGCCGGTAGCTTTTTCTACAGGTGGCGCGATCCAAATTGGCCACACATGCCATTGGCACATGCCAACACGCTCGCCGGGTAGCTTTTCCTACCAGGGCGCGACCCAAATTGGCCACGCATGCCATTGGCACATGCCAACACGCTCGCTGGTAGCTTTTTCTACCAAGGCGCGACCAAAATTGTCCACGCATGCCATTGGCACATGCCAACACGCTCGCTGGTATCTTTTCTTACCAGGATGTGGCCCTAATGGCCATTGACACATGCCAATACGCTCGCTGGTAGCTTTTCTAAACACGGGCCATGATTCAATTTGGCCACGCATGCCATTGGCGCATGCAAAACACGCATCTTTGGTATCCCAACTTGCAAGCCGTGCAACCTAGGCCAACTTGGCCGACGCGCCATTGGCACATGCCAAAACCCACGTGGTAGCCTAACTTGCAAACCGCGCAACCTACCGCCAAGGCATTCCGCACATGCCATTGGCATATGCCATACACGCCACTAGCAGCTCTATGCATTGCCACTTACACTCAACGTACAACCTACCACCAAGGCATTCCACACATGCCATTGGCACATGCCACACACGCCACTAGCAGCTCTGGCATTGCCCCTTGCGCTCGAGGTGCAACTCGTAACAAAGGCATTCCGCACATGCCATTGGCACATGCCACATGCGCCCCTAGCAGTACCACTTGCACTCAAGATGCAACCAACACTCGAGACATCAACACAAACCGGGGATGCTTTCCAGTGGTCTTGGTTTGGCGGTCACTGACTTGCAGCGTACACTACGCTCACATTAAGAAAGCGTGAATAGGAATAAAGCAGTCAAATAAATGAGGAAATAATGGTGAAAACGTTTTCACCCATTAACACCATGCGGTTACCACCTCCTCCCATTATTTCACCCTTTACTCTCTTCCTTCATGAGGCCAGGGTACGTTTCAATCTCGACTTGTATAAATAGGTGTTACCTATTTCCACCAGACAACAAGTCTCGGTCGGAGAAAAATACAACACTCTCGAGAAAAGGCAACTTTGCAAGCTCTCCAAAAAGCTTTCATCTCTTGCAAGCTTCCTAAGCTTTCACTTTCTGATACAAGTCGAGACACTACTATCCCAGAATTATTCTGGTCTCAACACCTTTCTTTGCTTCCCTCCACAAATCAACCCTTCTCCTCCACTTTGTGACCGAAGCAAGTCTGGAACGGCCATTTCTCGGTTTAGGCCGGACTTGTACAGATTGGTCTCTCGAATCTAGAAACTGCTCACGTGCAGCACATTTGTTTAGGGTTTAAACCAGTTTCTCACTCACCTACCGAATTTACCAAAATCGGCGGAAACGATTTTTACCCATAAACAATTGGCGACCACCACGGGAGGATTGATCTTTTGGTTACAATATCAAATTCTAGCTTAGTCCTCAAAATTCGCGCAAGCATGGTCACCTATCAGGTGATCTCCACAAACATTGATCCCGCTCAAGGTCATGATGACTCTTCTGGAAGCAATACGACCAATGAAGAGGTCCCAAGACTGGTTGACCTGATGCGTGCTCAGGAGATCCACGCCAAAAACATGGATCTAATGAAGGATGCGATTAACAAAGATACTCGACTTGCTCATCACCCTAACATCGGAGCTAAGTGGTCCATTTTCCCAGTAAGATCAAGAGCGGGGGACTAACATCCCGAGTGAGCATTCTCAAATCAATGGTTTTGTCACCGATCGGAAGCCAGCCAGACCTGGAGGCGACCATGTTGGTAGAAAACTTATGTGAATTGCTACACCTCTCCAAGGAACAATGAATAAAAACATTCTCTCGCTATCAAGCGAATAGCACCGAACGCATCACTAGTTCCTCGCGCCCACGGGGACTCCAAGGATCCCGGAAAATCCACCAATAATATTATTTTCACCGATGACGATATGATGGTGGAAGACGGTTACAACCGGGCCTTGCATGTTATGGTTTTTGGGGAACATAGAGTTTCAAGAGCGCTCATTGACACGGGTGCATCTTCCAATGTCATCACTCTCAAGACACTTAAAGCTACCAGGGTGCGACCTAACGAGATCATACGACAACCCACTACGATGACAGATTTGAAGGCAACCAAACTAGCACATACGGCTACATCAACTTGGAGCGGCAATAGGGCCAATTCAATCAAGCGTGAAGTTTGAAGTGATTGAAAAAGAACCGACTACCACATGATACCGGGAAGGCCGTGGGTCGCACAATCTCAAAATCGTTCCTTCAACATAACACCAATGCTAAAAAACAAGATCGAACGGAGAAGTTGTCCGCATCCCCACGTCCTTGTCCCCCTATGCACCCGCCATCGCGTGAGAAGCACATGGGCCAAGGAGGGTTCAAAAGGCGTGAAAACCAAGATTCAAGGCTTTCGCTACCAAAATGGACATCGCTCGAGAGATAGCGACAAGCCGAGATACTCCGCAGAGGAGACCGCCTCCCACCGTCTCTCGTAAGGAAGACCCGCCAGTCTCCCGCCGCCGGGCGTAACCCGTGCCCGCACCAAGCGAGAATGCACCCTTACCGCAGGACGAAGCAAAAAGGGAAAACTCACACATCATCACCGCTGTTAGCAATTCACAGGGGAGACCATGACCCGGTCTCTCCGCCCGAAAGAATATTTTCACAATAACCGGAGGACGTTCCGCACGCCTCGAAGCCGCAAGACGGACCGACTTGACCACCGACGAACTCGAAATCTGTCAATATAGGGAATGAGGAATTCCCGCGACCCATTCTCGATCGGGTTCGACTCTACATTTTGCGGAACGCTCAAAGCTAGTCGACCTACTCAAAGAATACCAGGACGTTTCGCATGGACTTACGAAGAAATGCCCGGCTTGGATGAAAACTAGTCACCCACCATCCGCACGTGATACCCGGGATCCAAGCCGCCAAGCGACCTCCAAGACAATTACACGACGTAAAAGAACGAGGTCCGTAGAAGAACAAATCAAGGCAGAAGAATGGTCAGATCAGATGTTGTGTTGATTACAGAGATCTGAACAAGTGCTGCCCTAAAGACGATTTCCCGCTCCCTAACATCGACTTGCTGGTAGACGCTACCAGTGGACATGGTATGTTCTCTTTCATGGATGGATATAGCGGATACAACCAGATAAAGATGTATGAGCACGACGCGAGTAAGACTGCTTTCCGAACCCCTCTCGGAAACTTCTATTACACCGTAATGCCTTTCGGTCGACGAACGCTGGCGCTACTTACCAACGCGCCATGACTACCATCTTCCACGATATGATGCACAAGCAAGTCGAAGATTACGTAGATGACGTGGTGGTTAAATCAAAGACTCGAGCGGATCATCCAGGAACGCTACGACAAGTGTTCGAAAGATGTCGCGAATACAAGTTGAAGATGAATCATTTGAAATGCGCTTTTGGTGTCTCTTCGGGGAAATTCTTGGGATTCCAAGTAACGTCCGCAGGGATAAAAGTTGACCCAGTCAAAACGCAAGCTATCCTCACGATGCCACCACCACGAACCGTAAAGGAGCTCCAGAGTTTCATGGGCAAGGTAAACTACATTCGTCGCTTCATACCGGGCCGGCACACCTCATTATTGCGTTTACCCCTCTCGCCGAAAAAAAAAGGAGCGAATTTCGCATGGACTACGTCTCAGCAAAAAGCGTACCAGAAGATCCAACAAACGCTGTCCTCCCCGACCGTCATGAAGCCTCCTATGCAAGGGAAGCCACTATGTCTTTACACAGCCTTTAGCGATACCGCCATTGGAGCCCTCCTTGCTCAAGAAGACGACAAAGGAATTGAATATCCCATATATTACTTCAGTCGAATGTTGAGAGACGCTGAACTCAGATACCCCAAAGCAGAAAAGGCATGTTTAGCGTTAATTTATTCCATCCAGAAGTTCAGGCACTACCTCCTCTCCAACAAGCTGTCAGAATTCGACATAACGTGTGTTTCCCCGAGGGCCATAAAGGGACAGGCTGTTGCAGACCTGTTAGCAGCATTCCCAGGAGAAAACACCGCAGAGTTACGAGAAGATCTTCCGGGAGACCTTCCAGATATTTTTTTAGTCGAAAAAAGAAGCATGGATACTGTCCTTCGATGGCTCTTCCACCCCTGGCACTAACAGGAGGAGCGGGTGTGGTACTAGTATCTCCCGCCGGAGAAGTCTTCGCACTCTTTCAAGCTAGACTTTCCATGCACCAATAACTTAGCTGAATACGAAGCCTTCCTCATTGGACTATCACTAGCTAAAAGAGCCGGGGCCACGCATTTGGAGATAAGAGGAGATTCCAAATTACTCATCAACTGTAAACGGGATTTACGCATTGAAAGAACCGACGCTGGCACCATACAGGTGAAGCACAAAAACTATTAAATTATTTCGCCAAGCAACCATCACACATATCGGCCGTAGAAGTAACAAGCATGCCGACCGCCTAGCTACACTAGCATCAAAGCTACGATTCAAGGATCCGAGGAAACCCTAACAAGAAACGGCGAACCATAGCTTCAACATGGCTTTCACAACCCGAGAAAGCCAAGGACGATGACCGGAGAACTCCTATCATTCAAGAACTCAACAACTCACTTTTCCAAGGGAAGGTCGACCTCAAGACTTTGCGGAATTTCTTTATGCTTCAAGATGTTCTGTATCATCGAAATCCATACAGCTCTCTGTCAAGGTGTCTCGGAGAAGAGGAAGCATAAAAACAACTTGAACATGTTCATACCGAAGTCTGTGGAATAACATCAGTAGTAACCCTCTATCGTCGTTTACAACGACTTGGATACTATCGGCCGGGAGATGGAAGCCCAATCCCGATTACTCCGAAGGCGTGTCCCAGCTTGTCGCGCCCCCATGTCGCGTAAGTCCTCAACATCAGTCACACTGGGATCAAGTGGAGCCGTACATCGTTCTCTTTCGCGACGACATTCTTCCTACTGACAAAGAGGATGCGTCCAAGCTAAAACAAAAGTCCAAAAGATTCGTGTTCCATGACGGGGTTTTATATCGCAAGAGTTTCGGAGGAAGTCTACTGCGGTGTTTGGGCGGTACATAAATCCCAGTTATGTTGAGAGAAATGCACGAAGGCAAACACCAAGGGAAATGTAAACTTTTCCCCGCAGATACACGAGAGGTACTACTAGCCGACCATGGAAGATGACGCAGCTACTTTCGTTCGTAAATGCGAGAATGCCGCATTCACGAAAACCTCATCCACGCGCGATAAGCAGCCCGTGGCCCTTTTATGGGACTCGACATCATTGGGAAGATCAACCCGCCATCCTCAAAACAACATGAATACATAATAACCGCGACCGAGTACTTTACCAAGTGGGTTGAAGCTGTCCCGTTGAAAGGAACCACTGGAGCCACGATCGCGTCATTCGCCAAGGAACACATCATCTGCCGTTTTGGCGTACCTAAACACGTCATCACCGACAACGGCACACCTTTTGCTAACAAGCAAGTGCAGGAACTACTTGAGAGGTACGGAATTAAACAATCTACTGTCTATTATCCCCAGGGGAATGGGCAAGCCGAAAGCACCAACAAGACTCTGATCCGAATCCTCAGCCGAACAATACACGACAATCCCAGAACCTGGCACGAGCAATTGCCGATGGATCTATGGGCGTACATAACATCTCCTAGAAGCTCCACTAGCATGTCTCCCTACTCCCTTGTCTACGGTGCGCACGCGATCCTCCCAAAGCAGAAATCAAGATCCCGAAATCGCGTAATCGCCGCAGCCGAGTGGACCTCGGTGGAATGAAGCCGAATCACTCAATGCCAGAATCGCAGAACTAGATACTTTGGACTCTAGAAGATCCCGGGCAGAGGAACATGCACAAGCATACAGAAATAGGATTTCCAGGGCGTAAAACAGCCATGTAAAATCCAGGGTTTTCAAGGAAGGAGATCTGGTGCTAAAAACCGCCAAACACATCCAAAGAAGATGCATCGGCACCGAAGTTTTCTCCCAAATGGGAAGGGCCGTACATAATCACTAAAGCGCATTTACGTTGGTTACTACAAGATTATCAAAGAAGATGGGGAAAGCTAGAGGCGGTCATCAACGGAAAGTGGCTTAAGGCATACTACGCCTAATCATTTCCTTGCAACATGCAACATCAAAAGTGTGAACGTCCGGACACCCTCTCTCGCTTTTACTTTTCTTTCTTGCCAATTATCAAATTTCAATGCAATCCAACGGATTAATGGAATTTCTTTATTTCTTCAACAAAAAAAAAAAAGAGGAGCCTTCAAATCTCGTGATACAAGTCAGAAAAGCCCATCTAGTAAATTATAATCCCTACAAAATATCATCTTCAATCGACCGTGATATCTTTCAGCCCTACTCTTCAAGTCGCGAATTAATTCTTCAATCCTCTGGGACTCCAAGGCCAAAGCTTTCTCCTCTTCCAGCATGGTTTTTGTGGCAGGGATCACACCAGCAAGAATACCGGCTCTGTCGACTTTCACAATATTGAGACGATGCCGCAAAATGGTGATATTAAACTCAAGGATTCAAAGGTGGACACCATATTCTCCCACCTTTGAATGGTGACTCGCAGCAAAGACGGATGGACATACTCTCCATCTCGGCAATCATTGGCAAAAGACAGTTCACTATGGAAACCAAGGCGGACGAACATCACTTCACTACGCTCCTGGTATCGATATGGCCGTATGTCTTCCATATCCTCGTATAAAGAACCACGAATTCTTTCCGCACCAGGAAACCGCCAACATTCTGATAATTGGAGGAGAGACACCTCATACGGGTCCCAAACGACAAACCTGCATAGGGGTATTCATGACAAGAGAGCCCTATATCAGCGTTCTCCAAGTCTGCAGCAGTCAACAAGGTTGAAATTGAAAGGAGGGGAACGACTAGGTCATCCTCGTCGATAACAGTAACACATGCTCCAACGGGATATCTCTGCACAAAAGGGAAATTTTCCATTCACCAAACAAGTGATAAAGCGCACGTCAGTCCACCAAAGAAGAAGAAAACATACCGGTATGATTTTCTTAACCCGAATAACCTTTGTTGGGATGCTCCTGCAAGAATCGATCTCGCGCCTTCACCTAGAGAATCTGGTGGTTAGAAGATGATTCATCTCTCGTGCGACATGACAAAGAGAGAAACTCGACAAGAAGAACCCTTTCTCAAACAAGGGAGACGATACAATTATGTTGGGTATGAATACGGAACCTTAAAAAGAAAGGAAGCAATGAGGAACATAACGCTTCCGGATTTTAACATGAATAATGCCCTGATTGAAGCTGCGCGTGAAGGAAGGCGAAATAAGGAAACTTTGCTGTATGTAGAAACACCTACTCCCTCCTTGTTTTCACCGGTCCCATCAAGCTCGCGCGATTTCCAACCGCCCAAGCCACACGGCCCCACCAACTGCGCCAACTTCCCAATGGCCGCCCAAGTCACGCCAACAAGCACGCTCAGCTTCCCCCACCTTGCGCCGGTCCCACCAACTAGCACGCTCAGTTCCCCAACTCGTGTCAATTTCTCGATGCCGCCCAGCTTCCCTGTCTCTCAATGATGCTGACTTCCCAATTGTGCCAGCCTCCCGATTTGTGTAAGACTGCCAGAGGCAAGGATTCCAAATCCTATTTATAAAAAGGTCAGACGAGCCTCCTCAATTCTCTTTACGCTTTCTTGTTGATAGTTTGTCACCATCTTATGCTTACCTCGCAACAAAGCTCCTGTTCCGAGCTAAGCAGGGACTTAATGTTGATGGTGGTTTTTAAACAAAGGGTAAAATCGTAAAACCCCAAATAACCTAATGTCACCAAGTGACACATTTATTAGGACATTTAATGCATGTAATCGTAATTAATAAGGGGTATTTTTTCAAATTAGGTTACGACGAACAAAACCCTAATTCCCCTCCGTGCCAATGGCAAATCATGCCGACCACACCTAGCCCAAGCTAGCCGCACCTCGCGTGCCAATGGCAAATCATGCCACCACACCAAACGCGCCAAAGCATGCCAACCATGCTAGCCGCACCTCCGCTAACAATGGCAAATCATGCCACCACATTTAGCCCGAGCTAGCCGCGCCATGCCAAAATGCATGCCCTTGGCCCTAACTACGCTAATCACACCACGCCAAGCCAAACACACTTACCTTGGTCCTATCCACACCTTTGCGCCAATGGCAAATCATGCCATCCACACCAAAACGCGCCAAAGCATGCCAACCATGTTAGCCGCACCTCCGTGCCAATGGCATGCCAGCCACACCTAGCCCAAGCTAGCCGCACCTCTGTGCCGATGGAAAATCATGCCAGCCACACCAAACGCGCCAAAGCATGCCAACCATGCTAGCCGCACCTCCGTGCCAATGAAAAATCATGCCGCCCACATTTAGCCCGAGCTAGCCGCGACATGCCAAACGCACTCGGCTTGGCCCTAGCTACGCTAGTCACGTCACGCCAAGCCAAGCACCCTTACCTTAGCCCTAACCATGCCATGCCAAAATGGCGCCCACGCCTAGGCTTGCAAATCATGAAACCTAGGCCAAATTGGCCACGCATGCCATTGGCACATGCCAACACGCTCGCTGGTAGCTTTTCCTACCAAGGCGCGACCCAAATTGGCCACGCATGCCATTGGCACATGCCAACACGCTCGCTGGTAGCTTTTCCTACCAGGGCGCGACCCAAATTGGCCACGCATGCCATTGGAACATGCCAACACGCCGCCGGTAGCTTTTTCTACCAAGGCGCGACCAAATTGGCCACGCATGCCATTGGCACATGCCAACACGCCGCCGGTATCTTTTTCTACCAAGGCGCGACCCAAATTGGCCACGCATGCCATTGGCACATGCCAACACGCCGCCGGTATCTTTTTCTACCAAGGCGCGACCCAAATTGGCCACGCATGCCATTGGCACATGCCAACATGCTCGCTGGTAGCTTTTCCTACCAGGGCGCGACCCAAATTGGCCACGCATGCCATTGGCACATGCCAACACGCTCGCTGGTAGCTTTTTCTACCAGGGCGCGACCCAAATTGGCCACGCATGCCATTGGCACATGCCAACATGCTCGCCGGGTAGCCGTTCCTACCTGTGGCGCGACCCAAATTGTCCACGCATGCCATTGGCACATGCCAACACGCCATTGGTAGCTTTTTCTACCAAGGCGCGACCAAAATTGTCCACGCATGCCATTGGCACATGCCAACACGCCGCTGGTAGCTTTTCTTACAAGACGTGGCCCTAATGGCCATTGGCACATGCCAATACGCTCGCTGGTAGCTTTTCTAAACACGGGCCATGATTCAACTTGGCCACCCATGCCATTGGCGCATGCAAACACGCATGCCGGTAGCCCAACTTGCAAGCCGTGCAACCTAGGCCAACTTGGCCGCACGCACCATTGGCACATGCCAAAACCCATGGTAGCCTAACTTGCAAAACCGTGCAACCTACCGCCAAGGCATTCCGCACATGCCATTGGCACATGCCACACACGCCACTAGCTTGACTCTATGCATTGACACTTACACTCAACGTACAACCTACCACCAAGGAATTCCACACATGCCATTGGCACATGCCACACATGCCACTAGCGGCTCCGCATTGCCACTTGCGCTCGAGTGCAACTCGCAACAAAGGCATTCCGCACATGCCACATGCGCCCCCTAGCTACCACTTGCACTCAAGATGCAACCAACACTCGAGACATCAACACAAACCGGGGGATGCTTTCCGTGGTCTTGGTTTGGCGGTCACAGACTTGCGGCGTACACTACGCTCACATTAAGAAAGCGTGAATAGGAATAAAGCGGTCAAATAAATGAGGAAATAATGGTGAAAACGTTTTCACCCATTAACACCATGCGGTTACCACCTCCTCCCATTATTTCACCCTTTACTCTCTTCCTTCATGAGGCCAGGGTACGTTTCAATCTCGACTTGTATAAATAGGTCTTACCTATTTCCACCAGACAACAAGTCTCGGTCGGGAGAAAAATACAACACTCTCATAAAAGGCAACTTTGCAATCTCTCCAAAAAGCTTTCATCTCTTGCAAGCTTCCTAAGCTTTCACTTTCTCGATACAAGTCGAGACACTACTCTCCCTGCACTATTCTCGGTCTCAACACCTTTCTTTGCTTCCCTCCCCAAATCAACCCTTCTCCTCCACTTTGTGACCGAAGCAAGTCTGGAACGGCCATTTCTCGGTTTAGGCCGGACTTGTACAGATTGGTCTCTCGAATCTAGAAAGTGCTCACGTGCAGCACATTTGTTTAGGGTTTAAACCAGTTTCTCACTCACCTACCGAATTTACCAAAATCGGCGGAAACGATTTTTACCCATAAACAGTTGGACCACAACCTGGTTTGATTAATCATCATATTTGATCCCTTATCAATTAATCATCTTTAGTCACGACGATGGAGAATTAACAGAGGAGAAAAAAACTGGATTAGATTATTTGTGTTTATTTAATCGTGAAGATGGGGATATTTTCGGTAATTCATCTTTTTCTATTTATATTGTGCCACGCGTGCAAAGGTGCTGACTCAACTAACCAAGCAATGGACGGAATTCCTATTCCTAACGATACGAGGAAACGCTAATTTCAATCTATGTGGGGAGGAAACGCTAATTAGGATCTTGGCAGGGGAGGAAACATAAAATAGCCCAGGCCCAAAACATTGTCCGACTCGATTTCTCTTTGAAGGCTGTTTTTAGGCATACCAAAAACTTTCAAGGCATACAAAATAGTTTTCCCATCCTAGGTGACCTTATAAGGGGTGTCAATTGGGTAGTTCAATTACCTATATACCCTTGAACCTAAAATCAAAAAATAAACTATCATAAACATCTCTTCTTCTTCCTCCATCCAAACCACCTTCCTTTTCTCTGAGATTTTTTTTTTCATCACCATAATTAATTATCGATTCGTGAAAATTCGATCATCGGTTAAATTGAACTATATAATGGATCGTACAAATAAAAAAGCAAACGTCAGGTGTACTAAATCCTCTTCCAATCCATGAATTAAAGAAGAAGAACCAATTGAAGATTAAGGTGTAAAAACTACAGTTGAACCGAGAAATTGAATCGGAAATTCAACCATTTGAAGCTCCAAATCTCGAAATGAGGATAAGAAGGTATTCCTTACAAACCCAATCTTTTAATTGTTGTTTTTCATGGATTGAATGGGTTAAATTGCTAAAAACTTAGGGTTTTTGACCAGTTCATGATGGGTTCTACTGATAATTGAGTTGAGTTTTGAGCCGAATCGTTTCTTGAAATTTCACCACGAAAGTGTCTATGAACAGTTCGGCTAAACCGTAAATGTCATTTTTTAGCCGAATCCCAAAATGTGTATTAAATACGTCCCGAAATTAGTGTCGAGGTTCGGCTAATACCTTACAAACCTTCCCAGCCGAACCTGAAAAGTGAAATTTACCCCAGGTGGTTGTCAGGTTCGGACTCGATTATATCACTTTCAAGCCGAACCTCTCTCTGTAAACACTTCAAAAATATTGATTTGCAGGCTCTAGGTTCGGCTAGCTCGTGTTGTTGAGTTATCATCCGAACCTTCTCTTTGCACACTCAAGTTTTTCGATCTTGTTTTGGCCATAACTTTTTCGTCCGATGTCGGAATGACCTCATTTTTTTTGCGTTGTGTTTGTCTTTTCATTGTCTTGAAGTTGAAGATAAGATCTCATTAATTTTAATGAGTTTAATATGGACCTTGGTATTCTCCATTATTAGACTTCACTTTCTTAACACTTTTAGTAATTTCCACTTTTTTTGTTTGGTTCATCCTATGAGAAGGCTGCACAATAGAAAACATATGTAATAAAAATCCTAACCCCTAAATGAGTATGAATTTAAGTGTTTCATGGAAAATCAGTATCATGTTCGGCTGATGTGATTTTTTGAATATGAGCCGAACTTGAAAAAATATATAGTTCGGCTGATACGATATTTAGAGTGAAAACCGAACCTAACTCTCAGAAATAGGTTTGGCTTGTTATTAGACTTTAATATAAGCCGAACTAGGATCTTGCAAATAGATTGGAAGTTGGAAAATGAAGGTTCGGCGTATAATGTTAACAAATTGACTAAATTAACTGTTCATCAATTTAGTGGGTTCGGCTTATATTTTTAAAAGTAGAACATAGTCCTGGTTAAATAGAACCATGATGAAAAATACAATTTTTTGATGATTTCAAGCTACAAAAGTGAGATTAAACATAAAATAGAAGTGTACATGTGTGTTAGAAGCATATGTATTCATCATCTGGATTTGGCTCATAAAAATTATCATCTTGAGTTTGAGTTTGTGTAAAATCATTCTCATAATCTAAGAAGAAACCATTTACGGATCATTGTTGTAGTTGATATGTATTTTCCTAGGTTTTTTAGATGGAGAATGACCCTCCTCATCCTCCATTGAATCAAGAAAATTTTTTTCTCACAAAGGGCAGATTTGCCATTATAAAAAGTTTTGGTTAAGGGGGTTTCTGATTTTGTTATTTGACATCCTTTTTTTGTCATTACTCAGTATGCAGTATGCCTAGAAAGATTTAGGTATGCCTAAAAACAGTCTTCTTTCTCTTTTCATGCATCTTTTTGAAAGGTTGGTTCCCCGGGCCCAAAACATTGTACGACCCGATTTCTCCCAGGTAAACCGGTAACACCCCAAAATAAATCCGAACCATTTTCCCTAGTCTTAGTATATGACCTGAAGCGAACAGAAAATAATCACAATCTAAGAAACAAGGGTTGATTCAAGAAGATAATCAGTGAGAAAAACGAAGAGAAGAGAAAATGAGTGGGGCTGGGAAGAAGATTGTTGATGTTGCAAAAAAAGCATCAAAAGGTATCGATTGGGATGGTATGGCTAAACTTCTAGTCTCTGAAGAAGCTCGTAAAGAGTTTTCTTCTCTTCGTAGAGCTTTTGATGAGGTCAACTCCACTCTTCAGACCAAGTTCAGTATGGTATTCATTTCTCTATCACCCCTTTCTTTAGATCGGTATTGGGTCCTTTTTATGTAGATTTATGTTTTTAAATCTGCCCCCAATTTGAGATTTTGAATTTAGGGTTTTCATTTGGTAAGGAAATGTGTTTTTGTTGGGTGTTTTGATGGGTTTTGTTAAATTTGGATCCTTTGTAATCTTGGATTTAGGGTATTTCTATGATTGGTTTAATAAAACTTATTGATCTAGATTAGATTTTTGAGGAGTTGAATATTTCTATTTATTGAGTAAATGATAAGGGATTTGAATGGTATCTAGGTGAACACCAGTGAAGGACGGTGTTTGAGGGTTTTTGATATGGCTTGTTTATTAGATGATATATGGTTCACTAAACATGTTTTACGTTATACAATCCAAGTAATTACTTATGCTAATTATCCTTTGAATGTAGATGTATGATGTAAGTTATTTAGGAATTGAGGAAGGAAAATTGATAGTGTGGAAGTAGGAACACAGAACACTTGTCTGCAGACCTCTTTCGAAACCTATTTGCTCTTGTTGAAGCATCCCCATTTTCCATGAGTTAACTTGGGTTAGCAGGGTGAATCATAATAATTCATTGTCATTTGATCACTGTGTTCCTTCAAAATGGTTTGATTGAGTAAGTGTATGAGACATATTTGATTCTTTTATGACTTACTGGACATCCCTTGCTTCCCCTGTAGATTCTTCTTGACCCTTCAATCTATCATGACTAACCTGATTAGTTCCATAATTTAGCTTGGCAGACCAAGCTTTCAGTGTTTGGTTTGGCTGCTGTTGGGCAGTTATGATCAACTTATGTATCTTTCCTTCCAGTCTCAAATGTATATTCCTCCATTCGATAGGCGGTTCAGAATTGTGTAGTAGGTTGGAATGCTGAGACGACCTGCTGATTCACCTAGTATGTCATTTGCTTCATGTCATAGGATGGGATACATACAAGGTGGAGATAGGTTTGCTTACTGTGTGCATGTCATGTCTCATATGTTGTACTAGATAATAGAATTGACCCATCTGGAGATCTTATTTCCTTTACTTATTGTGGAGTTTAAATTTGGCGTGAGATATATAGTCCACAGTCCACTATATGTTGTTTCAGCTTAATATCTATCCAATGCTTACGACTTGTTTCACCTTTCTCGTAGGAACCTGAACCCATTGATTGGGAATACTACAGGAAAGGAATTGGGCCACGCGTGGTGGATATGTACAAGGAAGCATATGACAGTATGTTTTACCTGTTTTTGTATTGTGAAAACGTTGCTTCTTTTTTCTCATCTTCTTTTTTTAATATGACTACTGTACGCACTTACTTCTCAAGGATAACACATAGGTGATTCTCTATGCTGAAATCTGGGTTACACTATGCTATTTTAAGACTTTATATGTGTAGGCATTCTATTTACACGTAATGAAAGAGTTGCACTGCTTCTGTATCAAACTTCTTCCTCTGTAGATATATTCTGTGCAATGTTTACTCAGTAACATGTAAAAGATTGAGAATTTGAGACTCATTGACATAAGTTTTTTATTTAGATCTACTGGTTCACAGATTTTGAGTGAACCGTCTATAGATTATGTTAAATACCCTCACCATTCATTGAATTCATTTTGCTGTTCATCCTGTTAATTTCACCTGTATATATGCGCAACTGCAGTTTTGATGTATGTTTCATATCAATTCCAATCATTTCATAAATACATGAATATCTAGCTTGTTTCAGAAAATTTAAGCCTGTGTTCTCTGTATTCTATTTGTAATTATATGAATTTCTCTGCGTAATAGAACACACTAAGGGTACATCTGGTGTAAAAGGGGCGATGTCCTTACCAAACTACTAACTTTATATTAATCATACATCAATATTTGATCCCATATGCTTTGGTGTTCATGCAGCTTTTCTTCTTATTCTTGTGATTCATATGCTAACTTTTTCTGTCTTGGCAGGTATTCAGGTTCCCAAGTATGTAGATACTGTTACTCCTCAGTTCAAACCAAAGTTTGATGCATTGGTGAGAACCAATATGAGGCTCTTTCTTTATACATTTTGAATTTTTGATAGAATGATGTTTGGGTTATGTCAGAAACCACTTTCTTTGCCTGGGATCTTCTGTTCTGAACCTAGATTTGACTTATATTCTCACATCTAACTCCAGCACATGTCATGTGAAACAGCTGGTAGAACTGAAAGAGGCAGAACAAAATTCACTGAAGGAGACTGAGAGATTGGACAAGGAAATCGCTGAAGTTCAAGAATTGAAGGTTAGAAAAAAGATCTCATCTCATCTCTTTTTTTTCTTTTTCTTTTTTGTTTGTTTCCTTTTTTCTTACCAGTGTTTTCCATAGTTTATTAATCTTTTCCCCTGAAATCTTCTTCCGCCTCGACAGAGAAAGATCAGCACCATGACTGCCAATGAGTACTTTGAGAAGCATCCCGAGTTGAAGAAGAAGTTTGACGAGGAAATCAGAAACGATTACTGGGGTTACTGATTGATCATGACGAAAATCAAGAATGTCAAGAATGATTGTTTGGATTTTCTTCCTTTTTACCAATAAAATAGAGTGGTCTTTTTAACAATATAAATCAGAATATGTTTGGACCTCTCGTATTTTGATCTCAAAATTTTCAATTCAAGGATCTAAATGTAGAAGCCCCCCCAACTTGTACACTCTTTAAAATTGTTAAGCGGTTTCTAATATGTTTTTGAATTTGTTTGCATCTTCAGTAAAATACCTAGTTCTCTCGATTTCTGGCACATAATTTTTCAAAGGATAATTGTTTGTAGTCATATAGAAATAATTTTCTGCTTGTGAGGCAGGCTGACGCTATGACAAAGTATGCTAGGAGTGAAAAGCTTAATAATGTGTTGTTTTTGCACCCACCAAAAATGGTGATGCCTGACTTGGAATCTGATTACAGCAATGTACTTTCTTAATTCCGATTAGTGAAATCCTTTGTTTCTTATCAAAAAATAAATAAAATGATCTCCCTCTCTTTCTTAAGCTCAGGCCTTTCTGCAACTACTTATTCCAGGGTTCAATTGAGCGAGTCTAGATGCAGAGGCTCCGTCTTAATAATCTTTGACCATCCCAACTTCTTCTTGCACGATTCTAAAAGGACGGGGCAATCCATAATAATCAGAGAACTAACCGAACCTGGTAACCTTCTGTCTGGTAACTTTTGGAGCTTTGGGCAGCCTTGAATATACAATTCCTGAAGAGAGCCAAGGAATCTGAGAGTTGGGAGTGAGATCAGCTCTCCACAGCTACGAATATGCAGTTTCTGGAGAAGAGGCATGTCACCTCTCTCTAGACCAGTCCATATCTCTAAGTAATGCAATGACCGAAGATATAAGGTCCTAAGTGAAGGAAATCTCTTCTTCATCTTACCCATGTTGTTGCCACAAAAGGCACTGTCAATATCCCATAGCTCTGACATTGGTCCATATATATGGAGAGACTTGAGCATTGGAAGTTGTCCAAGAGGAGGAAGCAATTCACAGTCTATGCACCCACACAGCTGAACAGTCTCAATATTGGAGAAGGATGGGTCACCTACCCAAGTCGGAAATCTGATTCCTGCGTACCTTTCAACCACCAGATGTTTAAGATTTGTGTGAGGTTCCAGCATAGCGAGTGTATTTTCTGCAGCTGTAGCATCCTGCCCCAAATTCCATACAAGCTCCAGTTTGTCAATCCCTTTCTTATGAATCAGACAATCTTTGATATTCTCTACTTCGCAGTACCGCAGATTCTCAAGCTTCAGAATAGCTAGTGATCCTCGAAGATTGACCAATCCCCTCAACACTTCAATCTTCCCATACATTTCATCCACAGCAAACGCACTGAGTGCTCGAAGGTTGGTTAGTTCTCCAATCCCCTGGGGCATGACAAATGGTGTATAATCTATCCCCAGATCAAGATAACGCAGGTTAACTAGTTTCCCCATGCCTCTTGGAAATTCCAACTCTGTAACCATACTCTTAATTCTCAATGTCTGGAGGCTCTGAAGCATAGTTATCCCCTCAGGTAAATATCGCATAGAATTGAAAGAGAGATCAAGGAACCTTAACTGCGACAAGTGGCAGATTGAATCGGGAAATTCCCGTAATCCAGCTCGAGATAGGTCCAAAACACGTATCTTCGATAACTTTAGAAATAAATCTGGTGGAATGCTATTAATGCGCTGAGTAACATGTCTGATGCAGATTAGAAGTGTGCGCAAGCTCTTGGACTTGGGAAGATCTTCAAAACTCCGCTCATCGAAAGTAGCACAACATAGTGAAAAATGGCGTGCATGTTCAGAGGTCATACGAGATGAGGCTAGCCTCCTCTCTTTTTCGCCATCCAATTTAAAATATACATCACCAAAACCAGAAGAAGATATAAATTCCGCCAAATCATGAACATGATCCGGCATTTGGTAAAAGCTCCCATTCGCATCATGCAAGAAGGATCTCTCCAAAAGCTCGTTAAAGTAAGCAAACCCCAAGTCTTCCATACCCATTCCACGTGCAGGTTGAAGGAAACCTTCAGCCATCCACAATAACACTAGCTTGTGTTTCTCAAACCTGTGGCCTTTGGGGAACAATGCACAATAAACAAAGCATTGCTTCAATTGTATGGATGAAAAACCATGATACGTCCACAACAGAGATGACGAAATTGGAAATTTTTTATCATAAGACGCAAATAGTTTCAAGAACTTTGACTTCATTTTATACGTCGAAGAAGAGCGTCTTAAAACCCCACATGCCACTATAACAGAAGGGAGCCCTCGACACAACTTTACAATTTCACCAAGTTGTGATAATTCTGAAGGAGGAACAAGAGAAGCAAACCCGTCCACCTGTTCAATGAATCTTAAGTGAAACGCAATTGTCCTTGCAAGACTAGAAAGCCCTTGAAATAACTTCTTCACCATCTCCAAACAGAAATCAGACATTGTTGCTGTTGAAGGAGTGTTAACATTAACAGTACCGCTTTGGTTGTTTCCAAATGCAATATGCATAAACAAAGACAAACTATTTTTGTAAGTTAAAGGTTCTAAAGAGTAAGGAAGAACTGTCCCCAACACAGAAGACACAATAGCACTGCGAGTCGTAAGCAAAACCTTACTACCATATGCACCTTTAGTTAGAGGGGTTCTTAATAAATTCCACTCGCAGCAAATCTCATTAGGCACGCCATCTAGAACGATCAAATATTTCTTCATCAGAAGCAATTCACTAAGCTTCAACTGGAGATAATTCAGATTACCTTTTTCCATTGACCTTAGTTCCTGTTTCCACTTCCATTGCTCATTCTCGTTCAAACTTTGAATTGCACATTCGATCAAATTTTGCGTAAACTTCAACCCGTCAGGGTAGCAATCAGAGAATGAAACCCAAATTTTGATGTCAAAATGGTCTTGCACCCTGTCATTTCTGTAGACATGTTTGAGCAGTGTGGTCTTACCAAGACCAGCATCACCCAAAACTGGAATAACACAAAGAGTTTCGAACATGATTTCGAATCTTCTTCTGCTAACAATAACTTTACAAGACATTTCTCATCGTTAAACCTCCGAAAAATAAAGCTATCATTTTCTTTAAGATCCTCAAATATTTTCATTGTTTTTGTGTCAGGATGTACAGGTCTATGAACAATAATATCATCCAATTTGCCTACTAACGAATTAATATTATTATCCTTAAAAAAATCTGACAAATGATTGTTTATACCTTCTTCTTTTTCTTCCATGCAAGGTGTTGAATGATCATAACCTGCAGCAGCATCATTCATATCGTCTAATAAAACCCTTAGGGTTGTAAACCACGTCCTAATTGCCATAGTTTCATCTACACTTCCCAACATGTTGTAGGGAACTTTGAGGTGATGACAAGCATCGCACTCAAAATTCAAATAGTGAATCAGCCTCTTCTCCAGTGATGTCTCATTATCCACAATATCTAGGACAACATAGAGCATCCGCTCCAGTTTCTTCCCTAGTTGTTGTTCGCTAAACTTGCCATCATGTAACCTTCTCAATATCCTATGAGCAAGAATACTAATCAAGAGAATATTATCTTCACTGCCCACCTTCAGGCCCATCGTCTAAGATGGATGGATTGCACAGTTTGACTCTGAAGAAGCTTGTTCGTATAATTCAGGGTTAATGTTTATCCACCTAAAAGAATATGATCTTAGAAATTTCAGGAGTTAATGTTTATCTTTTTTTTTTTAGAGTCGGGTTTAGTGCGATGAGTAATCCCTAATCTTTAGGATTTCGAGAGTTTACGTGGGTTCTGGCAGAGCCAAGCAACCGCCTAGGGGCGCCTTAAATTATTTAGCGGGTACTGTATCCGTCCCAGACTCGGCCAGATATTTAGTATCCTCGCGTCAAGGATAGTGGTTTCCCTTCTCTACAATGTGGTCACCATGCATAGTGCTCGCTCTTATACTCAGAACTCTATTTAAAGAGTTTTTGGAATGGAAAGGAATGAATTTATCTTAATGGAAATAGCAGCTTGTTTTGTTTAAGCCTTATATTTAGAGGGTGGGCTGAGGGTATTTATTTCAAAGGTGGGAGACAGGAGACTACGTGATCTATCTAACTCAGAAATGATTGAAGGGCTTTTTAATAAAGTGACCACCTTTTTGAACTATATTTAACAATCTGGCCGTTTTTTTGAATGTTTATATAATCTGGCCGATATTGACAATTTCCATCCCGTTTTTTTCAAAAAACGGTTTTAGGTGGTTAACTGGCTACGTGGCAGTTAACCCGGTAGGTAAAAGACAACTTAACCCTCGTCCGAGTTCGTACCCAAACAGGGATCGAGTCAACTCGGTGACTCGTTGCACGTGAAGAAAATGTGCTTTCTCAGAATGGTCGATTTTAACGGTGGCTTCGACTTCCTTCATATAAATTAGGCCTTATTGCAGAGAAGAACCTAGTGTTTCTCCAACCGAACAGATCAAAAACAAACAAAAAAATTAAGACATGAGCCAAAGTGAAGTAAACTCTCCAAATGGCAGAGAACTAAAGAAGATCAAGAATAAGGTTAGATTCAAAAAACCCCGATTTCATGTTCTATCTCGTGAACAAGGAAGTCATGATCCAAAGGTATGTCCTTGGATTTATTCAGTGCAAATATATACCATGTAATGGTATAAGGCAACTATTGTGTTCAAAAACAAAAGAAACAAATGGAAAAATGTTTTTGAAGTGTTCAATTCCAACTTTGTCAAGACTTTGAATGGTTTGACGATGCCCTGGATCTGTCAAATGCAAGATGGTGAAATTACCGAGAGAGAATGGTTGTTACGCTACGGAGAATCGGTCACCGCTTCAAAGCGCGCCCCTTTGCAAAATCAAACACCGCAACAAAGATCACCGCAAATCAAAGATGTTGATGAAATTTTGCAAGAATGAACACAACAAGAACATAGCATACCTCACTTGTGCAGTTGACGGTTTTAAGTGGGTCTCGGATGAAGTCTTCATTCTTTCAAAAATGCAGAATTATGCATTCAAGTTTACAACTTAATGCCATATGTAAGGAACTCAACAATCTGAAAATGTAACCCGCAAATGTACTAATAAACAAACCGCCACTTTTGATTCATCATTAATTCAAGTCTACAAAAGAAAGAAATATTGTCTACTTAGCTTTCTTAAACACAAACAAACATTTGTCTTCTTAAACACAAAAAACAAAAAAAAAAAACAGATCTCAAATCATTTCTTCTTAGCCTTTCCATTTCCCCTTCCCTTTCCTTGTTTTATATTTCGAGATACGAGATCCAATGCCAAAGAAGTTCGAGAAAGGTTATTTCTTGTAGAGGCCGGAGTAGAAGATGGTGTTATAGATAATGCGACTCATAGGTCTTGTAGAAGCTGGAGTAGAAGATGGTGCTGCCAAAGGCTGACTGCCAGGCCCTGTAGAACATTCACCAACAAATGATGCCGTTCCCTTCTTCTTGTTTGACTTAGCTGCACCCCTAACTCTGGTGGTCTGACTTGGCTCTATGTTGGTGAAGGTGAAGTTTTCTGCATCACATTCAGTCCTTTGCCTCTTTGCAGTTGGATTAGATCCCACTTGACCACCAGCACATGTTCTTCTGTTGTGATTAGTAACCTCTCCACATTTCCCACACCTCCTTTTTCTCTTCTCAACACGAGGTTCATCATAACTTCTCACCCTCTTGCTCTTAGGTCTTCCTGGTTTTCTACTGTGAGGAGGGTTCAAGATCTTCTTCTTCATGTTTGGCTGCAAGAAGAAAGAGGGGTGAGATAAGATAAGATATTGCAATGTAGTTATGAAACCCTAAATACATAGAAGGGAATCTACAAAAGTAAAAGTATACAAAAGTAAAAGTAAATGCACTTATATCAATGTAGTTGAGAATAAAAAGTACCTGGACCCATTCACTTATATCAATGTAGTGGTGCAAAAGTTGGTGCATATGTGGCCTTATAGTTCTCCACTGAATAGTAATCACTGCAGTACCTGCTCAAGCAGAGTATTTAAAGGTTAGTGATAGATACCTTTAACTACACAACAAACTAGAAATTTCATAAAGAAGTTCTGAGATAGGGTACAGATTTAAAAAAGAGAAATCTTACTTTCTCCATTGTGGCCTTATGCTATGCAATGCACTCACTGCATGCATACATGGGAAACCCCTCAACTGCCACTGCAAACAAACAAACAAAAACAAAGTTACAAAAGAAAGTTACCTCCAACAGTATCTGTGGTGATGGCCAGGGAACACTATAGCAACAGCTTCCAATAAACCTTTTTGCCTATCTGAAATGAAAGCCACTTTTCGGATGTGCTAATATTGCATCCTTCAAATGCTTCAAAAAAGTGATCCAGTTTTTCCTTTGTTTCATTCTCGCATACCATAATTCCTAACATTACTAACCCATTTCGTCCATCAAGTGCAATTGCGGCCATCAATACTCCCCCATATTCTCTGTTAGATGGCAGGCATCAAGCCCTATAACTCCCCCGCATGCTTTTGCGCCAACCCCTCATTGCAGGTTCAAATGATAGTGTCATGCTTTCAAATGTGTTATTCACCGTGTCAAAAGTGAACTTAGCAATGCACCCATCATTACATTTAGTAAACATCTTGCAAAATGCCGGTACTTCATTGTAACTCTCTTTATAGTTCCCATATAATGACTCTAAAACTAGGTTCCTAGCCTTCCATGCACACCGATATGGTATATTTACTCTCTTTCGGCCTAAGAAGTCTTCCTTGATTTTATAAGGGTCCTGGAACAACTTTTTTAGGCTTATTCTTCATCGATCAAGAACAAAATCCTTTACAAAATGAGGATCACAGATCTATTCCTATTTTTGGATCCCCTTCACACTTATGTTCCAAATTCACTTTCCTAAGAACAAATGTATTCTCACCCTCTTTCTTGCTAGCATACACAAACCAAGGACAATCATGTTCTTTTTAAACCTACACACGCCTTAATTCTAGAGAGAGCACTTCTATCCAAAAGAAATTGACATTTATTAAGAACACAAAAACCTCCGAGATGTTTCTTAAATGCTTTCTTACTTGCAAATCTAGTTTTTACCTCCATTTTGCTAGGATCTTGGAGTAATAACTTCTTCTTCGTGGAAAAGATCTACATCATGCTCACCCCGCATGTACTCACCAAAATCTTCATCAAAGTCATCCATGTAAGCAGGTCTTTCATCCACATCCTTACCTGCACATTCAAGATCAACATCAAGTATCATATAATAAGTTACAAATTATAATAAATGAAATCGAGTTATAAATGAAATATACCTTTTTCTTTGCCTTCTTTTCTTTCTTCTTCTTCTTCTTCTTCTTCTTCTTCTTCTTCTTCTTCTTCTTCTTCATTGTTTTCTTGCTCTTCTTCATCCGACCCATACTCAATGTCTTCATCATTGTCATATACTGGAGGAGCTTCTGGATCCTCAATTGGGTGGCATTCATCTATTTTGATGTTCTCCAACTGAATATTGTCTACATCTTCAACAAACTTAACTTTATTTGTAGCTTTGACCCAATGTCCAACATCAAATACATCATCATCAAGGTCAATGGCTTTTGGAATTGGTACCTCTTTAGCTTGTTGTAGCAAATCGTGAAACTCGGCTTTCTTGATACATCTTCTGACTCGTACAATTATCCACTCGTTTTAGCCTTGGAGATCTTCTAGGTGTAGTTTTCTTACTAACTTTCTTACAAACTTTCTTCATTGGTGTAGTATTTGGAGTCCCAAACTCGACCCTTTATCCCCATCCACAAACATATACACCCATCATCATTCACATAAGAATCCTCCCAAAAATCATCAAAATCATCATTATTTAGCAATGGTTGGGCATACATGGATCCTTAAACCAATATAAACAATACTTCGCTTTAGACAAATCCAAAGACAATCTAGAATACACCATATACTCAACCTTGGTCAACTCTGTTTCATCTCTATGACACTCAGGAAATACCAAAGTCTCATTCCTTGGCTCCACATACACGCTAATATTCCTCAATTTGAATAGACTGCAACACAAATAAAAAAAAAGGGAAAAATCAGATACACAACTACAACTTGAACAAAATGTCTGCATTTAAACAAGTATGAAAATTACAGGCATATGAGAAACAAGTATGAAAATTACAGGGCATACTGAACTGTCATGATCAAGTTCAGTATAGAACTCTCCTTTGTACTGCAAATTAAATCCCATATTAGTTAGACAGAAACAAAACCCACCAATTCAACACCCACTTAGGTTCAAGGCTCACTCAAGTCATATCAAATAATCTCAAATAACTCAAATAAACTCTGATTAAGCAATAATTCATACAAACAAACACTCAATCACGAAATTTATAACCTAATTAACCAATAAAGGAACTCATGCATTTCAAATAAACCCTAATTACAAAAGGGGAAAACAGAAACCCTAGAAATACAAATCAATCGATCAATCATTGATTTTCATCATATATTAAGACACGGGTTACGTTAATCTCACCTTGATTCAGATTTTTTGAATCCCAATTTGTACCTCATCTTCACTCTATAAAATCGTCTCGAACCCTAGATATCCAAAACCCCGGTCTTCCAAATACGATCTGGTTCTTCAAGACTAACATCTACGTCTTCAACTGTTACTACTTCTTCTCTAATAATCGCTAACCCTAGTTTCAGGAGAAGGAGAACAGAGAGAACGATGGAGAGAAGAAAGAGAATGAACAAATAGATAGACTGAAAAAAATGAAAATTTTATCACCTCACGCGTCTTTGAACTAGATAAGGGCATGATGGTAATTCTACCCACCGAGTTTGACTAATTCAACGCCGACGACCAATAACTGGGTGGGTCCATGCGTTAAATCTAACGGAATGGCCAGTTTATAAAAGATCTTAGAATTTTGGCCGGTTTATTAAATATATGGTTTGAAGCTGGTTAGTTTATGAATTTGCCCATGATTGAACGTTTAGATCAATTCACTGAAGAGAAACTTCATGGTCCTTTCTAGTTTACAATTTTTAGATTTTGTCATAGGGACTAGTTCCCTCTTTTTCCTATATATGATAATTATTGATAAGTGTGACTACCGAGAGGTAAATGATTTTTTTTAGTGGTATTTGATCCGAGAATGAAACTCATCAGTAATTTAACTTTTACATACTGACGAAAAAGATAAATTGGCCTCTAAAAATATTTCATAACTATATGCGAGTGTCCTTCAAACCCCAAAAGAAGGGCAATATCAATAACTGCAATTCAAGCTGTATACAAGAAAAATGCATGTTGCAGAATAATATACTACATCTCATATCCTATGAAGCACGGATACTGATACGGGGATACGTATACGGGGATACGGATACGGGGATTCGTCAATTTTCAAAAAATGGGGATACGGGATACGCTGGGATACGTGTATTAATTAAAAATATTTAATTTATTAGTAGTGAAAAGAATCGCATAAAGTAAGAAAATTCTAAAATACTATCGGGAATATCAAAAAAAAAAAAATAGATAAAAAAAAAAGATAATCCATCACTCATCAATATTGAATAAGAATGTTAGGGTTAGACATTTATATACTGCTTCTATAGAATAATTTTTGATAAATACAAATATATTACATATCTAAAAATATTTAACATATTCTGTATATAAATATTTGGCAATATATACTATAAGAAGTGTCCCCTCTAGAGTATCCGAGAAGTATCCCAAAAGTATCCCCTACCCTTTTCGTAATTAATAAAAAGGGACACTTTAAATGGGGTGTCTGATACGTATCCCCAAGTGTCCGACACTGATACGGCGTCCGACACGGATACGTCACCGATTTTGAGGTGTCCGTGCTTCATAGCTCATATCCTAGCAGCACTGCACAAATGCATTGGCCCTTCATCATAAACTAAAAGTACGACTACGCCTTTTAGTTGCAGCAGCAGGTATACATGTGTTACCCCTTCGGGCTTCAGTTAGCTTCAACCTTTTCAAATATATACATCTACGTACCAAGTCACCAAGTCCATCGATGAATCCTTTCATTCAGACCTGACTAGGTAGTTCCTTTTGCATAAGGTGCACCGTTAATGGAAACTGTTCTGCTAATTGATGGACCATCAATCGAGTCAGCAAGGCCGTGCTTTTAATACTCACGTATAAACTCCTAAAAATCCGTCATGCCGCAAGCCTGAAATCGACTGCATATTGGATATTGCAACCGTAATACAAGAATGACTAAAATATCCTCCAAAATACGATTCGGCTCACTCCAAATAGCATCACATTATCTTACATTCTTCGGAATCTTCCTAGTAAGCAATATCATCCTGCAAAAAGGGATAATGATATGTTCGGATAAGCAATCCTAATCCTGCAAAAATGGGATAATGATGAAAAGCAGTCCTAAAACTGTTGGGACTTAACGAGTTTACTGCTTATATCCCACCGACGTAAAACTCTTATAATTAGTGTAATATTAGGACTGTAAAAGAAATCCCAGTGACGTAAAACTCTTACAAGTTGTGTATTTGATAGACGAGTTTATACTATCTGTTTTATCTGGAGACATAATAACGAGTTTATATCCACCAAACTAATAGAATTTGTGTAATACTAGGACTAGTATCAAAGAAATCCTGACACTGTTAGAAGACTGCTCTTGGATAATCAATTATCTATAAATACCTACGCATATTCACCTTATCAACCTACAATCAATACTTCTAGCTAGGGAAGAACCACATAGTTATTATCTAGAGTAACTTTCTTTCTTCATCATCAACAATGGCGGGAGGAGCTTTTGAGTCTTCTGTAGGAGGAGCAAAAGGGAAGAAGGAATACCCTGGAGAGCTTACTGGTTTTCTTCTTTTTACTTGTCTTATTGCTGCATGTGGTGGTCTTATATTCGGATACGATATCGGTATCTCTGGTAAGTTTTTCCATCTGTCTGTTCTTTGATATTTTTTTTTTTGGTTTTGATGTTAATATATGTTTTATAACTGCATGCACTGAATGATCTATGATATGGCCGTTTTTAACTTTGTTTTTACGTGTCTATATAGGTGGAGTTACTGCTATGACACCGTTCCTGCAGCAGTTTTTCCCAAAGGTTTATCGACAGGAAATCGGTGTTGATTCAGCTAATCAATACTGCAAATTTAACAGCGTACCGTTAACTTTTTTTACATCGTCTTTATATTTAGCAGCTTTGGTAGCATCAGTTATTGCTTCGGAAGCTACCAAGAAGTATGGACGCAAAATCACCATGTTTGTTGGAGGTTTAGTTTTTCTTCTTGGTGCTGTCCTCAATGGATTTGCCCAGGATCTTGCAATGCTTATTATCGGCCGTATTTTGCTCGGTATCGGTGTTGGTTGTGCTAATCAGGTAATATTTTTTCCCTCCGTCGCTTTAAGTTATACATGTAATAACTGGCATGACAGTCTTAACACGAGTTTGTTGTATATATTTTTGTTTCCAGTCTGTACCGCTATACCTTTCGGAGATGGCACCATCTAAGTACAGAGGAGCACTCAACAGTTGCTTTCAGCTGATGATAACGGTTGGAATTTTCCTGGCCAATTTAGTAAATTTCTTTACAAACAAGATGCCTGACGGTCCGGTCCAGGGTTGGAGAGTTAGTTTGGGGTTAGCAGTTGTGCCTGCACTCATAATGACAGTTGGTGGATATTTCTTGCCCGACACTCCTAACTCCATCATCAGTCGAAACAACCCAGAAGAAGCAAAGAAACAGCTTCAACGCATTCGTGGTCATGTTAACATTGACGAAGAATTCAATGATTTAGTTGCTGCGGGTCGCGAATCTCAACAGTATGAAGGCCAGTGGAATAATTTGATGCAGAGAAGATACAGACCTCATCTATGTTTGGCCATACTTATCCCATTCTTCCAACAATTTACTGGAATCAATGTGGTTATGTTTTATGCACCAGTTCTCTTTGCGACCCTCGGTTTTGGTAGCGGTGCCTCACTTGCATCTGCTGCGATTACCGGTGGGGTTAATCTCCTTTCTACATTTATTGCAATCGCACTTGTGGATAAAGTGGGAAGAAGGAAATTGTTCCTTGAGGGTGGTTGCCAAATGTTCATCTTTCAGGTACTTACAACTCTATCTACTCCGTTATTTTTTTCATTTTTCTCCGTTATGAACACGCCTAGTTTTTTATTTTTATGTATTGACTGAATCTGTATGTCATTCTTTCAGGTTCTTATAGGTGTTTTGATATGGGTTAAATTCGGAACTACGGGTATTGCAACTATATCTTCCGGCTATGGAATTCTCGTTGTCGTCTGCATTTGCTTGTTTGTTGCAGGATTTGCATGGTCCTGGGCCCCTCTAGCATGGTTAGTACCTAGTGAGATATTCCCACTTGAGATCAGATCAGCAGCTCAGAGTGTTGTCGTCATGGTGAATATGTTCTGCACGTTCTTAATTGCTCAGATCTTCTTGATCATGCTGTGCCATATGAAGTTTGGATTATTCTTCTTTTTCGGTGGTATGGTGGCTATCATGACTGTTTTCATCTACTTCTTTGTACCTGAGACCAAAGGAATCCCAATTGAAGAGGTGTCTCAAGTATTGAAAAATCACTGGTATTGGGGAAAATTTATTACTCAAGATATCGAGTTGGAGAACAAGCGCAAAACTTTGAATACTTGATCAAGAACAGAGACACAGGATGCAGTGAAGAGGAGTTTTTTATTTTTATTTTTTATGTTTGGTTTAGCCTGAAGTAGTTTAATTTCATAGACATTTTTTTCTTTCTAATGTTGGTTAGCAAATTTGATATACACTCTGCTACATTTTGACTTGATATGTGTAGACATTCTATGTGCACATAAAGAAAGAGTTATAGATTGGTGTATATCAAATTTCTTGTGTTTTTGATACCGTGTAAGAGATGGAGTGTAAGAGACTCATTGACATAGAAATAAAATCCATCCTACCGGTCTTCGGATTTCGAGTTAACTCTGTGTATAGACATTGTTCATTGCCATCACCATTCATTGAATTAATTTTATCTTGTTCATGGATACATGCATTTCTCGAGCCAGTGTACTCGTATTCTGTTTATTTGAGCTCTACATGCAGAGAAAACCTATGGGTCGTTATGGTGTCACGCATCTATTATTCAATCCATATGCTTTGCTGTTAAAAGACCTGATGCAGCTACTCTTCTTTTCTCTTGATTCATATGTTGACTTCTTCTGCTTGGCAGGTTGACTTTTTCTGTCTTGGCAGGTATTGAGGTTCCCACGTTTGTAGATACTATGACTCCTCAGTTCAAAAACCAAAGTTTGATGCATTGGTGACAACCAATATGAAGCTCTTTCTTTATACATTTTGATAGAATCATGTTTGGGGAAGTTTGAGTTATCTAGTTTCTTTGCCTGAGATGTTCGGTTCCAAACCTAGAGTTGACTATTATTTTCACATCTAACTTTTGTCAATTTTCTTATGAAACAGCCAACTGACCGATAGGGGTGAGCATGTGCCGGTATGGACCGGTTTTTACCTCATCCGCGTCCAATCCAATATATTATGGATTTTCAATCTAGTAATCGCATCTAATCCAACATCCAACGGATTTGCATCCAATGGATGCACGGATGAACAAATTGGGTCCGGATAATCCAAAGGATTTGTTTTAGTTAAAATTTATTATGAAGAAAAAAAGACAGCATAGATGACTTCTTATAGTTACAACACTTTTTATATATGCATCTAACCCAAACTATTTATATACTATATATTTTTTAAAGTTATATCCTTAATCTAATGTGTATGGATGTCCATCGGATTTTCATGGTTGCATCCGGGCCCAATCTGTAATCCGTCGGATTTCAAAAATCCCATCCGCATTCAATTCATTTGTGAACTGTCCAGACATTCTGGTGTAGGATGTTAGTACCGGAAACGATAGAAATCAACACATCTTTATAAACTTCTCAATAGGAAGTGGTTTTATTAATCTCTCATTCAATGTCCTGACAAGTAAAAGACGCGGCCTTTATATAGGCTTACAGACTTAATTGCCAGAACTACAAAATAAAGGAATATCACTACAAAATCTAAACAAATAAAGAGGAAATCCTAGGAAAATCAAAAGAATATGATATCATGCCAAAAGCTGCATAATATCTCTTATTTCCTAACTGAAATATCCTAAAGTAACCAAAGTCGGACCAAGTTTCCATAAATGGTTAGCGATTACGGTTTCGGCGCTCCATTTCCTCAAGGTAGGATTCAGCCATGTTGTACACTACATCATTCTCCCCAGGAAGGAGGAAATTCGCCCTCGAATTGGGAAGGTCAGGCAGGTCATCATCAGACAAGTCACCGTAGTAGGGAATGAGATGACGCACATTAAACACATCTGCAGTACGAATGTGACTTGGAAGCTTCAAACGATACGCATTAGAATTGATTTTCTCAATGATTTCAAACGAACCAACCTTGCGAGGACCCAATTTGTTGTAAGTACCAGCTGAAAAACGTTCTTTAGTAAGCACAGCCCAAACAAAATCGCCGACTTCAAACTCAATATGACGACGATGTTTATCAGCAGCTATTTTATATTTCGTGGAAGAAGCCACCAAGTTCTGGGAAGTAACTTCATGAATCTGTTGCAGGTGTTGAATTAAAGCATCCGTCGTAGTATGTACTCGTTGTAAGTCAGGACAGGTGCAAGATCAAGGGACGAGCGAGGGTTAAACCCACATACCACCTGGAAAGGACTAAAATCGGTTCTCTTATGAATAGCCCTGTTGAAAGCAAATTCCGCTTGAAACAAATGTTGATACCACTGTTTAGTATGCGACCCCACCAAACTCCGAAGTAAGTTTCCAAGAGAACGGTTCACCACCTCTGTCTGCCCATCCGTTTGTGGATGGTAAGCACTGCTGAATTTCAAATCAGTATGCAATAATTTCCATAAACACCTCCAAAAATGACTTAGAAACTTAGAATCACGGTCTGATACAATTGATTCAGGAAGACCATGAAGGCGATAAACATTTCTGAAAAATAAAAGAGCCACATTTACTGCATCTGTAGTCTTTTTGCAGGTTACAAAATGTGCCATTTTTGAGAATCTGTCAACTACTACAAAAATAGAATCCATTCCTTGTTGAGTGCGAGGCAAACCCACAACAAAATCCATGCTAATGTCGGTCCACAGCTTGGATGTAATTGGTAATGGCATATATAAACCAAAGATTCGTAGAGACCCCTTAGAGACTTGACAAATATGACAAATGAGAGACATACCGTTGCACCTCTTTAAACAATCTCGGCCAAAAAAATAAGATGTTGAAATCCTGAAATGTTTTGTCACGACCAAAATGGCCTTCGTTATGTAATTCTTGAATGATTTTAAGGCGCCAACTGCAGTCAGGTATACATAATCGAGTACCCTTGAAGATAAACCCGTCGAGAAGAATGAACTGGGAGTTGTTTC
The DNA here is from genome assembly GCA_023531295.1 of Papaver armeniacum. Taxonomy (NCBI): domain Eukaryota; kingdom Viridiplantae; phylum Streptophyta; class Magnoliopsida; order Ranunculales; family Papaveraceae; genus Papaver; species Papaver armeniacum. The sequence goes on from JAJJWW010015173.1 coordinate 180,560, forward strand.
CTACCTTGATAGTGTCCAAAACAAGGGAAAAAAATGGATCAGTCTTGTATAATTCAGAAAAAGAATCAAAGCCCAGCACCTCATTATGCATTGAAGTTAGAAGACTCCGTCGACGACTTAGGCCATCCGCCACACGGTTTTGAACACCTGCCTTGTGCTTAAGAACAAAAGTAAAGTCCTGCATATAATTAGCCCATTTTACCTGGCGAGCATTCATCTTGTCTTGATTGCCAATGTGTTTTAGAGCATCGTGATCAATAAATAATACAAATTCCGAATGAATCAAGTAGTGACGCCAGTGCTTAAGTGTTCGAATGATTGCATAAAATTCTAACTCATAAGTGCTGTAATTACGCTTAGCTCCATTCAACTTCTCGCTGAAAAACGCGACGGGTTTGCTTGCTTGGCTTAACACGGCACCAATACCCACCTTAGAAGCATCAGTATGAACCTCAAATGGTAATGAAAAATTGGGTAAAGCTAAGATAGGAGCTGAACACAATTTCTCCTTGAGAAATTCAAAGCTTGCAGTCGCGTAATCGGTCCATGAAAACTTACCATTCTTTATACAATCGGTGATTGCAGCTGCGATAGTACTGAAGTGTGGAATAAATCTTCTATAAAAAGAGGCAAAACCGTGAAAACTCCGGGCTTCATGTAAAGTTTGAGGACACGGCCAAAATACGAACAACATCCACTTTCGAATCATCAACAGAAATACCATCTTTGGAGACGACATATCTCAAAAATAAAATACGATCCGTACAAAATACACACTTCTTAGTAGCAGCATAGAACTGTTGTTGTCGCAATACCAATAAAACTTCCCGAAGATGAGACAAATGGGATTTCAAGTCAGTGCTATAAATTAGAATGTCATCGAAGTAAACGACAAAAAACTTACCCAGGAATTGCTTCAGAACTTTATTCATCACCCGCATAAAGGTACTAGGAGCATTGGAGAGACCGAACGACATTACTAGCCATTCATATAGTCCTTGCCTAGTTTTAAAAGCGGTTTTCCACTCATCACCCGGGCGAATACGGATATGATGATAACCACTTCTTAAATCCAGTTTGCTAAAAATTGTAGCACCGTGCAATCGATCTAATAAATCATCTAGGCGAGGAATGGGGAAACGATACTTTACCGTAATCTTATTAATAGCACGACTATCCACACACATGCGCCAAGTACCATCTTTCTTAGGGATTAATAAAGCCGGAACAGCACATGGACTGAGACTTTCCATAATAAGACCCTTCTCTAATAGGTCCCCCACTTGACGTTGTAGTTCGGCATGCTCTTTAGGGCTCATACGATAGTGCGGACGATTAGGAAGAACCGAACCAGGAACAAAATCTATTCGATGATGGATATCTCGAGAGGGAGGTAGCCCATCCGGAAGGTCCACTAGAAATATGTCTGCGAAGTCTTCCAATAACCCCTGAACACAAGAAGGGACTTCCAAACTACTTGAATTAGCCTGAGGAACCGGCGACAGTAAAAACACCATGCCAACATCTAGCATCTCAGTTTCAAATTCACGCCAGGAAAGCAAATTTGAAGAAACAGTAGAGAGAGTGGAAGGAACCAACTCTTTACGAGTAGAATTAAATGTGAAAGAATATGAATTCTTTTTACCATCATGACTTACGTCCCTATCAAATTTCCATGGTCGCCCCAACAAGAGATGGCAAACATCCATTGTCACAACGTCACACCAAACACTATCTTGGTACAACGACCCAATAGAAAAATTCACAAGAAAACGTTTCGAAATAGTTACCTCGGAACCTTTACTGAGCCAATGAAGAGAATACGGATGGGGATGTTTTTCAGTTGGCAATTTCAACTTACGGACAGCCTCTTCCGAAACTACATTCTCACAACTTCCAGAGTCAATTATCATACGACAAATCTTACCGCCCACGGTACAAGTTGTCTGAAATATATTCTTTCGTAACCACGACTCATCATCAACAACTTTTGGAGTCAGGAAGGAGCGACGAAGAACCATTAAGCATTCACCTTGATCTCCATGAAAAAATATTTCATTTATCTCATCCGTATTGTCATCAGCGTCATCGAAAATACCATCCTTTGCATCACCGTCAACTAGTAACGCCTTACCCGGTCTGCCAACTTTACGACAGTCATTCGCAAAATGACCCGGATCTCCACAAAGATAACACTTCTGACCAGATTTCTGTGGCATACTAACACCCTGTTGTGCGGAAGCATTCTGTGAAGGACAATAGGAGGACGACTAACTGCCGCCGTAACATTCTTACGGGAAAATTGTTTTTCCAAGCGCAAAGCACGTTGATGTACTTCAGAAACAGAATAATAATCAAATAAATTAAGCGTGTCTTGAAAAGTTTGGCGCAAACCTCCTATGTAGCGGTAGACAAGTTGTTCTTCAGTGTCCATAATTCCTGAACGAGTAACCAAATCATAGAATTCTTTCGTATACTCGTCAATTGAACGAAAACCTTGGCGAAGATTTTGAAGACGGATATACAACTCTCGGGTATAGTTAAAAGGTAAAAACGTTGTACGCATACACTTTTCAAGCCTTGCCTAAGATGAAATAGGTGGTTTACCTTGTTGAATGCGTGATGCTTTCAATTACCGCCACCAAACAACAGCCCTTACTCGAAAGAGGGTAGTAACAAGAGGAACCACACGAGCAGCAGGTACCCTCTTAAACTCAAGCACTTCTTCCACGGTAGAAAACCAGTCGATACAATCTTCCGGCGTCAATCCACTACCATGAAACTCAAGAATCTCTACGCGGAATGCTGATTCCCAACTTCTAGAGTCACGTTCATGATACAAGTTCTCCCTTGCACGCTCAGCAAAGGGGTTTTCATTATCATCATCATCGGTTCCTTCGGTGTTTGATTCATCCGTAGGAAGATGACGGCGCTCATGTCGTTGCAGCAAAGTAGCTACTTGACCTATGAGCTGTTTCAACGCGCGTGAGAGTTCATCGTACCTTGTTCTCTCCATCAACTCATCAATCAAAACTTCGCGAGGACCACCACGACCTCTGCCACGAACCATGATTGAAGGATCGATACCCAATCTGAATACCAAATGGTGTAGGATGTTAGTACCGGAAACGATAGAAATCAACACATCTTTATAAACTTCTCAATAGGAAGTGGTTTTATTAATCTCTCATTCAATGTCCTGACAAGTAAAAGACGCGGCCTTTATATAGGCTTACAGACTTAATTGCCAGAACTAGAAAATAAAGGAATATCACTACAAAATCTAAACAATTAAAGAGGAAATCCTAGGAAAATCAAAAGAATATGATATCATGCCAAAAGCTGCATAATATCTCTTATTTCCTAACTTAAATATCCTAAAGTAACCAAAGTCAGACCAAGTTTCCATAAATGGTTAGCGATTACGGTTTCGGCGCTCCATTTCCTCAAGGTAGGATTCAGCCATGTTGTACACTACATCACATTCATCCAAAAAAATACGGTTAGTCCCGGTTAAATCCACGAATTACGGACCAAATACTCATCCCTACTGACCGAGACAAGGGGTGGCTAGAGCCCACCCCAAAACTCATCAAAATTGACTCGGGCCCATTGAAAATGCTCACCAAAATTGACTCGGATTTTTGAAAATGCTCATGATCTTATCCCTTTGAAAATGTGCAAAAATAAATTCTTAGCAGACCAGATGACACATTACACTTTGAAGTGACTTTTTAATTGTTGAATTAGTTGTAGATGTATAGTCAAATTAACTGTAATATGAAGAAAATAAAACTATCATATTTTCAAGTGTGGTTATGTTAAGATGTTAGAGTTCTTTAAATTGTCTTTTTAAGAAGTTACTTAGCTCTAAGGGAAGTTCCTATAGTAATTGAGGCAAACCAAAAATTTTGTTGAGCCACGTGGATTGCCAACCGTGTTTTTCCACTATAGGAAATTCAATTAAAATGAACAGATTTGATAAATTGCGACTCATCACTTAATATAATATAATTAAAGTTTTAATTAAATATGATAAAGTTAAAAGTAATGAATATGATATAATAAAATTAAAAAAAGTATACATATAATAATGTTTCTTTAATAGTTAAAAAGTCAGAACAAGTTAGAAAGTTAGTAAAGTTGTAGTGGCCGTTTGTACAATGCTCACCCGCGTCGGTGCTTTGGTCGCCCACGTTTGTGGTTTAATCGTGCGGTGCATAATTAAACGCTCGTTGTCCATCCGTTTTTCATGTTTGTTGAGTCCATAGTGGAAGCAAAATGAACAAATTACAAGTTTGTTGAGTCCATAGAAACTACTCTAAGAAAATAGACCAAAATCTCAAAAGTCTATAGGGTTTGTAGTCGCCTGAAAAGTAATCCAAAAAACGGGTCAAATTCCTAGAAAACAGTAAAATTTGTAGTGGACGGCTAAACTCATGAAAAACCAATGGAAAGAAAGGACCACTGGTCAATCTTCCCGATTTTTTTTTGAAGCGAAAGATAGATGTATTAAATAAAAATCAGTTTGGAACATGCGTTACACCAGCTAAAAGTTGAGCTGAAATATCTCTAGGAGATGTACTGAACCAAATACTAGTTAAACGACTCTCTCTGGCTAATTTTGAGAGAATTTCTGCTACCTTATTACTTTCTCTGGGAATGTATGAAAATTTCCAAGAATTGAAAGAAGTAAAAAGAACTTTGATGTCTTTGATCATATTGAGTAATCTCCAGTCGATAGAGATGTTGATGTTATTGCCTGCATCTACTACTGCTTTTGCATCTATATGAAAATGCACCTCTAGATTTAAACTCCTTGCCCAATTAACTGCTTCCCACAATCCTACACATTCAGCGTGCTCTGCATCCCTTAAGCTTTCTAGATAGATGCACCTTGCCGCTTGCTATGTACCTGCACAATCACTAATAATTAGCCCATCCCTCCATTAGTATCTTTATAAGAACCATCACAATTGAGAGTAAGAGTATCAAAAGGAGGAGGGTTCCAGTGAATATTAGAACGATTGATTTTTTTGTTAGAATGTAGTAAAGGGAATTTCAGTGTTGCGTGCTCCTCGATGTAGCTTTTACATATCCTAATTGTTCTATCTGGCAGAGGACTGATGTTCTTAAAAACCTTATCACATATGTCTGACCAGAGACACTAACCGATAATAATTCTGCAACAAATATCTTTCTCAGAAATTTTCCTTGAATGAAGATCATCAAACCAACTGCAAATCCAATTCGATAAAGTGATAGCTCCATTAGAAGTCCATCCTAGAATATTAAACCAAAACATTCTAGCTATGTTACAGTCTATCAACACATGAGAAGGAGTTTCTTGAAACTGTTCACAGAAAGGACATTCATATGAAATTCCAGGAACTACAGATCTTAGGACATCCCTTGTAGACAGTGAGTTAGAGATTGCTTTCCACAAGAAATGTCTTATTATAGGAAGGACAAGTAGCTTCCACATAATAAAGTATATTTTCCTCATCCTTGTACCAATAGAAACTGCATTATTTTGGTCTTCAAACATCTGACAGTACAAGACTTTACTGAGAAATTCAATTTCTCTCAAGCATCCACAAAACCTATCTTCTTGACTAGTATGAATGAAGATGCATGCGAAGAATATAGTTGATTGTAAGAGGCTCAAACAACTGGTTTAGAGTATTAATGTTCCATGTATTAGATTCATGGGAAAAGAGTTGATGAACATGTTTAAAATCTTGATGAATAGAGCAACCCTGCAACGGTGTAGGTGGAGTTGCCATGTCAGGGATCCATCTATGCTTCCAAATAAGAATTGACTTACCATCACCTAAACTCCAACAAGAGTGTTTTAAGACAAAATCAATATCTGAGCTCATACTCCTCCATGACCAGGTAGAGTTAGTCTTCTTCTTCAAATGAAATAAATCATCATCAGGAAAATATTTCGCCTGTAAAGATTTAACCATCATAGATTTAGAATCAGAACATAATTTCCAAGACGTCTTTGCCAAAAGTGCTCTATTAAATATTTTCATATCTCGAAAATCCAAACCCCCTTCATCTTTGGCTTTTTGAGTATTTTTTCATTTGATTACATGGTTTCCTTTGGAGGATTTCTTATTTCTCCAGAAATCTTGCTGAAAAGAACTCATTTTTTTATGGTAACATCGGGGAGCTTGAACTTGTCATGTGACGAATAGGAATAGCATTTGAGACATTTTTTTTATGATAACAGAACGAGTCGCTTCTGACACATTACTTCCACTCCATTTATAAAATTTGAAGTCCATTGTATCCACCAGTGTTGAGAAAGGTATACGCTTGTTCCTTCCAATAAAGAAGGGAATGCCAAGATACTTCTCTTCTTTAATATTTAGTTGTCTTACTTGCATTATTCCACTGATAGTTTGGCACATGCTTGGTTCCATGTTGGAGCTAAAATAAATAGCTGATTTGCTGAAACTGATCAACTGCTATGAGAAAGAACTGAATTCTTCGATGACTTGTAATAATTTATGAACTTGATAATGGTTAGACTTGCAAAACAACAAACAATCATCTTCAAATAGAAGATGATTGATTTTAGGAGCTGAGCGAGATATTTTCATACATGTTAGCTGACCAGTTTTCTCACAACAAGTTAAGTATCTTGAGAAGGATTTCATTGCCAGTATGAACAAGTAAGGTGATAAGGGATCACCTTGACGAATACCTCTAGAAGGTTTGAAAGCCGTAGCGGGAGAACCATTGAGCATAACTTCTATCTCCGTTGTTGAAATACATTGCGATATGAGATAAAAAATTTTATCTGAGAAACCAAATTTACTTAAAATGTTTAGAAAGAAGCTCCATTCAAGTCTATCGAAAGCCTTACTCATATCCATTTTAAGTGTAAGATGACTACCCTTTCCTTATTTCCTCTTCATTGCTTGTACAATCTCTTATACAAGACAGATATTCTCTGAGATTAATCTGCCTGGTACATAAGCAGATTGTATTGGAGATATAATATTGAAGATATGTTTCTTCATTCTCAAAGCAATAATCTTTGAAATAATTTTATAGACTGTATTGCATAATGCAATTGGTCTAAAGTCTTCAGGATTTTGAGGTGTTTGTATATTTGGAATCAAAGAGACTCTAGTTCTATTAAGCTGTTTTAGAAGAAAACCTAAATGGAAAAAAGACTTGATCATCGAACAAACATCTTCCTTTACTATCTGCCATGTCAATCTTCCTGATTAAATTCACATTTTTATCCTGAAATGAGTGTTTGGCTGCATCAATTTGCTTGTCAGAGTCAAAATTTCCATGCTTTGCTCATCATAAAAATTTCCATTTTTATCCACATTTTTACATTGAAAACCGGTATCTATATATTAGTCACGCATCTATTACTCAATTCACATGCTTTGATGTTTAAAGACCTGATGCATCTTTTCTTTTGATTCATATGTTGACGTCTTCTGCTTGACAGGTTGAGTTCTTCTGTCTTGGCAGGTATTGAGATTCCCAAGTTTGTAGATAATGTTACTTTTTCTTTATACATTTTCATAGAATGATGTTTGGGAAAGCTTGAGTTATGTCAGAAACCTAGTTTCTTTGGTTCCAAACCTAGACTTGAGTCAGTTGACTAATATTTTCACATAACTCTGGCCGAATTTCTTATAAAGCAACCCACTGACGGAGACAAGGGGTGGCTAGGGTGGGCTCATCAAAATTGACTTGGGCCCATTGAAAATGCTCTCACAGAATACAGGATAATTTGGGGCATACATACTTATTATGCCATCCAATGATAGTTTATAAGGGGTGTCCTAATGATGCTGAAGTTACTATAATACTCCTGCATAGTTTAATTTATATTAATACTCTTCCACTAAATTAAATTCTAATCCTAAAACTTTCTCACTAATTAACCCATCCCCTAATTAACTACCCACTCACTAATTAACCGTTACCCACTAATTAACCCACAAACAACCGTTACTTAAACAAAAAAAAATTAAAATTTTTTTAAAACTAGAAACCCTTCTCTCTCACTCTTTTTCTCATCTTCTTCTCCAAAAACACAAACAAAATTCTGAACTTTCTTTCTTTGATTAAGTTCTCGATTAAACCCATTAATGACACCTCGTGTTAAGCGATATAGAAATACTGTGCCGAATCCTAGTGTTGCTTCTGTAACATCTCAATCTAGGATTTTTGGAAAAGATGGTGACGAAGAGGATAGTGGATTGATTGGTGTTGGAGAGGGAGAAATAGAGGTTGATCTTTAAAATTGCAGATAGAAAGGTATTTCCCACAAAACCATTGCTTGTTTTTGTGTATTTCGTTGATTTATGACATGTAATCGATGATTCGTCTCGGTTTTGTTAGTTTCAGAGTAGTGTTCGGCTGAAATTTAGCAGCTGAACTTAATTTTTTTTATACATACGAACAACAGTTCGGCTGAAAACTTGTTATATTTTGAATATCGTATGAGCCGAACCTAGTGGTTCGTCTCATAAATTTTTGTATGGTAATAAGCCGGACTTGAATACCATTATTTCAGAACCGATCTAATATTGTTGGGTACATTGTTCGGCTCACTGTGATAAATATCGAATGTGCCGAACGTTTCTCTGACAATGGCTAACACTGTTGGGCACCTTGTTCGGCTTATATTGATAAATATCGAATGTGCCGAACTTTACATTGTGTATTCCCAATAGCTTCCTGTAAACTTGTCCACTTATAGGTGAGTTATCACATTGTGTAGTAGAATAATATTTATTTAATTTGGAAAACTAATTAAGGTTTGTCATTTGTTTTAGCACCCATTCGGGAAAATTCAAAGCCAAGCTTAAAAGGAGAACAATGGAAGTGACTCCTTCTAACTCATAAACTCCCAAACCTTGAGGTGGTGGCACAAAGAACTTACATGCAGGGAAAAGGGGTATTGACACGACTTGCTCTTTGCTTGTAGAACAAGAGGATGACAATGATGAAGATGTTGGTGAGGAAAATCAAGAAGAAGAAGAACTATAACAAGAATAAGAGAAAGTTGTTACATCAAGGGAGACAGGTAAGCACATTCCTCATCCGGATAATGTGATACGTCCTCGCAGGGATGGGTAGCCACATGGTCTCCCTGAAGATGGTGGAAGAGTGTTGATTGGCTACAAGGAGTCATGGGCGAAGAGAATTTACGAGACTCCGGATCACAGGGATGCAGTCCGCGTACTTAGACACCAAAGCGCCGCACATTGGGATATTTTCAAAGAGGCTCCTGAGTTGGTGGCTTTAGTACAAGGCTCTGGTTTATGACCTGCTATTTTCTATGCACAAGAGGAATTTGACGCAGTTACAAACTCAGCCTTTTGTGAGAGATTTTGTCCGGAGACTTACACATTTCATCTCCCCTTTGGCGAGATGTCAATTACTCCAGATGATGCACAAAAGATTAGTGGTCTTAGAATGCATGGGAAAAATGTGAACTCAGCGGTTTATGAAATGACTTGGGATGAGTTGTATGTACTTGCTGAGGAAACTCTTGGTTGGCCAAAAGACAAGACAGAATTGGAGTTTGCCTGCGCTGCTAAAGAGGTGAAGTTTGTGAATTCTAGCACAAAGAAGTTGAAGAAAATCAAGTTCACCGCTTTGAAAAAGTATTTTGGAGACACGAATTTTTTTTTTTCAAATGGAGACTTGGTTATAGACGAGGTCACAGCTACGCGCACTGCTACTATTTGTTACTTTATGAAGTGTTACATTTCCCGATAACAGTGGAAACAAGTGTAATGCTCTATACCTTCAATTGTTAATGGATTTGAAAATGTTAGAATTGAATAAATGTCCCTTGTTTTGATGGACTTTACAAATATCCTTTTCACACAATAAATATATCCCTACTTTCTTCAAAAAAAATCAATTTTATTATCAATACCAACTTTACCCTTCATAACGTCGTTTTCACCGAACGATCGTTTCATTTTCAGATTCAGATCTAAATTTTATCTCTTCCTCTTCCACCATATATTCTTCATCGCCACCATCTCCATGCCAGCACCACCTCCACTTCCACCATCACCTCTTACCACCATCAGTATCACCACCTCCTCCCAAAGAATCGATTTTAGATCGATTTCCTCTTGATTCAGCTACAATCTTAAATCTGGTGAATTTTTAACGAGAAATTATTCTCCAAAAACGAATCTCGGGTATGAGAAACATTAGATTCATTTCTATTTCGACTTGATTTGTCTTGAAATACCTAAAATAAATGATATCAGTGTTAGTTCTTGAAGAGATCGATAGATTGGATTTTAAGGTTTCAATCTCTGGTAATTTTGAGTTGAAATAGAGAACCAAAATCAAAAAAAATCCAGGGAGTGAGCGACAGATCAGGTTTGTGTCCAACACCCTAGAAATCTTCAATTTTGATTTTCTGTATTTTCACATCATTTGAATTGAATTTCTTGCATAAGTATGGATGTGTTTTCATTATGTAAGTTAGCTAGTAAAGATTGGATGGCCATGATATAGGATTTTAGTGATGTTGAAAATTATCGGATTTTAATAGTAGTAATATGTATCATTGTTTTGACTAAATTCAGTGGCGTTGGTGATTTTTTGGGGTTGGTGGTGGTATTGTTTGTGGTTTATTGCTACTTTGGAGTAGTCCCTTCTAATGAATTTTGATAATGAATTTGTAGTAGCAGAAAGTAGTAACTTTAGACTTGATATTTCAAAAAGCAATGGACAAAATCCAGTTCCTGATGACAAGCCTCGGTGAGTTGGTAGAATGAATGGGGACCGTGCTCTTAAGATACTTATGCCAAAAGTTTAATCAATGGACTTGATTTTGATATGACGTCATCTTTAAGGAACTATGCGACGAAATTGCTTCGAAAGATGTCTTTCTCGACAAATACATAGAAGATATATAGAACCTTGTCTACGACAAAATGTTACAGGCCAAAAATGTTTACCGATATTGTCATCTTATTATATCGTATCATACTTATACAGGCTAAAAATGTTGCTGATCTTGTTTGTTGGAAATTTCTTATCTTGATTTGCAGGTCAGTTATAATGGTAGACTTAACAGATAAACATATCAAGATAAGTTTTTAGTTGAGCTGAATCCTAACCTTTGTAAGACTTGGATGCATTTAAAGTTGTCTAGATTTAACTATATATACAATTTACCATTTGTGTTGTCACTGTCTGAGTGAGCCTTTGTTTTTTTTATGTGATTTTGCAGGTCTCTATAAGTGTTGGTTTCCTTGAAGTAGCTCCCTTTGGGTTCAGTTAGACTGCTGCTACTTTCTTGGTTGGATTCTCTTTCACATTCTTTCAGGTGTACTTCTCTTGATGCATTTATTAATTCAATAATTCATTTCCCTAATAGTGTGAAATTAGTCATGGTGTGCAATTGAGATTTTTGCAAGAAAATAGTATTATCTCTGCTACATTATGCTACCTTTTCCATTGTCTTTGACTGATATTGCGCTAAACTTAGGCATTGTGGTTTTTGATATTATTATCGAGCCTTGGTTTTTTTCCAATTATGTAAGAGAAGCTTTAGAGTGAATCATACAGCAACATATTTAGTATAAAATGTATTGCTTTGTGTAGTATTAATGTGTGTGTAGTCTTATAATTTTTTCAGTTTCCTTGAACTTGTAGAAAGTGAGGATGAGAGAGTGCTTAGAGAATTGGCGTAACTATTAGATTCTTATGATGCATACATAACAAAGGTAATATTGTTAAACTACTGGAATGCTACGTAGCATTCTTCTTTTATTGTCTGTCATAGGTTTGATGATATTTATGTAGTAAAATGACTTACTTTCTTCTTTTTCAGAAAGGAGGAAGTTCTGCTACTCCAGAATGCTCAAAGTGAAGTGACTTACGTACACAGGCAGTTGCTATTTGATTACCGGGCACCTTTCTTGAGCTTTGTTCATTAATCAGTTTTTTGTATATTATATCTACGTTGCCTGATTGTACTTAGTTTTCTCATTGTACATTTGTTGATGTGATCAGTAGGAGAATGTTGACAAGGTACAATAATGTGCAAAAGTTGTGTATAATCGAGCATCAACAGGTTGATCTTAACAAGGTACCACCCTTCTTCATTGTAAAAAATATTTTTGGACTTCAGTTTTTAAAGGGAATGTTACTTTGTGTTTCCACCCTTCTTCATTGTAAAAAATATTTTTGGACTTCAGTTTTTATGGGATCAACTCCTATTGTTGATCCCATTTTTATGGATCAACTAAGGTTGTTGATCCAATTTTTTATGGATCAACTCCTGTTGTTGATCCCATTTCCTTAAATTAGTACAATTATGCGTGTAGTTTATATGCTTGGTTTTTATAGATGTAATTCTTCAACTGTTGAATTTGTGGTGCAATGGTAGCATGACTGACTCCATGTCAGATGATGCGTGTTCGACTCACGCCAAGTTCACTCCATTTACATGGATCAACTTTAATTGTTGATCCAATTTAGTGGATCAACTACTGCTGTTGATCCCCTAAATTGGATAAACTTCTACTGTTGATCCTTTTTGTCTTTTTGTTTTTTTGGATCAACTACTGTTGTTGATCCCCCAAATTGGATCAACCGCTACCGTTGATTCTATTTTTATTTGGATCTAAGTACTGTTGCAGATACAAAAATATTTGAACCAGTGGTGGCGGCGGCGCGGCGGCGGCAGAATAGTGGTAGTGGCGGACTGGTGGTGGTGACGGAGTGGTGGTGGAATATTCGTGGTGGCGGCGGCGGCGGCGGACTAGTGGTGGTGTAATGGTGGTGGTGGCGGTTGGTAGGTGGTGGTTGTTGAACGGTGGTGGAATGGTAGTTGAATAATGTTGGTGGTGGTGGTTCTAGTAGTGGTGGTGAATTGGTAGAGGAAGAAATTTGTTCCATTTTGAAATAAAGAAAAATATTATATAGGTGAGGGTATTAAGGTAATCTAATTTTAAAAGGATAAGGTTATTAAAAAGTAGGGACATATTTATTGTTGTATAAGGATATATTTATAGGGTGTCAAAAGTAGGGACATATTTATTGTTGTATAAGGATATATTTATTGAGTGTCAAAAGTAGGGACATATAAATACCTGGCGAGATTGGGGTATACCCAGATTAATTGGGTTATACCCAATTTCAAGGGACATGGTGTGTCATTATTAAAAAGTGTGATTTTACTTTAATACCCTCGGACTAATTAAATCTTAAAAATAAACCCATTTCTTAATTTCATTAATCCTAAAATTAAAAAACTAACCAACTCTTAATCTTCTCTTATTCTTATTCTTCATCTTCATCTTCCATCAACCAAAGCCATATAAAAATCTTCAACTTTGATTTTCCAAAAAAATTGTTGACTCTACCAGCGAAAAGAAGACTATAAATGATGTTTAAATAAAAACCCATCATTGTGTTTTTAGGTTAGAAATCGAAAATTATGATTTCCGTGTTTTTGGTCGGCAAGGTCGTAACATGCATATCTTGCCGACTTTTCATAACGACCATGGCGTATTTTGATCAAATTTTTCGACAAATTTACAGGTATTTTTGAATACCTTGCCAGGCCAAAAACAGTAGGAAGGGTATTTTTGAATACCTTGCAGGCCAATAAATTTTTTATGTCATCTCCTGTATGTCAAAAAACAAAAGTCGGCAAGGTCGACGATGAAGATCATGCCTAGGCCACTTTTGGCCGCGGTGGGCGATGAAGATCTTGCCGACCACTTTTGGCCTAAGCATGATCTTCATTAGTCGACCTTGTCGACTTTTTCATACTTTAAACTCGAAAGTGTTGATTTATTCATTGATTTTGAGTATGATTTCATATAACAGATTTCGGTTGTGTGCTTCATTTTCGTTGCAAGAGATATTCTCAAGAAAAAAAAAAAAAATCATCAAAAATCATCCTACAAAAGTTCAATCAAAAACAAATTTCATAACTTAAAACTCATAAGTTTTAATCTATTCAATCAATTTAAACTTAATTAATTAATCTAATCAAAATTTTAGTGTTAATTAAACGAGTGCAATTTTGCCATTTTGAAAATATTTGGTTAAGGGGTGACCTCTTTTACTTCAAAATGACCCTATTTTGTCTCATTGAGTATACCCCAATTAGTTTGGGTATACCCCAATCAAGCCAGGTATAAATAATGTACCCTAAGTTTTGTTTTTTTTTTTTATTGTTGGTGTAGGTATGGATATATGACCATTTCCAGGAATTGAATTTAGCCAAGGAAGATGACAAATGGGTAGATACATTCCCTACCTCGGCCAAATGGAGTTTCAAGGAAAATAAGAAGAGGAATAAAAAGGAAATCTTGATAGCTTTGAGAGAAAAGTTAGACTCTTTGACTGCTGAACAAGTTGTATTTCAACCATACAAAAAGGATGAAGAAGATGATGAAGTTGTTGAGGATGAAGATATTCCATTGGGGATGTACTATGTGCCATTGTTTTATCCCGAAGGATTTACAGTGTTTGATCCCCGTTAAGTACTCCCGTCAATATAGATTTATCCAAACGATTCCGGTGATATAGGAATCAAAGTTCAAGTTGTTGGCCAAGGGTTCTAAGGGAACAAAGAGTACAGAAAGTTCATGGAATGCCGAATATGATCCCGATCCTACCACTGATTGTTGGGATAAATTGGAAGATAACAAATTAAGTTGGGTTGACTTAGAAGAGTTGCGTGACGATCCTTGTGAAGTTGACCCGGCTTATATAGATTGGTATAACCAAATTTCACATCCCTTAATCATTAATAAGGAAAGTCAAGCTTTGGTAGATGGTAAGAGGGGAAAGCGAACACAAAAGGAAGTGGAGCCAAAGACGAGGAAGAACACAAAGAGCATGGTTGAAGATGTTTCTAAGTCTTACCGAACTATGGTATATTGAGTGCATACTTTTAAAGTTGTTTTCAATATTTTTGTATGTTGTTGCTTATATGTTGTAACTAAATTTTATTAGGTGGTCGGGGGTAACGACGTGTTGAAGACTATGAAGAAGAAAATTGATTGCAATGTGGAGATGGCGGTGGAAGAGCAAGAATTTATGTACAGCCGTTGGGATGGAGTAATCAACAAAGTTGAAGGTGCGAGTGGAAGTGGTGGTAACAAAGTTCGTGGTGGTGGAAGACGCGGTCGTGCTCAATAGATGATTATGTTCAAGTTGGAGTACACTAGGTTTTTAGGGTTTGTTTTTTAAGTAATGTTTGAATTTAGCACAATTTTATTTATTTGAAGAAAACAATGTTATGTGTTTGGTTTTCGGTACAATGTTTCGATGGTTAACTACAATGTTATGCTTTTATGTTTAAGTGAAATGTTATGCTTTGAGTGCACTACGACACGTAAGTTACAGTATAAGGTTCGGCTTATAAATATGTAATACGTATTAGCCGAACCCTGTTCTGACATTCCTCAAATTTCTAAGTAAAAAGCTCGGCTTATAAGTGTTTAACGCGTAAAAGCCGAACTAATTTGGTGACATTCGTCAATTCTCTTAGTAATAAGTTCGGCTTAAACTAAGATTTTATCAAGAGCCGAACTATTTGTAAAGTATTAGAATATTCTAGAAACTTGTAAATTACTATGCTACCCTTAAGTTGATATAAAATCAAAAAATTATCTTTTGGGTCAAAGCATAAGGAACATCAAAATAACCTCTTCGGTTCTTCTCCTCTTCTCTATTCAAACCAAGTCGGAGAAAAACGGTTAAAATCATATTTCATCGCCGAAATTAATCGTCGATTCATAAAAATTTGATCGTCGATTAAACACAACTATAAAATGGCTTGTGAAAAACAAAAAACAATTGGTAGGCGGTCCAAATCTTCTTCTAATCCATCAATTGAAGACTAACAACTGTTAGAAGCAGTTCAAACTGAAATTGACAAAGAAGTTCAATCAAGTGAAGAAGAAACCCCGAAAATGAGGATTAGAAGGTATTTTATACAAACCCAACCATTTAATTTGTTGATTAATGCATTTTATTGTATTGTTAGATTAGGTTTAATTCAAAAAACCTAGTTTTTTTCGGAACACAGAGAAAGGTTCAGCTCATAGGGTGTAATTTATTATCCGCCGAACTTTTAACTGAAGAACAGTTCGGCTAATTTAAATCATCGCCGATCTTTGAATTTCGTAGGTTCGGCGATTTCTTAAAGCGTTCGTATGTTTCAAGAACTTGATTCTGTAACCTATTTTTTTCAGGATATGCTGTGTATTCAGTAGGATTATACTTATTTATGTTTTTGTACTATGTATAGGAACCAAAAGGTTAAAATGAAAAACCGGGAAGATCAACCAGATGTGGAAGATCAACCTGAAGTAGAAGAACACCAACAACCAGAGAAGCAAGATGCTACACCTCGTGTTGTTGGGTTTCACATTCCTGATGATGAGATGTAATAGATGCACGAGAGGATGGTTTACCACACGATTTTCCAGCCAAATGAGGCAAAGTGTTGATTGGTTACAGAGAGTCTTGGGCTAAGAGGATATATGAGACTCCTGAGCATTGTCGTGCGGTCAGAGTTTTGAGACATCAAAGGGCTGCACATTGGGATTTTTTTAAAGAGGTGCCTGAGGTGACTGCTATAGTGCAAGCCTTTGGTTTATGTCCTGCCATTAGATATGGTCATCAGGAATGTGATAGAGTGAAAGCCTCCACCTTTGCTGAGAGATTTTGTCCTGAGACTTACACATTTCATCTCCCCTTTGGCGAGATGACAATCACTACTGACGACGCGTATAAGATTACGGGCCTTAGTGTCACCGGCGAAAGCGTGGATGCAGCGTTTTATAATATGAGTTGGGATGAGTTGTATAAGTTGGCGAAGGAAACTCTAGGTTGGCCAAGATCAATAACCGAACTAGAGTTTTGTTGTTCCGTGAGAGATGTCACTTCTACCCATGATGATAAAGGTGCAGCCAACAAGAAAAACAAGAAGTTCAAGTTGTTGAGGTTGAAAACCTATTTTGAGAAAACAACGGAGAGGGTTAAAGATGGAAAGTTAGTGATGACTGAGGAGTTAGTCAATCAAACTGCAACATCATATATGTTGCACACTCTTGGAAGAGATATCTTTCCAAACCTTTCTGGGAACAAGGTGAGTGCTCAATATCTCCAATTTTTCAAGGATGTTCACTCGGTTAATAGTTATGCTTGGGAAACAGCGTCACTTGCCTACCTACTCAATCAACTCGCACAAGCATCTAGGTTGGCAAGTACAAACATTTGAGGAAATTTCACTATGCTTCAGGTAATAATCTTCGTTAAATTTGAATTTGTTGTTCAAATTTTTCTTATTTAAAACAAAATATTGGTTGTTCAGTGCAAAGTTCGGCTTAAAACCATGCATATTTATAAGCCGATCTTTCTGATGTGGAGGTTCGGCACATTTTTTAATTTTCATTGTTTGCCGAACTTTCATAGTTCAGAGGATATTTTGAGAAATCTTGAATTATTTATGGACAATAGGAATTCATTTTCTTTGTTTGAGGATATTTTGAGAAATTTTGAATTATTTATGTAGGTGTGGGTATATGACCATTACCCGAAATTGAAATTGGCCAAAGTACATGAAAGTTGGGATAAAACTACGCCAACAGCGAATTGATATGAGTTTGAGGAAACCAAGAAAAGAAATAAGAAAGATGTGTTTATTAATCTGAGAGAGAAATTAGACTCTTTGGATGGGAGTGACGTCGTATTTGACCCATATTTGAGAGATGTTCAAGAAGATTATATTGTTCAAGATAATCGTGTGCCGATAGATATGTACTACATACCTTTATTTTATCTGGGTGGTTTTGTAATATATGATCCTCGTCGCGTACTACGTCAATTAGGATCTGTCCAAACGCTCCCAGTGGTTAACGATAAGTTCAGGTTGTTGCCATTGGGTTCCAATGGGACTAAAAGCACCACCTCTTTGTGGTGCCCCAAATATGATCCAGAACCAACCTTAGAGTATTGGAGAAGGTTGGATGCCAACAAGTTAAATATGAACCACTTACATATTTTGGGTGACGGTCCTCCAAAAGTTGAGCTAGGCTATATGGATTGGTATAATGAAATTTCACATCCGCTTATTATCAATAGAGAAAGTCAAGTTGTAGCTGACAGGGAGAAGGCAAAGGTTTCCAAAAAGAAGTCCAAGGCCGTCGACATTCAAAAGGCATATAAAACAATGGTAAGCGATGTCTTCAATTTTTACTTGTTTAAGTGTTACTTCTTAAATATTAATGTTCTTTGACCTTTAAATGGAACCAGGTTGCGGCGAGTAAGGAGTTGTTGATAAATTTGAAGAAAATAATTTCTTGCAAAACTAAGATGACAGTGGAGGAGCAAGAGGATTGGTACAACCAGTGGGATGCAGTCATAAACAAAGGAAAATGACCGAATAAACCAGGAAAAAGGCCGACGAGCAAGAGGCCACGACAAGAAGGTGAAGGCTCAAGTCAAGCTGCTAGGGGCAGGCCAACTGGTGAAGAGGATGAGAATGTACGTCCTAAAGGGAAAAGAGGTCGTGGTCAGTGAACTATAAGTTTGGATGTGTAAACTGCCTTGAATTTCTGGATTTCTTTCTTAAGCAAAGTTTCTTTGTTATGAGTCGTGAAGTACACTTAGTTCGTTATGTTTTGTTAAATACACTTGTTTTGGTTGAGTACCTTGAATCATATGTTTTAATGTAATTTTCGATGGTTTTATATGTTTGGTTCGAATGTTTGGTGGTCTTTGAAACAACTTAAAGGAACATGGTTCGGCTCAAATTACTATTTACGTAGTTGCCGAACCCGTTGCCTTGAATAAATTTTGGTTTACGCATTTGGTTCGGCTCATTATATTAGACCCGAATAAGCCGAACCCTTAATTCAACAAGTTCGGTTGATAAGGAAATCGTTAATATGAGTCGAACATTACACTGATTTCTGTAAAATACAAAGGCGTTTTTTTGCTTTTTCCAAAAATAGATCTGTTGTGGCTTTTTCTATATATAGTATTCTATTCACAGCATTGGGTCTGCTTAAATCATTGTTTTCGTCTATACTAATTCATGGAACCATTCACCGTAGAAGATGATAAGTTTGTCATAACTCGTTTTGGTTATTAAAATCTTGTACTTGTTACTTTGTAATGGTTAGTGATTTTATAATGGTTAATTTGTAATGGTGATTTTATGATTTGAAACAATTTAGGTAATTTAATCTCATTTGCAGGTTCAACTAATATGGTTCGGCTTTATAATTAAATTACATATAAGCCGAACCATAACATTTTTGAAATCTTCTCAGGATCGGCTTATTATTGAATATTACGCATAAGCCGAACATTACACTGTTGTTTATGGGTAAAAATCGTTTCCGCCGATTTTGGTAAATTCGGTAGGTGAGTGAGAAACTGGTTTAAACCCTAAACAAATATGCTGCATGTGAGCACTTTATAGATTCGAGAGATCAATCTGTACAAGTCCGGAAACCAAGAAATGGCCGTTCCAGACTTGCTTCGGTCACAAAGTGGAGGAGAAAGGTTGATTTGGGGAGGAAGCAAAGAAAGGTGTTGAGACCAGAATAGTGCGGGAGAGTAGTGTCTCGACTTTTATCGAAAGTGAAAGCTTAGGAAGCTTGCAAGAGATGAAAGCTTTTTTGGAGAGCTTGCAAAGTTGCCTTTTCCGAGAGTGTTGTATTTTTCTCTGACCGAGACTTATTGTCCGGTGGAAATAGGTAAGACCTATTTATACAAGTCGAGATTGAAACGTACCTGTGCCTCATGAAGGAAGAGAGTAAAGGGTGAAATAATGGGAGGAGGTGGTAACCAGTATGGTGTTAATGGGTGAAAACGTTTTCACCATTATTTCCTCATTTATTTGACCGCTTTATTCCTATTCACGCTTTCTTAATGTGAGCGTAGTGTACGCTGCAAGTTGTGACCGCCAAACCAACACTCGAAAGCATCCCCCAGTTTGTGTTGATGTCTCGAGTGTTGGTTGCATCTTGAGTGCAAGTGGTGCTGCTAGGGGCGCATGTGGCATGTGCCAATGGCATGTGCGGAATGCCTTTGTTGCGAGTTGCACCTCGGCGCAAGTGGCAATGCCAGAGGCTGCTAGTGGCGTGTGTGGCATGTGCCAATGGCATGTGTGGAATGCCTTGGTGGTAGGTTGTACGTTGAGTGTAAGTGGCAATGCATAGAGCTGCTAGTGGCGTGTGTGGCATGTGCCAATGGCATGTGCGGAATGCCTTGGCGGTAGGTTGCACGGTTTTGCAAGTTAGGCTACCAGCGTGGGTTTTGGCATGTGCCAATGGCATGCGTGGCCAATTTGAATCATGGCCCGTGTTTAGAAAAGCTACCAGCGAGCGTGTTGGCATGTGCCAATGGCATGCGTGGCCAATTTGGGTCGCATACTGGTAGGAAAAGCTACCGGCGAAGCGTGTTGGCATGTGCCAATGGCATGCGTGGCCAATTTGGGTCGCGCCTTGGTAGAAATAGCTACCAGCGAGCGTGTTGGCATGTGCCAATGGCATGCGTGGCCAATTTTGGTCGCGCCTTGGTAGAAAAAGCTACCAGCGAGCGTGTTGGCATGTTCCAATGGCATGCGTTGCCAATTTGGGTCGCGCCTTGGTAGAAAAAGCTACCAGCGAGCGTGTTGGCATGTGCCAATGGCATGCGTGACCAATTTGGGTCGCGCCCTGGTAGGAAAAGGTACCAGCGAGCGTGTTGGCTTGTGCCAATGGCATGCGTGGCCAATTTGGGTCGCGCCTTAGTAGAAAAAGCTACCAGCGAGCGTGTTGGCATGTGCCAATGGAATGCGTGGCCAATTTGGGTCGCGCCCTGGTAGGAAAAGCTACCAGAGAGCGTGTTAGCATGTGCCAATGGCATGCGTGGCCAATTTGGCCTAGGTTGCATGATTTGCAAGCCTAGGCGTGGGCGCCATTGTGGCATGGCATGGTTAGGGCCAAGGTAAGGGTGCTTGGCTTGGCGTGACGTGACTAGCGTAGCTAGGGCCAAGGCAGAGTGCGTTTGGCATGGCGCGGCTAGCTCGGGCTAAATGTGGCTGGCATGATTTGCGATTGGCACGGAGGTGCGGCTAGCATGGTTGGCATGCTTTGGCGCGTTTGGTGCGGCTAGCATGATTTTCCATTGGCACAGAGGTGCGGCTAGCTTGGGCTAGGTGTGGCTGGCATGATTTGCCATTGGCACGGAGGTGCGGCTAACATGGTTAGGTGTGGCTGGAATGATTTTCCATTGGCACGGAGGTGCGGCTAACATGGTTGGCATGCTTTGGCGCGTTTTGGTGTGGCTGGCATGATTTGCCATTGGCGCAGAGGTGTGGCTAGCTTGGGCTAGGTGTGGCTGGCATGATTTGCCATTGGCACGGAGGTGCGGATAACATGGTTGGCATGCTTTGGCGCGTTTTGGTGTGGCTGGCATGATTTGCCATTGGAACCGAGGTGTGGATAGGGCCAAGGTAAGTGTTTTTGGCTTGGCGTGGTGTGATTAGCGTATCTAGGGCCAAGGCGAGTGCATTTGGCATGGGCGGCTAGCTCGGGCTAAATGTGGATGGCATGATTTTCCATTGGCACGGAGGTGCGGCTAGCATGGTTGGCATGCTTTGGCGCGTTTGGTGTGGCTGGCATGATTTGCCATTGGCACGGAGGGGAATTAGGGTTTTGTTCGTCGTAACCCTAATTTGAAAAAATATCCCCCTATTAATTACTGATTACATGCATTAAATGTCCCAATAAATGTGTCACTGGTGACATTAGGTTATTTGGGGTTTTACGATTTTACCCTTTGTTTAAAAACCACCATCAATATTAAGTCCTCGCTTAGCTCGGGAAGGGAGCTTTGTTGCGAGGTAAGCATAAGATGGTGACAAACTATCAACAACAAACTGTAAAGAGAATTGAGGAGGCTCGTCTGACCTTTTTATAAATAGGATTTGGAATCCTTGCCTCTGGCAGTCTTGCACAAATCGGGAGGCTGGCACAATTGGGAAGTCAGCATCATTGAGAGACAGGAAAGCTAGGCGGCATCGAGAAATTGACACGAGTTGGGGAGGCGAGCGTGCTAGCTGGTGGGACCGGCGCAAGGTGGGGAAGCTGAACGTGCTTGCTGGAGGGACCGGCGCAAAGTGTGAAGCTGATCGTGCTAGCTGGCGGGACCGGCGTAAGATGGGGAAGCTGAGCGTGCTAGCCGGCGTGACTTGGGCGGTTGTAGGGAAGTTTGGTGAGACTGGCGCAAACTTGATGGGACCGGTGAAAACAAGAAGGGAGTAAGTGTTTCTACAGATAGTAAAGTTTCCTTATTTTGCCTTCCTTCACGCGCGGCTTCAATCAGGGCATCATCCATGCCAAAAATCTGGAAGCGTTACGTCCATCATTACTTCCTTTCCTTCTTTAAGTATCCGTATTCATACCCAACGTAATTGCATCATCTCCCTCGTTTGAGAAAGGGTTCTTCTTGTTGAATTTTTTCCTCTTCGTCATGTCGCACAGAGACGAATCGTCTTCTAACCAGCCAGATTTTCCAGGTGAAGGCGCGAGGTCTGACTCTTGCAAAAGCACCCCGACTAGGGTTATTCGGGCTAAGAAGATCATACCGGTATGTTTTCTTCTTCTTCTCCGTTCGTGTTATCCTCTTTTTATATGTGCATAGATATGATGGAACTGGATCATTTTCCCCATCTTTTGCAGTGTATGATGGGACCCTCCAGGGATGGCTGCGCCTTTAAATCTTCGGAGAAGGGCTTCAGACTTGGCGGAGATCGATCTTCTTCTCTTGAGGAGGCATTAGTTGGGATTGAATCTCCATTCCACGAAGCTAGTGAAATCATTAAGGACCTCCCTTCCATCTATCCCCATGAAGAACAGTGCATGTTCGGACTTTCTTGGGTTCGGTGAGCATGGAGGAGGGCGAGAGAACAAGGAAGAGTCTTGGCATGTTGAGAGGTTTCAGTGCGGCAAAGACTTTCCTCGATCCGGGTATGGGGCGGATCGGACCGTTTCTAGGTTGAAACGACGGAAAAGTGAACGTGTGGTGGTCTTGGAGGAGAGCGCCACGATTCTTGACTACGATGTGGATGAATAAAAAAAACTTTCTCCGAAGTGTCGTGAGAAAACCTTCGAAGGAGCATATGACGAAACGAGATACCCTCGAAGTTGATGCCAAAGGTGTCGTTGGTGATACCGGAGGGGTCATGGTGGCGTGTCTGGACCGGTCGTCGGGGAGGACAACGTTGCCGCTGTGTGGTTGCTTCGGGATGGGATGTTGAGGTTCTTCTTGCTAACACCGTTGAATGGAACCTTTGTTGCCAGAGGGATTCTTTGGGGGAAGTGCTTGAAGATAGTCTTACCCGAGGGGACTTGTACTCCGTCCTTCGAGGGATAGTTCTTCCCTTTTGTTATTCCTGTTAGCTGTTTTAGTTCCCCTGGTGTCCCCCTTTTTTTGTAAACTCGTCTTTTCCTTCTTCTTCATCGATCAACATTTTGCTTCATATATATTTTTGAAAGAGGTTGTGGTATGATGGCTCTGCAATGGTTTTCTGGGTTTATCTGATGTATTTCTCTGATATCTGGAGGATTCGCTTGGAAAGAGATGTATTTATGTTTTTTTTTTTTGACAAAAAGTGGAATCCAGCATTTTAGGGATTGGATTCCTTGAGCCATCGCGAGTGAATTATCACGCCTTCAGGTGTGTCTGCATTGATGAGCTTGCAATATCCTCCCAAAAGGGTATCCGCAACCAGATACAACTCGTCTTCTCCTTCATTGGGCAAATCCATTTTTGTCATCTTCCCAACTTGAAACGAGCTTTCCTTAACCACTACATCTCCAATTAAAAACGGGTTCAGACATCGTGCAACCGTTTGAGTCTTGGCTTCGTTGGCTTCAATAGAAGTTTCCAAGCTTCTTGCAAAGTGTTCAAATGGTCCAGCTCCCCATTCACATTTCTTGACAGCGTTTTGTGCCGATGTCGCGTAGAGTCCCCATGACGGAATGGGGAAGGAAAGACTGGTTGCGAAAAAGGTTGCTTGGTCAGACTTACTTGCATTTGAAAACCATGAGCTAGCGCCAACGGGTCCTCTCCGGATGCCTGGGTTCCTTCAATAGCTCGTTGATGCGATAACCCATGGGATGATTTGTTGGGAATTCCTTCGGGCGTGGACATCGGCAGAGGGTGTACATCCAATTTTGCTTTGTTGTCGAGCACCCATAAGCGTCCCAATATCATGTCATGATCTAGTTCTTTGACAATGTGTAACTTGCTATGCGTTATAGCGTCTCCCATCTTGATTTCTAGGTTGATGTATCCATGCGCGTTCAAAGTTTCTCCTCTCAAGCTCTTAATCACAGACGGGGAATAGGTAGCGTCTTGTTTTGTAAATCCTGCTGCCTTTAGTGTCTTGAAAGTAATGATATTGTGGTCAGAGGCCGTGTCGATGAGCGTGTCGGCAAATTCTTTACCTCTTAAACGGGACGTGGTCAGCAGTCCCCAGTTCTCCTTTTTGGTTCCGCCTGTTTGGAAAGCTTGGGCCCCTGGAGTGGATTCCGAGGAGAGAAAAAGTCGTTTGCCAGATACAACACGATTGAGAGCTGCGAAAATATCTTGGCGCTGCACCTTGGAAAGATAGAGAATTTCGCATACATGTTGCATCATGGATTTTACAGTCTCGTGCACGGAGTCCCCAGAGGACCAGCAGTTTCTTATTGGGAGTGGGTCTCGATGCACTCTTTCATCTCCTGGTTGGAGTCCTCCCGCTTCTATCTTTTCTTTGAAAATATGCTTTAGTCTGTTGCAATCGCTGGTCGGGTGGTGAACGAACCTGTGGTAGTGGCAGTACTTGGGGTTTGCCATCTCAGCCTCAGTTGGTAGACGTCTGGGAGGTGGCAGTCTGATAATATCATCTTGAACCTAGGCTTCTAGGAGGTCAATCACCTCCTCGATGGGAAACGGAAATCAAAGGTATTTCCTTCGGTCTCATGATCTTTGCATGGGAGTTTTAGTGACGGTCTTTCGTGGTGGGGCTTCCGTTGCGCCGGCGCTTCACGTTTTAATTTGGTGGCTCGTAGTTGGGGCTTTCCTTTTTCCCCTTTCGTTTACTATGTTCACGGAGGATGAGCCGGCATTAAATTGTTTGCTGATGAGGCGTCTATTCCCCGCGAGTTTCACGCGTGTCTTGGTTCGATTTGGCTTAGCTCTTTCCGAGTAATCCGGGTCTTTGTTGTTGCATATCGTCTCGGGCGGCTTCATGGAGTTCGGAGAACGTTTGGAAGCGCAAGTTTGCTAGCAGGGCGCGGTAAATTGGAACCATACCATTGATGCATGCGTTCACCGGTTGTTGCTCGGTCACGTTTGGGTCGTGACCGGTCGAGTGCTTGAACCCTGAACCTTTTGACGAAATCATTCGGATGTTCGTTATCCCACGGGGTACATTCTTCCAAGGTCCGAGAAAGTAACTTGTTCGGACACGAAGAAGTATTTTTTTGTAAAACGCAGTGACCATGCTACTCCGGTTGGGAATCTTTGTTCGGTGGGATCTTTGTTGTACCATGTATACGCCCTTCCGGTAAGTGATTTTGAGAATTCCCTTAAACGAAGAACGTGATTATATTCATGTTCACCTAGGGATTCCAGAAACGAGAGACATGCTCATGTGCATTCCGGTACCATCGTACGGGGTAAATTGAGAGAAGAGTACCCCCTTGGGAGAGGGATTCTCTGCATTTCGGATGGGTAAGGGGGTTGGTGATGATGCACGTCCAACTCATCATTCTTGATTCGGTTGCGGAGAAGTTGTTCCAAATCTTCTCTCGTGACGAAGTTGGGCGGCTGATTTCCTTCCAACGGGATTCTAGCGCGAGTTTCCTCATCCGTGGAGGTGTGCTCCGCGGAGGTGTCTTTGGCGTCGGGGTTGTTGGAGACGTTCCTAAGCGGCTCTGGAGGACGCGACTCACGTGGTAGTCGCTCTGTCAGGGTCTTGAGAAATATGAGTACCTCCTTCTGCGTTGAAACCATATCCGTCTGGGCTCTGGCGAGCATCTCTTGTCGTTCCATCAAATCAGCGATGGTGACGTAAGGACGACTTTCTCTGGTCCCTCCGGTCTCTCGTCCCGTCGGCGGGGTATTTGGAACCTTAGTTGTGGTCGGAGGCGCCATGCTAGGACGAAGCATTTGGGGTCGTAGCGGCGGCTCTAGCCCAGTGCCCCGGTGGCGTGACACCCGAAGAGATATTTTTGTTGCCATGATTAGAGGGTTGTGTGGAGACACTAGAGGAGGCAACGGCTCTGTCCCGGGTGATTGGCGGTGTTACACTTGAGGGAGTGCATTCGATGTTCTTGTAGTCGGCGCAGGTGATGCAACAACGTTATTGGGAGAGACGCTAACATCGGGGATGCGTTACTGGCTTTGGTATTCTCGGTAGCCACTCCGGACTCGAGTTCCACCATGTTGGGATTTGACGTTCGGAAAACGAAATCAGGAGTCGGAGTTGGTATTGTAACCGATAGATCAATCCTCCCGCTGTGGTCGCCAATTGTTTATGGGTAAAAATCGTTTCCGCCGATTTTGGTAAATTCGGTAGGTGAGTGAGAAACTGGTTTAAACCCTAAACAAATGTGCTGCACGTGAGCACTTTATAGATTCGAGAGATCAATCTGTACAAGTCCGGCCTAAACCAAGAAATGGCCGTTCCAGACTTGCTTCGGTCACAAAGTAGAGGAGAAAGGTTGATTTGGGAGGGAAGCAAAGAAAGGTGTTGAGACCAGAATAGTGGGGAGAGTAGTGTCTCGACTTGTATCGAAAGTGAAAGCTTAGGAAGCTTGCAAGAGATGAAAGCTTTTGGAGAGCTTCCAAAGTTGCCTTTTCCGAGAGTGTTGTATTTTTCTCCGACCGAGACTTGTTGTCTGGTGGAAATAGGTAAGACCTATTTATACAAGTCGAGATTGAAACGTACCACTGGCCTCATGAAGGAAGAGATTAAAGGGTGAAATAATGGGAGGAGGTGGTAACCGTATGGTGTTAATGGGTGAAAACGTTTTCACCATTATTTCCTCATTTATTTGACCGCTTTATTCCTATTCACGCTTTCTTAATGTGAGCGTAGTGTACGCTGCAAGTTTGTGACCGCCAAACCAAGACCCGGGAAAGCATCCCCGGTTTGTGTTGATGTCTCGAGTGTTGGTTGCATCTTGAGTGCAAGTGGTGCTGCTAGGGGCGCATGTGGCATGTGCCAATGGCATGTGCGGAATGCCTTTTTGTTGCGAGTTGCACCTCGAGCGCAAGTGGCAATGCCAGAGCTGCTAGTGGCGTGTGTGGCATGTGTGGAATGCCTTGGTGGTAGGTTGTACGTTGAGTGTAAGTGGCAATGCATAGAGCTGCTAGTGGCATGTGTGGCATGTGCCAATGGCATGTGCGGAATGCCTTGGCGGTAGGTTGCACGGTTTTGCAAGTTAGGCTACCAGCGTGGGTTTTGGCATGTGCCAATGGCATGCGTGGCCAAGTTGAATCATGGCCCGTGTTTAGAAAAGCTACCAGCGAGCGTGTTGGCATGTGCCAATGGCATGCTCGGCCATTAGGGCCACGTCCTGGTAAGAAAAGCTACCAGCGAGCGTGTTGGCATGTGCCAATGGCATGCGTGGCCAATTTTGGTCGCGCCTTGGTAGAAAAAAGCTACCAGCGAGCGTGTTGGCATGTGCCAATGGCATGCGTGGCCAATTTGGGTCGCGCCCTGGTAGGAAAAGATACCAGCGAGCGTGTTGGCATGTGCCAATGGCATGCGTGGCTAATTTGGGTCGCGTCTTGGTAGAAAAAGGAACAAGCGAGCATGTTGGCATGTGCCAATGGCATGCGTGGCCAATTTTGGTCGCGCCTTGGTAGAAAACGCTACCAACGAGCGTGTTGGCATGTGCCAATGGCATGCGTGGCCAATTTGGGTCGCGCCTTGGTAGAAAAAGCTACCAGCGAGCGTGTTGGCATGTGCCAATGGCATTCGTGGCCAATTTAGGTCGCGCCCTGGTAGGAAAAGCTACCAGCGAGCGTGTTGGCATGTGCCAATGGCAGCGTGGCCAATTTGGGCCGCGCCTTGGTAGAAAAAGCTACCAGCGAGCGTGTTGGCATGTGCCAATGGCATGCGTGGCCAATTTGGGTCACGCCCTGGTAGGAAAAGCTACCAGCCAGCGTGTTGGCATGTGCCAATGGCATGCGCCAATGGCATGCGTGGCCAATTTGGCCTAGGTTGCATGATTTGCAAGCCTAGGCGTGGGCGCCATTGTGGCATGGCATGGTTAGGGCCAAGGTAAGGGTGCTTGGCTTGGCGTGACGTGACTAGCGTAGCTAGGGCCAAGGCAGAGTGCGTTTGGCATGGCGCGGCTAGCTCGGGCTAAATGTGGCTGGCATGATTTGCCATTGGCACGGAGGTGCGGCTAGCATGGTTGGCATGCTTTGGCGCGTTTGGTGCGACTAGCATGATTTGCCATTGGCACAGAGGTGCGGCTAGCTTGGGCTAGGTGTGGCTGGCATGATTTGCCATTGGCACGGAGGTGCGGCTAACATGGTTAGGTGTGGCTGGCATGATTTGCCATTGGCACGGAGGTGCGGCTAACATGGTTGGCATGCTTTGGCGCGTTTTGGTGTGGCTGGCATGATTTGCCATTGGCGCAGAGGTGTGGATAGCTTGGGCTAGGTATGGCTGGCATGATTTGCCATTGGCACGGAGGTGCGGCTAACATGGTTGGCATGCTTTGGCGCGTTTTGGTGTGGCTGGCATGATTTTCCATTGGCGCAGAGGTGTGGATAGGGCCAAGGTAAGTGTGTTTGGCTTGGCGTGGTTTGATTAGCGTAGCTAGGGCCAAGGCAGAGTTCATTTGGCATGGCGCGGCTAGCTCGGGATAAATATGGCTGGCATGATTTGCCATTGGCACGGAGGTGCGGCTAGCATGGTTGGCATGCTTTGGCACTTTTGGTGTGGCTGGCATGATTTTCCATTGGCACAGAGGTGCGGCTAGCTTGGGCTAGGTGTGGCTGGCATGATTTTCCATTGGCACGGAGGGGAATTAGGGTTTTGTTCGTCGTAACCCTAATTTGAAAAAATACCCCCTATTAATTACTGATTACATGCATTAAATGTCCTAATAAATGTGTCACTGGTGACATTAGGTTATTTGGGGTTTTACGATTTTACCCTTTGTTTAAAAACCACCATCAACAACTGTATGTTGCGAAAATTAGCATCATTTTAGTTCGGCAGAAAAAAATCGTCATCTGTAAGCCGAACCATGACACTTGGGAAGCCAACACAGGATCGGCTTAGTAGTTATATTCCCTAATAAGACGAACATTACACTGTAAGTTGCGAAAATGGGCTTCATTCGAGTTCGTCTCACAAGAATGGTCTTCTTTAAGCCGAACCTTGACACTTGGGAATTTCTTTTTTTAACTTGCAAGGATCGGCTCAAATATATTTTTACGGGTTAGCCGAACCATACACTAAAAGTTCTCTTTCTTCAAATATTTGCACCAACAAACAAGTTAAAAAACCACAAAATATATTCAATTCATAAGATGCGCTTTAGGATACATTTTATATCATTCATAATCTCATACCAACCTAGGCATCCAATGAAAAAAAATGCAAAAAAATTATATATATCCACCCTATGTATTAGATTAAGTACCAGGGTGATCCTAACCTTACAACATCTTCTTCGTCATTTTCAAAAACATCTTCTTCATCATCCTCAAAAACATCTTCTTCATCCTCATCATCCATTAGACAAACTAGTCCGAGTGGAAGAGGTGGATGCAAACTTCTCCAAAGCTCCATCTCCGTAGCGTAATTTTCACACAAATCCATCGAGTAATTTTCTTTAAGAACAGGCCAAAAAGCTAAAGGACACAATGGAGGTATTGGGCAACCAGGTCTAAGCTTAAGATCGATATAATGGGAGCCTTGAACAAATGAAATAACAAGTCTTCTATCTTTCACACTCTCATTGCATGGCTTTGTTGGCGGCGCGTAGGTGTAACAACTTCCGTCCCTCACAAAAGAATGAACAACACAATTAATTAAAGGTCTCCGCGATTAAAAACCCACATATCGGCATTTGCATCCAATGGTCCCTTGTGATGACGACATCCCCATGTAAACGCCATTCAAAACTAATGAACTCTTGTGCGACCCCGTGGTCTCCGCCACCTCGTATCATTGACTTGTAGAAGTCGTTGTTTCGGCGTAGTGTTTGTAATAATCTTTGCCGAATATAATTTACTTCGTCCCCTTGGTAAACCGGTTGGTTTCCATCTTTAAAAGATCCTAGTTGTTCCGCGGTGACATGGAAACCACAATTGCCATCCCCTTCGACATCGTCCATGGATATAATAAACTAATGAATAGCTTCGGTTAGGTTCTCCAAGTAGTTTTTGTAAATCATATTAGAAGGTCTCAAACACTTCCCCAAACTATCTCTTTTAGGACCCTTCATTTTCCCTTCCGCATATATGTTTTTTTTTTCTCCTTTTGCTTGGGCACCGGAGTGGTCTTTGTTGTTTCCATTTGTTGAGATGGAAACATCATACCCTTAAGCTTTACGTCTCCTTACAATGGGGGAGGACATAGAGGAGCACTATTCTTAACTTCTTTGTTATTTGTTTCACCTTTATCCTTGCTTGGTCGACCACGTTTCTTTGATAGCTTCACTTCATCCATCTTGTCTAACTTCTCTATTTACTTCTTCTCTTCTTCGTACTTTGCATCATTGTACTCGACCCGCATGGGTCCCTTCCGGTAGGACCCCTTTTTGTGGCAAGTGCATACGCTTTTGCTCTTTGCTCTTTTCGGGTTTCTTTCGAGGGTGGCCTACCTTTTTGTGGCCCCTTTTCCGGTTCTAATATACCTTGTTTGGGTGTGAGGATAGAGGATTGGCATCATGTTGTGCCATAATATTTTTTTCTGAGCTCGGAACATACCACGATACATTTCGACCAACCTTTTTCCGTAAGTTGTGTCCCAAATCTCTACATCATCTTCCTCGTCGGGCATGGGATCACAACTCAATTGTTTCCAATGAGGATCAATATCTTTAAAAGGTACCATACAATCCTTGTAACGAATTAGATCATGCCGACACGGAAGTCCCATGCTTTCCCTCATTTTAGAAACACACTCTTCTTGGGAGTTAGCATCCATTTTGTCCATCAAATCCACTTCCTTCATTATAAGTTCAAGGCACAAATGAGAGACCCTATTGGTTAGTCCCCGGAGCTACTTATCATCCGAGAAATCATCATGCTTCATCATTAGACTTTTTTCGAATAATGTTTTAATTCTTATGACATCACTCATAAAATAGTCTTCCATTGCATCAAATACCGTGACGAACGTGTCCACGCACCCAAATAGATTCCTCTTCAAACGATAATGAGCCGACTCTACCATACTTGTAGCTTGGTTGTCTAAGTGCTTGTGGTGGTTTTTAAATGCACTAACAAATTTATGTTTGTTGGTATCCAAGAATTGCTTGGGTAAATATATAATGATTTCCGGGTATTTGACTCCCCAATTCGCAATGAGTTTTGCAACATTTTCTTCATACACTTCTTCGGTGATTGACCATTGCAAAGCATCCCAATCGTTGGAGAAACATGCCCACATCCTTTCATTAGCCTCATATGCTTTCTTGAATTGTTTCTTCTTCACTTCTGGTTCTCCATCCATTATGCACCCAGGTGCAACCTGGCCAAAATTTATTTCCAATAAAAATATGCATTATGCACCCAGGTGCAACTTGGCCAAAAGTTATTTCATATAAAAATATGCATTACGCACCCAGGTGCAGCCTGGCCAAAACATTTTTCCTATAAGAATAAAAAAAATATGCATTATGCACTTAGGTGCACCTGGAAAAAACCTATTTCTTCTAAAAATATGCATTATGCACACATGTGCATCTTGTGTATTTCGTGGATAAATATAGGTTTATCCTTGAAATTACTTGCAATATATCATACAAAACCAAAATCACTATTTCATAATCTCGAGCAATAAGTCAAGTATCGTTATCATCACATTCACCATTAAAACTTTAACCAAAACAAAAAACTTAAAAAAAAAATATATTATGCACTCGGGTACAACCTGGCCAAAATATATTTTTTCTGTTAGAATATGTATTATGCACTCAGGTGCATTTTGTGTATTTCTTAGATAAATCTAGGTTTATCCTAATACATTTCACACTACCAAAATCATTAGCTATACATAGTGGTAACCGAATTTTCCTCCATGTCTTTGTATAGTTCAAAGCATTAATTTAGATACTATATAAGCCTAACCAAAACATCCCACTAATTAGAGAGGGTTAGGATGTTTAACCACTCCCAAGAAATTCACTTCTGTAATCCACTCTTTATGCCATGGTAAATGACAAAAGAAAAGCTTTGATAGTGGAGTTCTTTTTTATATCCACTACTACCACTGGAAGCTACAAAAACCCGTATCTTCCCAAAAGAGCCTCCAAAATATATAATGCCTTCACGATGAAATCAAGAATTAAGAAAAAAAAAAATCATTAAAACATATGAAATCGATGAAAGGGGAATTAAATCAAATACCTTTTACACTCGGTTCCAATCGATGAAAGGGGAATTAAAGTGGATCCCTAACTTAAGGCACCAGGCACCAACATTTCTTTTGTGACTTGTATAATCGTGCTCCCCATAGAGAAATTTCGAAATTTGGAACATGGATTTTTCTGTGTTCAGTCACAACTTAACATACAATTTTGGATGTTAGTTGCATAGATTTTCGTCAATGCAGTCTACATCATATGTACCACTTTGACATAAGCTTCAGTGTGTACTGCGTGCATAATGTGCAAGATTTTTTAATCCACCAAATCAGTTCTTGGGGGCCCTAATCAAATACAAGAGCATGATTCCAATAGATCTGTAATGTCCATTTTTTTATTATTATTTAGGACCTAATGGATTCAAAATTCATTTTCCTTCTCTGTTTAAAGGATAGGTATTCTTAGATGCCAATATTCAAGTTAATTCATTCAAAAACATACAGTTTCCAAAATAATATTCAACTGATTGTCAAACTATGAACCCAAATTTGAAGTGTTGGCTGCGGGTCGGTTATACAGTCCGTTGTAATCCCAATTTCACCAACACAGGACACCATTGGGTAGGCATTCACGCTAGAACAGACTGATCATCAGTTGATTTACCAAGACATTTACTTTCTATCACTAGCTGTGTACAGATGTATGTTTTTCTTTTGTGATCCATGAATCCATCTCATATGTACGTTTTACTGTCTTGCATAGTTTATCGAGCTCATATGTACATTTTACTGTTTTGCATAGTTAAGGGCTCCTAAAAGGGAAACTTCAAAGTAGACTCCAAGAAGGAAACCACTTGCAATTTTCTCCTCTATATAAATTTACAACCTTGATTCAATGTTTTTCTCAGAAACTCTTAAATCTTTTGTCTCTGTTTAGATTTCTTGCAATGGCTTCAAGGTCAGCGGCAGTAGTAGCAAGTGCGAGAAGCCAGCGTCGAGTTCCACCGTCTGTGCCAATGGCAGCAACACCATGGCTTATCTTTCCATATGGAAAAGGTAAGAAATCTCAGGCTTTCTATAACATCTGTGATCCACATGATAAATCTTATAGAAGATCCATACCGGAGTTGCGTGGCAAATCTTTCTGGCAAAAAGCTTCTCATCAGAACTGGTTAATTATTGTGTGCGAAGACAAAAGATATGAAAGCATATATAATGTGGATAATTGGAAACATGGGGATTGTTTTTTGTGGAACCCTGCATCTTTGGAAACCATTCAGTTACCAAGTCTTCAAGAGTGGATTAGCAAACCCAAGAAGTTTACTTTGATTGATTGTGTCTTGACATCACCTCCTAGTGGACATCAAGATTCCATGGTGATATTTCTTTTTACTACTCTTCTCAATAAGAAGCACGACCCCTTCCTTTTGTGTTGCCTCCCTGGAGACGAACAATGGAAAACAAAGAGATTTTATCAGCAAGATATATTGGGTCCCGGCTTAGGGGGATCTCGTCACCATCCATTCTTTCAAAGGTAAGTTGTATGTTACCTGTATGAGTGGGGATCGTCTCATGGAGTTTGAAAAAGAACATGTGCTCGACGACAATGTTAAGACCTTATCTGTAAGGTCGTCTGACATTGTATTTGGCAGCCCAATGTTTCCGCCAGTAGGGGCAGACTGTACAGATTACTATTATGTGGAATCGCGTGACGAGATTTTTATGATCTTGATATGTTACAACCGCAGAAGTAAGAGAGTCATGTTAGTATATGTGTGGAAGCTGGATTTGTCATGCATGAAGTGGGAGAGGATGAATGATTTTGGTGATCATGTTATATTCACTGGGGTAAGGACTGGATTTTGCTGTTCAGCGGCAGAGTTGGGACTCGCGAGCGGTGGGTTGTATTATACTCTTCCAGACGATCGAAGTTTGTACAAGTTTGGAGGAAAAGGTGTCAATGCGGCTATTTTGCCATGTCTAGAGCTCCAAACTCCGTGGTTCACATCAGAATGGATCATGATGATGCCTGATGAGGATGGGCGAAGAAGAAGTGGAATAGAAAATAACAGTGAAGAACAACTAAAAGATTTCGCAGTAAAGGGAAACAAAACATGTACAACTGGTAACATAAATGGGAGATGCGATACACACAACGGAGAAGAAGTTAGTCACCGGGATACCCTTAATGAAGACGCGATGGCGGTGATTTCAACTTATCTCCCTCCACTGGATTATGTACATTATCGCTCAGTCTGTAAAGAAAATCGAAGAGTAATGCCTCCTACCACACGAAAGCAGGGTTCCATCTCAACTGGATGTCCACACATATCTCCGTGGCTGATGTTTCCTGGAGATAACAGCTACAATTTCGTAGATCCAGTGCACGATAACGAGTCATACCTTATGAGTTCCTGCGAATTGGTACGAGGTGCTACGATCCGCTATCAAAAGGATGGTTGGCTGCTAATGTCGACAGAGAAGAAGATTTTGTTTTACAATCCCTTCACAAGAGAAATCATCGAACTTCCAGACTTGCCAGACAGCATTTCCATTGTTTGTTTCGACGATTCGCCGACTTCTCCAGACTGTGCAGTTTTCGCCATTGATCAATGCGCCTTGGACCCGTGTATCTTAATCACTATGAGGGGTGATGATATTTGGATGCCGTTCGAGTTTCATAATGCTAACGAGGAGAAGAAGCTCATGACATTACATGGTACTGTCCCAATATCCTACAAAGGTGTTTTCTATTGCGTAGATTGTGATGGAACTTTAGGGGCTTATGACGCTACGAAAGAAGTCCCCTGGAGTGTTCTTGCGACACCCAAGAAGATATTCAACAATGATATGCATCCAAATATGTTGGTGGAGTGTGGAGAAGATCTTTTATTAGTCAAGCTGGGACGCCTAGGTGCGGCAATCAGGATATTCAGATTGGATTTCTCTGTAATGGAATGGGTTAAAGTCGAAAGTTTGGGAAAGCATATGTTGTTCATCAGCGATACCTCATGTTTGTCGGCAGTCGCTCCAAATAGTCAGATGGAGAACATCATCTGTTTCCCAAGAGTATATCCGGATGGAGACGGGATTTTATTGTACTCTCTCGGAACTGGTGGTTATCACTCTTCTTCCGTTAAGAATAAACATTCTCTGAATAGTAAGTGTTATGAGACAGCAGAAGGATGGCTTTCAAACTGCACCTGGATCCAACCAAATTGGTCCAAGTCTACAGAACAAGAGCTCGACTGGCTCAATCGTCTCTGCTGATACGGTGCAAGACCTATAATTTTAAATTTATTTTTATTTGAATGTATTTTTATTGTAGTTTAACCCAATTAGTTTGGGTCGAACCGTCTGGAGGCTTGGTTGTTGTTGTTGTAATTTAGTTTCAAACGCTGCTTGAATGATTTACTTTTTTCCTAAATAGAATTATTTTCTTGATGCTACTTGGATTATGTATGGAGATTTCAATTGATAGAACAGGATCTGCTGTTGCTGTCGGCGACGGAACCAGGAATTTTAGTTCGGGTGGGCTATTTATTTTTATTTTTCATGTACTATGAATTACATTTATCTCAGTTCCGAAAAATGCAGTAAAACATGAAGTAGATCAGGCTTGCGATGTGTTGTCTTTCCCTTGAAGCGTATGGAGTCATTTTTTTCTTTTTTTTTTCTTTTTCATTTTATTAGATTAACCTGAGATTACACGTGGATATGTTATGCCCATAGAGTCTACTAGTGACCTAGAACGATTTCCCTGGGATTTCCTGACAGCAAATTTTCTACTCTCATATTCTCATTATTTGTATCAAATTATGATACTCCATCAGACTTATCATCATCCACGGTTGCTCTTTCCTTCTCTTTATCTTGGTGCCTTACATTAATTTGTGGTGTGATCGCGGTCGTAAGCGACACAAATATAATTACACTTTCTTACTACTCAAAATATAAATATAGCAAGGGCAAGAAAGGATCGATCCCACAGAGAGGTCTAGGTTGTCAAATTGTTATGGTTTCCTATATAAAACACCGAGGATTTTCTGATTATGTAAATAAAAATAAACAAAAAGCAAATAAACAAAGCACGCAAATCAAGAATGTGAAAATATTGGATAAAGGTTTCATCTTCAATTGTAAACAAGTTTATGAATATATGAATAGAATTCGTATTTAATCTCGCTATCATCAAAAGCCATAGAATACCTTATTGCAAGAATACTCCGTAATTTCCAAAGTTATCAACACACACATTAGGTGCGTATGTGAAATCTACCTAAAGAATAACCTAACGCCTTGCGCTAATCAAGTTCAATTCCTAGGAGCATTAAGTTTGAGAAATAGGCTAATCAATGCAATTGAAATACATTGCGCAAACAATTCGGACAAAGGTCAATTTCTACATATGACTACGAGGATGTATCACTACAAACCCTAATCATATCATGCTACTCGTATTCAAGGTTATCGCTCGATGAAAACCCTAAAATAGCTATAGATATGGATGTGAGTTCAATCAATTCTAGACTTAACTAAACAAACATTCAATCATATTGCAATCCATCAATCATGCAATTATTATAACCCGTAGAAATCAAACGATAATATTGAGAGAAAACTAATCCATAAAAATCACAACTTGGTTGCAAAATCCAACTACATCTTCAACCAATAATAAAAACTTAGTTACTTGTGTTTTTGGAAATCATCATAAAGAGTTTAGAAGAACCTATCATGTGAAACCCTAGAAAACAAGTAGAAGTCTCCCTAATGGAGATATATCTAGGTTTTGAAAAGAGTTTTCTATTTATATGCTTTTCTCCCCATAAGGATACTTTCCCAAAATTAGGTTAATTCTTCTCGAAACCCGTCTCCAAGTTGGTCTACCAAGCCCAGGAGTGAAAAATATGTCTCTGGAATTTTGGGTCCAAAAGCGTTGCCGGAATTGCCGACGTCATCGCCGGAATCCGGTCGCCGGAATCCGGCCATCGGAAAATTTGTCTCCAGCCGCTTTTGTCATCGGAAACTGTCGCCGACAAGTGTGCACTCCAGCAACTCATCTTCCTTCTCTCGCATTTCAAACATTCACAAAAGTCATCCAAACCAATTCTTTCTCTCTTGCGAAACGCACCCAAAAGCGTGACGCGTAGCTCATATGTCCGGCCGTCAACTCTTGCATCCGACTCGTACCCCCCTCGCGATCCACTGAAACATTGCCATGCCCACTTCCGGTTCCAAAATCCGATAACCGGAACTATGCTCACCGGCTTACCAATTTCGCTCCGTTTCCGCACTGCGGCTGCAGCTTCAAAACCATCCTCAGGCCTGCAAATTCTCTCTGCACTTCAATTTCACTCATAAACCAAGTGTAGCAGCAATAGCATTACTTCTTGCACCTCTTCTTACTCATTCCGCATCAACTCGCCCTATCACCCGCATTTGCTTCCATAGAAAGATCGGCTAGTCCATCTTTGCCTTGCAAATCAACTCCGCAACAACGGTGCCACGTGCAAAGTATTATGCACTGCAACAAAGACCCCGCTCAAGCCATTGCTTCACTAACATCTCGGAGTTTTCAAGCTAGTACCCTGTCACCGGAACTACAACTCCTGTGATAGCAAGCAGACACACTTACTGACCTCGCCGTCAAAAATCAACTCCTTCACTCTGCAATCATCAGTGCCAACCAATACCTGCACCATTGCAAGCCTGAGCTGCTTCCAGGCCATTAGTACCAGCACCAGCTCCACCTGGAACAGCTCTACAACACACCCATTCCTTCTCAAGTCCTGCAACACCGACAATAGCCATTCATATCACCATTGTCTCCTAGTTCCACCTGAAGTTTCAGCTCTCACTGTCACAGCACACAGCACCTCACTGAACTGCAACCTTGAGCTTCAACAACTACCCTGCAGCTCATATCCATCAATTCTCTGTATCCGCATTGCACGCCTTGACTTTAGGTACGTGTGTAAACATCCACAATATCCATAACGCCCAGCAGTTCCGCGTTTACGACTACCTAGGCTCCACTGCCACAGCCATTAGTTCCACCACAAGCAGCATCATCTCCTGTCACGGCCGCAACTCCACCAGAATCATTGCTTCCGATATCTTGCGTTGCACCAGTTGCGGCACACTTCACAGCTTCAGTGCAGCTGCAGCTCTGCCATAACCCAGCATCACCACCATCATCACTGCCAATTTCCTCTCGCAAATTCATTTGGCGATTCGCTATCGCCTGCAGTCACCAGCAACGCCTTCATCTCTCCAATCGCAACTGCCATTTGCACAAACCACCTAGTCCGTTGCAACATCATCACAAAGAACACAAGCCCTAGCCAAGATCATCAAAGCACCATCACTGGCTGGCTGCCTCAATTTCCATAAACTGCGAGAGCCATTTCAGTTCAATACTAACTCAACTTCTGTCATTGTTCAACACCCACACAGACCACCAGCAGAATCCACCAGCTTCAACATCGCACCACCATACTGCAGCTCAGTTGCAACAGCTTCCGTTCCTGCGTATTCTTCACAGCCTCACTCCATCTGCGACCGGGGCTCTGCACCACCGCCGCCATCAATCCCATTGTACCACGGCTTGTGCTACAATCCATTCATCTCCATGATCTCGTTGCAATTGTTGTATGATACCAAAGCATCAATGCCTTCTCTAGCTCATCATCAAAGCATCACCACGACAAGCGACAACCCACGACAAAACTTGGCATAGGAACCGGTGACAAATATTTGCATCGTAATCGGTTCAAGGCCATTTTTCAAACACGTCTTGTGTGTATCCCAGATCGGTGAATGTTGTGTCTCGGTCAGTATATTGGGATTTCACAACTCCTTCCCCGCTGATCACGAATTCAATCACAAACCCATTCACTCCATAAACATTTCTGAGAGTCCAACATTCATACGACAAGATAATACTCTTGGTTCAAAACCATAGCTTCCACATCTCCTCCGCCGATTCCAACAGAACTCCGTTCTTCCATGAAACTCGAGACCCGAATCAAACTACCTTGCGGCAACATGATCTTCTACCGATTCACGGAACTCAACTCGAACCTCAACTTCGATTCCTTTTCTCTTCCTTTCTCTGTTAAACAATGGAGAAGCCATCTGATTAGGCAGAAGAAGAAAAATGATTTCTTCACTGAAACTCGGGTGTTTTTGCTCATAACTCTCTCATTGGATGTCGAAATGGCCTCATTCTTTCGCAGCTAGCTTCGTCTTTTCGCTCTCTTCAACATGACGAGAAGAAATCCAAGATTCGAGTGAGTTCCACTTCCTTTTACTCAAATGACTCCAAAACACCTATAAAACTCAAAAGCACACATAAGATACATAATTTACAAGAAAAGTCGCAAAGAAAGCATAAATACTAGATATTAAATACGGTGTATTCTACACGTATCAAATTCCCCCACACTTAAACTTTGCTAGTCCTCGAGCAAATCAAACAAAATAAATTAAAATACAACAACTTCGTGTCGTCGAGGCTACGGTCACTTTTATCATAAATAACAAGCCTTTAAACCCCTAGGTGTCCCTAGTGGACGAGTTATAGTCTCGTGAAGGTTTACTAGAGATATACCTACAAAACCTATATTTCAAACTCCGTCTATTCGTGACAAATCAATGAAAGAATCCAAAATGACTACAGGAGGAGGTACCTTGCAAATTCAATTCATATATTAGTAAATAACTCTAATTAGATAGTCGAACAAGCCACAATACTCGGAAACTAACAAACCACAATCACAATGAAAAGATAAAGAAGATGGATAAAGATGTAGATGTTGGCGAATATTCACAAGTGTTCGATGTTTCCCATATCTGTCTCGAAGGTCCTTTGCTAAGATGAACCTAATCCTATTGGATTGAGCTACTTGGTTTGAATGCTACATCAACTCACCGGCATATACAAGGGAACCGAAGTGACTTTATTCAACCAAAATAATAATACTTTTCTTTTCTTTTTTTTTTTTTTTTTTTTTTTTTTTTTAGACAACATGATTGGATCAAACTGGATCCAAGCGCATGATTCTTGTCAGCAAGTACATGATAGTTGCCTTGGATCCTGCATTCCACGCTTGTTTAGGCGACGGAGACAGGGACTACGTTTCACACATACTACTATTCCCAAGTGTCTTTTTATTCCGTTTTGGTCTAATTGGTCGGTCCTTTTTTTTTTTTTTTTTTTTTTTTCATCATTTTTTTTTCTTTTTCTAGTAACTCAATCACTCTATTTCATCCTAGCAGTAATAACACGTTGATGTTTAGTGACCCACCAAAGCACTTAGAGAACAATAGATAAATATGGAAAAATAAAAATAGAATGTGATATGGTGATATTCCGATATATGGTAACAACTATCATGTTAATTTGTTATTTCGAGCTATATTCTTCCCTTTTAGTTAATTGGTTCCTCAACTCCCTGCATTCAAAATGGTTCCATCCACTAATGGTGTCATCCTAAAGGCACAAGTTTCTAGATTTCTGAGTTCAAAAAGCACAATTTTTCTTGATTTTTCTATTTTTCCCGATTTTTCCGATTTTTTTTTTTAAAGGCATAAAACAAACTAAAACATATAAATGCTCCCTCACACTTAAACTTTACATTGTCCTCAATGTAAAATTGAATCGTCCAAAGAGAGTTCAAGGTGGGAAATTCCGCAAATAATATGCAAAAACAAAGAAAATAAAGATAAAAGCAAATGCATAAAAGTAACAAGATAAGGATAAAGATACAAAACCGGTGGGTTGCCTCCCACTTAGCGCTTGTTTTAAAGTCGACGGCCCGACTTAGCTTCTTGTAAGATTCATTCCCCATACACCAATAATCGGAAAAGTTGGGGATCCACCCATAGCACCTGTTTTGGAAACACTAACTTCACAAAAATATTAGTACAATAAAGCAAAAGTGAAGCTATGAACCGATAAAAGCTTCCCCCACACTTATTCTTGTCCACACTTGGAAGTGTATAAAGAATATATGAGTCGGGTACTTCCATGGTTTCTTGGTCCAAAACCTGCATAGTATGAGAATCAAGTTTCTCTAATGGCGGAAAACGAGAAACAAAGTCATTCAACAATATTCTCGAAGCACATACATTCAAACCAATAAGAGGTAAAGGAGAAGAAACAATAGGCAAAGGGTTAGATAAACCTTGCACAATCTCTTGTATCACGGAATCCTCTTCATCCTTGAAAAACTCAAGTGAATGATTCACCTCTTGTATATCATGGTCCTCTATCAAACCTTGCAACCATTCTTCGTCCGTTTCTGCCTTAACCAAAGTCTCGACATAAACATCATCATTACAATCATATGCAAGCTCAATTGGGTCTTCCACAATATTGGTCATACCGGTCTCATTCGCAACACACTCCTTTTTGTTGTAAGGCACAT
Organism: Papaver armeniacum; assembly: GCA_023531295.1. Taxonomy (NCBI): domain Eukaryota; kingdom Viridiplantae; phylum Streptophyta; class Magnoliopsida; order Ranunculales; family Papaveraceae; genus Papaver; species Papaver armeniacum. The sequence continues at coordinate 222,593 of JAJJWW010015173.1, forward strand.
ACTCTTTTGCGGATCCAAATTTTATTATAAGAAACTTTTCTAGAACACCCGAAAATGCATCATCCTCAAGCTCCACCCTTTGAATAGGCTCTTGATCATTATTAAGATCAATGCTTGAGTAATCCACACAAGTGTCGACATATTCCTCTTCGTCTTCATCTTGATCCCAAAAAGACTCCATTGTACACTCCTCGGGGATGTCACCATGAGTTGGTTCAAACGATGTATTTTCATAATAATCATCATCACTATCATAGTCATCATAACATTGGTCCTCGCTGAATTTAGTGTTGCTAATCTCGAACTCATCCTTTTGAATAGGTGAATGATCATTATTACGATCAAGAGTTGAGTTAACTACACAAATATCAACAAAAGTCCCCGAAGGTTCGCCTTTTTCAACATAACTATTCATTTCCTCCTTGTATTCTTCAATGCCCTGTCTTAAAGTGGAAACACCTTTTTGAAGCTCTTTGAGTGTTACATCCAAATTCTGAATATAGTGTTCCATTTGTTGGTAAAGCTCATTCGACAAAGAGAAAGTAGAATTACTTACTTCCGTATTGTTAGGCCAATTATCTTCCCTTTGAATGGGTGGATGATCATAACTACGATCAGAAATTGGGCCAAACATACCATGAGCACATTCGGTCGATGAAATTGGTTCCATGCTTGGTTGTCTACAAATTGACTCCATGCTGTCCATAAATTGTTGCATTTCATCTACCAAATTAGAGGAAATATTATAAGGAAAACAACTATTCTCCCCTCCTTGTGGTTGCTCACTTACATAACCACCATAAGAAGGTTGATATGTATGAGAATAACTCATAGGGTACGTGGAGTATTGATCATAACTAAAGGATTGGTTTTGATTGTATTCCCCATAAGGGTGATAGTTTTCATGTTGTTGAGGTTGAAAGCCGTATTGATTGCTCCAATATGCTCCGTCCATAGCAATTGGTACCTGAAACGAGATTCTCAAAACTCGGTTAAAAACCAGAAATAAGAAAAAAATAAAAATAAAATAAAAACTAAATACAAAAATAAGAAACCAAAAACAATTAACAACCGCTGCCTCCCCGGCAGCGGCGCCAAAATTTGATCGCGGTGAAGCGACACAAATATAATTACACTTTCTTACTACTCAAAATATAAATATAGCAAGTGCAAGAAAGGATCGATCCCACAGAGAGGTCTAGGTTGTCAAATTGTTATGGTTTCCTATATAAAACACCGAGGATTTTCTGATTATGTAAATAAAAATAAACAAAAAGCAAATAAACAAAGCACGCAAATCAAGAATGTGAAAATATTGGATAAAGGTTTCATCTTCAATTGTAAACAAGTTTATGAATATATGAATAGAATTCGTATTTAATCTCGCTATCATCAAAAGCCATAGAATACCTTATTGCAAGAATACTCCGTAATTTCCAAAGTTATCAACACACACATTAGGGCTGCGTATGTGAAATCTACCTAAAGAATAACCTAACGCCTTGCGCTAATCAAGTTCAATTCCTAGGAGCATTAAGTTTCAGAAATAGGCTAATCAATGCAATTGAAATACATTGCGCAAACAATTCGGACAAAGGTCAATTTCTACATATGACTACGAGGATGTATCACTACAAACCCTAATCATATCATGCTACTCGTATTCAAGGTTATCGCTCGATGAAAACCCTAAAATAGCTATAGATATGGATGTGAGTTCAATCAATTCTAGACTTAACTAAACAAACATTCAATCATATTGCAATCCATCAATCATGCAATTATTATAACCCGTAGAAATCAAACGATAATATTGAGAGAAAACTAATTCATAAAAATCACAACTTGGTTGCAAAATCCAACTACATCTTCAACCAATAATAAAAACTTAGTTACTTGTGTTTTTGGAAATCATCATAAAGAGTTTAGAAGAACCTATCATGTGAAACCCTAGAAAACAAGTAGAAGTCTCCCTAATGGAGATATATCTAGGTTTTGAAAAGAGTTTTCTATTTATATGCTTTTCTCCCCATAAGGATACTTTCCCAAAATTAGGTTAATTCTTCTCGAAACCCGTCTCCAAGTTGGTCTACCAAGCCCAGGAGTGAAAAATATGTCTCTGGAATTTTGGGTCCAAAAGCGTTGCCGGAATTGCCGACGTCATCGCCGGAATCCGGTCGCCGGTCGCTGGAATCCGGCCATCGGAAAATTTGTCTCCAGCCGCTTTTGTCATCGGAAACTGTCGCCAGCAAGTGTGCACTCCCAGCAACTCATCTTCCCTTCTCTGCATTTCAAACATTCACAAAAGTCATCCAAACCAATTCTTTCTCTCTTGCGAAAACGCACCCAAAAGCGTGACGCGTAGCTCATATGTCCGGCCGTCAACTCTTGCATCCGACTCGTACCCCCCTCGCGATTCACTGAAACATTGCCATGCCCACTTCCGGTTCCAAAATCCGATAACCGGAACTATGCTCACCGGCTTACCAATTTCGCTCCGTTTTCGCACTGCGGCTGCAGCTTCAAAACCATCCTCAGGCCTGCAAATTCTCTCTGCACTTCAATTTCACTCATAAACCAAGTGTAGCAGCAATAGCATTACTTCTTGCACCTCTTCTTACTCATTCTGCATCAACTCTGCCCTATCACCTGCATTTGCTTCCATTGCAGCATCAGCTAGTCCATCTTTGCCTTGCAAATCAACTCTAGAACAACGATTGCCACGTGCAAAGTATTATGCACACCTGTGACACCTGCTCAAGCCATTGCTTCACTAACATCTCGGGTTTTCAAGCTAGTACCCTGTCACCAGAACTACAACTCCTGTGATAGCAAGCAGACACACTTACGACCTGCCGGTCAAAAATCAACTCCTTCACTCGCAATCATCGGTGCCAACCAATACCTGCACCATTGCAAGCCTGAGCTGCTTCCAGGCCATTAGTACCAGCACCAGCTCCACCTGGAACAGCTCTACAACACACCCATTCCTTCTCAAGTCCTGCAACACCGACAACAGCCATTCATATCACCATTGTCTCCTAGTTCCACCTGAAGTTTCAGCTCTCTGTCTGACAAAGACACCTCACCACCGAACCGCAACCTTGAGCTTCAACAACTACCCTGCAGCTCATATCCATCAATTCTCTCGTATCCGCATTGCCTGCCTTGACTTTAGGTACCGTGTGTAAACATCCACAATATCCATAACCGGTACAAGCGATTCGCGTTTACGACTACCTAGGCTCCACTGCCACAGCCATTAGTTCCACCACAAGCAGCATCATCTCCTGTCACGGCCGCAACTCCACCAGAATCATTGCTTCCGATATCTTGCGTTGCACGGTTCAGCACACTTCACGACTTCGTGCAGTGCTGACTGCCATAACCCAAACATCACCACCATCATCATCGCCCGATTTCCCTCTGCAAATTCATTGCCGATTCGCTATCGCCTGCGATCACCGAGAACGCCTTCATCTCTCCAATCGCAACTGCCATTTGCACAAACCACCTAGTCCGTTGTAACATCATCACAGCAACACAAGCCCTAGCCAGCATCACAGCACCACTGCGCTGCTGCCTCAATTTCCATAGCTGCAGTAGCCCATTTCAGTTCAATACTAACTCAACTTCTGTCATTGTTCAACACCCACACAGACCACCAGCAGAATCCACCAGCTTCAACATCGCACCACCATACTGCAGCTCAGCTGCAACAGCTTCCGTTCCTGCGTATTCTTCACAGCCTCACTCCATCTGCGACAACAGCTCTGCACCACTGCTGCCATCAATCCCATTGTACCCCGGCTTGTCGCTACAATCCATTCATCTCCATGATCTCGTTGCAATTGTTGTATGATACCGGCATCAATGCCTTCTCTAGCTCATCATCTCAAAGATCACCACGACAGCGACAACCCACGACAAAACTTGGCATAGGAACCGGTGACAAATATTTGCATCGTAACCGGTTCGAGGCCATTTTTCAAACACGTCTTGTGTGTATCCTGCATAGTGAATGTTGTGTCCGGGCTGTATATTGGGGATTTCACAACTCCTTCCCGCACAAAGCACGAATTCAATCACAAACCCATTCACTCCATAAACATTTCTGAGTCCAACATTCATACGACGGTAATACTCTTGGTTCAAAACCATAGCTTCCACATCTCCTCCTGCCGATTCCAACAGAACCCGTTCTTCCATGAAACTCAGACCCGAATCAAACTACCTTGCGGCAACATGATCTTCTACTGATTCCTGGAACTCAACTCAGAACCTCAACTTCGATTCCTTTTCTCTTCCTTTCTCTGTTAAACAATGGAGAAGCCATCAGATTAGGCAGAAGAAGAAAAATAATTTCTTCACTGAAACTCGGGTGTTTTTGTAAGAAACTGGATTTACACGCCCCAACTTTGGATAAGGGCCAACCAGTGATCCTCTTGCACTGTCAGTCCTACGGAACTGACAAGCTTAATCATTCATTTTGCTCATAACTCTCTCATTGGATGTCGAAATGGCCTCATTCTTTCGTGACTAGCTTCGTCTTTTCGCTCTCTTCAACATGACGAGAAGAAATCCAAGATTCGAGTGAGTTCCACTTCCTTTTACTCAAATGACTCCAAAACACCTATAAAACTCAAAAGCACACATAAGATACATAATTTATAAGAAAAGTCGCAAAGAAAGCATAAATACTAGATATTAAATACGGTGTATTCTACACCTATCATGGTGTCTTCGATATTATAGTCACCATTATTTGTAGACTCGGAAAGAGATTCTAAATAGTAAAAGTTTGAAGTAGTAAGTTGGTACCTGTACAGCGGATGATTTGAAATGGATCGCTCTGAATGGACCGTGGTATCCTTACCGTAATGTTCTCTCAGCTACTTCTGCAACGCCTGGTATGCAAATAACTACTGAAGCGGTAAAAGAAATTCTTCTCTGGGCAAGTATATCTAATTGTAGTCGAGAACATAGATTTGGAGAACGACTAGGATTAATAGCTAGTAGGGTGGGGGTGGTCAGTCAAGTGAGTAACGGTGATGGGAACTTGGATTGCATACCAAGAGTTCTGGTTTTGGTGAATATTGAAAAACCTCTAGTTCGTAACTTGCTAGTTAAAGTAGACAGTTATCTTGTTAAGGAGATCACCTTTTCTTATCATAATCTTCCATCAAAATTCTGCTCCTTTTGTGCTCGCTTTGGTCATAAGGTTAACAGTTGTGCAGTTCGGCAGCATAGACCATTAGAAGATATTTACGACATTTCTCAGCACTCGCCAGCAACAGGTGATGATATATTTTACCTTGACAATACTCCTATTCAAATTTGGAACCCTGCTGATAATACAGATGCACATGGTAATATGGAATCTGTGGAGAAGTTCTTGGATATTCCAGGTAATAGAGAAACTTTGTATGAACTTTTTCGTGAAGAACATCCGTTGCCTGCTGAGCAAGTTTTAGCTCCAATGGAAATTAACAGAGATTATGAAGTACTAGGACCTGTGATTTTTGATGAAGACATGCCCATGGCATCTTCTTCAATGCTAGGCAAACGTACCTTTCCATTCAATGTACCTGCAATTTTTATTCCCTTGCATGGATCACGTTCCGAATCGTCGGACTCGGGGCACTCAGAAACTAGGCGGGTCATTGGGTACATGGAACCCTTAGATACAGTTCCGGTTCTTAGTCTTGAACTGAATTTTATTCCGCTTGTTGGAGAGAGTTCAACCTTGGTTCCTAGTTCTGTCAATAGAAGATTATCTTTTTCCTCTTCTTCTTTTGAAGACGCTCAAGAAGGTTTACCTTCCCCTGCTTCTGTGGTTTCTAGCTCTCTCTCCTTTACTGCTTCTCATATTAGTCATACTAATAATGTCATGCATTCATCCCAAGCATCACTTGCATCCCCTAGAACCCAACCTAGGTCTGCCTTTAATATTGCAATCCCAGAATACCTTTCATCTTCATCATCTGAGGGTTTGCGCATTTTGGTTTCGAATTCGGATAATTCATTGCTCCTTGATCAATATGGATCTAATCTGAAGGAGCACGGGCAGGATGAAGATGAAATTTCACCAGTACCCTTCTTATTGGACTCCCCATCTGTGCAAAAGATTGAATTCCAGGTAACCCTAACCACAATCTATTTCATTCATTCTTCTGCTGGTTTTAGTTTAATTTGCCTGACTTTGTTTATTCAGTTTTTGGTCCTTGTTTTTATTTCCTTTTCCCTGTGGTTTTGCTTGGCTTAATCATTGTCCGTTTTTTAGAATTTCTTTGTCTTGAACTAGTTATAATCATGAAACTTTTAGCTTGGAATGTCCAACGATGCGGAAACCCATTTACACAAAATCATTTAAACCAATTAATCACTAATGATAAACCCGAGATTTTATTTCTTTCAGAAACTAAATCAAAACAAAACTTAGTTAAAAAGCTCATTAAGGATTATCCAAATTCCCATATAGTTAACCCTGTAGGTTTGGCAGGAGGACTAGCTTTAGCATGGGTTGACGGTTTCCACTTTGAAATAGTTCAATGGAACCTCAATATGATTAATATATTAGTTAAAACTAATTCCGAATCCAAGAAATGGCTTCTAACCTGCTTTTATGGCAGCCCTTATCCTAGGAACAGAAATATAGCTTGGGATTTCCTTACAGAAATATCAGAACAGGTTGATAAAACATATATGCCTTGGGTTCTTTTAGGGGACCTAAATATGATATTCAGTCAAGAAGATAAAAGAGGAGGATTACCTTTCAACAAATCGGATTGTAACTACTACCATAATATTCTAAACAATGCAGGGTTATCTTACATAGGCTTTATAGGATATGAATATACATGGAACAATCATAGAGAAGGAGCTAGCAACATTCAGGAAAGACTAGATAGAGCTGTTGCAAATTTAGAATGGTCTTCTCAATTCCCTGATTCTGAGCTTTCTCATCTAGTGGCAGTGGGCTCAGACCATTGCCCAATATGTTTAAACTTAGATACCAAATACTCTAGAATGGAATACCCATTTAAGTTTTACGACACTTGGCAAAAGGAAAATACTTGTGTACAAACTATCAAGGACTTATGGAATCACACTATTAGAGACTCAGCAACTGAAACAATAATTCTTAACCTTAAGTCACTCCAAACCAATCTTTCATTTTGGAAGAAAAATATTTTTGGACTTCCTTCAAAAAAAATCAAGAAAGTCATAAACCAAATAGACAATATAAATAACTCTTGGTATGTTTACCAGAAAGAGGACAAGATAAAAGATAAACTTTATGAATTAGAAAAGCTCTATGATACTCAGGAAGCTATAGCCAAACAACAATCGAGGGATCATATGATCAAATTAGGTGAAAAAAACAATAAATATTTTCATACAAAAACTTTAAAACGGCGCAAATGGAACAATATAGAGTGCCTTAGAAAAAGTAATAATGATATTACTTTCAAAAGGAATGAAATTAAGGTTTCACTGAAAGATTTATATTCGAATCTCTTTTCAGCCCCACCTTCTCTTCATGTGCCTTGTAATGATTTCTTTCAGAATATTGCCCCTTGTGTTTCTCCTAATGACAACATTCTTCTCAACTCTGTGCCATCTAGTGATGAGATTTGGCTGGTAATCAAACATCTCAAACCAAATAAATCACCGGGCCCAGATGGCTTCCCTGCAAGTTTTTATAAACTTAATTGGGAAACAATATATAGGAGAACAAGTCATTGGGGCCATTCAGAACTTTTTCATCTCTGGAACTCTTCACCCAGAATTCAACAAAACTCATCTTTTTCTTATTCCTAAAAGTAGGCATCTAAAGGACCCTAGTGGCTTCAGACCAAGTTGCCTTTCTCTCTAAAAGGCAAATTTCTGACAATGTCATTATTGCCCAAGAGATCATTCATTCTTTTAAGGAAAAAAAAGTAAAACATGCAGGTATGGGTATCAAAATCGACATGTCTAAAGCCTTTGATAGGATTGACTGGGACTTTCTTATCTTAGCAATGAAAACTTTTGGCTTTGACTCTAAATTCTGTAACTTAATTCATCAGTGCATTTCTACTTCCTCTATTGCTGTTCTTTTTAATGGGAGTCCTGGGGACTACTTTAAACCTTCTAGAGGTCTTAGACAAGGAGATCCGCTATCTCCTTATCTCTTTATAATTTGCATGGAAATCTTTTCTAGAATGCTCTTATCCAGTGAAGATGAGAAAACTATTCATGGGGTTAAAATCACTCCAAAAAATAGTCCCATCTCTCATCTATTCTTTGCTGATGACTGCCTTCTCTTTATTAGAGATGACCTTAAAGAATGCCATAGTATTTTAACCTTAATTGAGACATTTAGTAAAGCTTCAGGCCAACTAATAAATTTTGAAAAATATGGAGTTTTCTTTAGTAAAAAAGTCCAGCCTAAGCATCAGAGAATGATTAGCAAACTGTTAAAAATAAAGAAAATTGACCCAAAAGATACCTATTTAGGTACACCTCTTTTTATTAGTAGAGCAAAGATTCATCTGTTTGAAAGAATAGTAGAAAATATGGAGCAAAAAATTCAAGGTTTGGTAGGAAAAACTTTAGCTCAGGCAAGTAAACTTGTCCTTAATAAAGCAACTTTATCCAGTATGGCTAGTTACCAAATGAGTTGTTATATTCTTCCTAAGAAAATCACAAAAAAATAGATGCCTTGCAAAGAGACTTCTGGTGGGGTAAAGAAACAAACCATAGAGGATATTATCCCAAATATTATTCATGTCTCTGTAAACCCTTAAAAAAAGGAGGGCTAGGCTTTAGAAATGCTCATAAATTCAACCTAGCAATGATTGCTAAGTTAGCATGGAGGCTGTTAACTGAACCTAAAGCAATTTATGGGTGAAACAATTAAAACCAAGATACTTCAAAAATTCTTCCGCCTTTAAGGAAAAAATCCCATCTTCAAGCTCTTGGATATGGAAATGTATTAGTAAAGTTATACTACTAGTAGAACAGAATAGTATTTGGGAAATAGGGGACGACACTAGTGTTAACATTTGGGAAGATAATTGGGTGCCACAAATGGAACATAATCTTAATAGGTATAAAACAATTACTAACTCTAATTTATTTCTTGTGAATGATCTTTTAGACCCTTTAACTTCGAAGTGGAATTCTACATTAATTTTTGGAAACTTTCCAGATCAGATAGCTAGGAAAATTTGTAATCTTAGAATAGCCAAAGGTACACCAGATACTCTTAGGTGGTTGCTTACCAATTCTGGCATATTCTCTGTTACATCTATGTACAAAAAACTAAATGAAAGAACTGAAAACTTGTACAACTTAGGACAGCCTGACTCCTTTTGGTCTAATATTTGGAAACTTAACGTATCTCAAAGAATTAAAATATTTGTATGGAAATGTTTACAAAATGCTATATCCATAAACTCAAATCTGTCTAGATTTATGCCTGAAGTACATCCTAATTGTCCCCTTGGATGCAATGAAAATGAAACTCTAGAACATCTCTTTTTATTCTGTCCTTTTGCTCAAGCTGTGTGGGCAACTTCACCTTTTCCTGTTTCTATGCATTTTAAGGCCTCTACGACATTTCTTGACATATGTAAGGAGTGGTTAGGAAAGAAAGACTCTCTCATCTCCTTTGAAATTATTATCACTAAAGGTTGGTTTATATGGAAAGAAATATGTGACAGAGTTTTTGAAAATAAACAGAAAACAAGTACCCAATTAGGAGCTGAAATTAAGAGATACTTAGATTATTGGAATGGAGACAAATTCTTATTGAATCAGGCCATAGTAAGAGCAGAAGAACTACCTATTTGGTGCACACCAAGGAGATTCCAATTTAAACTTAATATAGATGCTTCTTGGGTTTCAAAGACTTCGCCTGCAGGTTTCTCTTTAATCTTAAGAAATGACACAGGCAGCTTCGAACAAGGACGAGCAGGCCCTATCTCAGCCACTACCCATGAAGAAGCGGAGGCATTAGGCTTGTGTCATGGAGAACAATGGGCACGGGACAACGGATGGTCTAATTTCAGCGTAGAAGGTGACTGCAAAAACCTATTCGACTATCTAAATGGGAAGCCTTCTCAAATAGAATGGAAGAATCAACACCTTATGGACGAAACGAAGTACTGCTTCAACAATTGTACTAACTGTTTGGGTTTCTTTTATATTCCTAGACTAGTAAATCATGTGGTCGACGCTCTTGCTAAGGAAGCCAAATACTTTGCAAACTTTGTTAATTGGGACAAGAATCTTCCTACTTGTATTTTGTCGCATTTAGAGGTAGATAAATCTAATGCGAGGAGAAATACAATATCTCCGCATTAGACAACTCTACTATTAATGTTGTAAGGTTTACTAGCTCCCCAAGTTAGTCGTTTATTGCATTTCCAATTTTCAAAAAAAAAAAAGTTGGTACATGTACGCAGTTTTTTCCCTTTAGAATAATCTTTCCACTGCTCAGGTTCATGTTGGGGGAGCAAACCCTCCGCTTCACCACTTTTTTAATCAATACATGGAGGAGAATTTGACACTTTCCTTGTACTAGAGATTGCAATAACAAAATCCAAAGTATCATTCTCTTGCACATTCAGATTTCCATTCATCATATATTGTTCAAGACCAAAGTTTTTAGTAGTTTCTAAAGGCTTATTCACATTGTCCACCTTTACAGGATGATCGACAGTCTCTTCCAATAACTCAATACCTTCTAACCCTTCTAAACGCTTTTTGTTCACCTGCCTCCATATCTTATTGCTTGTCTCGGGGCATTTGGCGTTTGTTTACACCCAAAAGTATCACAATTCTTGTATTTTGGAGGCTTCCCAGAATACTCAACTGAATCTGTGAATTCCTTTCCATCATAAACTACGGGGATTGAATCAGGAAATTCGTTAGAATCCTCCATCTGTGCACATACTCTAGCATATTTCAATCTTAGTCTAGCTAAAGTATACTTATCATAACACAAGGGAGTTCCAACAACACCAGTAATCATACATAATCTTTTGGCATTCCGTAGATGTGTTGGAACATTCCTCAAATTCATCCAAACACGCATAGTTATCATTTTCATAATGTCATGTTCGATGAAAATGGTACCTTCCATGATCGATTCAAATACAACATGTTTGAAATAGACCCAATATCCATGGACGCAACTCTATCTTCCTCTAGATTAAAATCGAAGATAAATATTAAATCTTCATGGAGGGATAATTGAAACTTCCCTTTTGACTTCCAAGCATTTTCGGTAGTTCTGTAGGTGTAAATAATCCACAGATACAGGTGAAGCAATCCTAGGAGGCGAGACATTAATTGCAGAAGAAGCGTGAAGCACTGAATCCTACCACTCAGCCTTGGCGCGAGAAAAGAGATGTGAAATGAACCCGTGAAGACAATACATGTAAAATAGGGACGTGACAGCTATCAGGTACATCAGCAATAAATGCACTGACTAAGTGGCTGAGAAGATAAGGACGACTCGGTCAAAGTAAGACTCGGTTAAGGGTATCACGGGCGACATCGGCAGCATTCTCCAAAGACACTAACATCAGGTGAAGAGGCGACATGAGGAAGCATCATCAAGCTCGGCCTAGTACATCGGGCAGGGCATCAACCAGAGCCGAAGAAAACATCAAAGAATATACACTATGACATACACTGTAACTCGGATGTATTAGCACTTGCGGCTATAAATAGAGAGCTTTGTAGAGAGTTAGGGGGGGCATTGAGTAAGAGAGAGAGAATACTAAGAACTTGTAAGTGAGGAAGAGAGAACTTGTGAGATAGAAACATCCTTGTAACTCCAATTCAAGTAATAAGATCGCCAACCCTTCACCCCGTGGACGTAGGTAATCATACCGAACCACGTATATCTTGTGTTCTTGTACATCTCTTGCTTGTTTACTTTATTGTGTGCGCGTTTATGTTTCTTGGATGTAGAAGTAGGATTTTCCACATCTACATTCTGGCGCCGACTAAGGGGACCGTGTAACATCATTTGATACCTTGCAATCTAACTATTTAAGAGAGGTTCCAAAGCTCATATGACATCTTTTGATGATTATTTGATGCTAAGTGAAAGACTCTTATGGTTCTCAGTTGAAAATTTAGTTTCAAAATCTAGTTTAAAATCTTTTATGAAGTTTTTACTTTCTTAGATTTTCTCTATGAAAATATTTAGATCTCTCGTTTCGTGTTGAAGTCTAGATAGTTTGCTATTGTTAAACGCAAGACCTTTACCATCCGATTGAACGAAGTTATTGAAAACACTTTCTTTTCGATTACCCCATCATTTAAGTTTCAACTAAGCGATTTCTTTTCGAAAACACTTTCTTAACGTTAATTTCCGGTTAGAAATTTCAAATTTTAACTGCGGTTTGTAGGGTTTTCTCGATGAGTTGTTAAGTTGAGTTGTTAGAAAGTTTTGAAACTCCCAAAAGATCATACTTGATGCTTGGTAGAAGCTAGAGTGAAACTTCATCTCACGGATAACACCTTGTCGGGGATAACTAAACTCAACAGCAGCAATGGCAAAACCATCTCAAAACCATTGAGTTAGGGTTTTTCCAAAGCAAAGACTGAAAAGGGGCAGGATGAGTACTTAGATAGTAGTCCCATCCTAATCCTATAACAAGAGTCTTACAGCACCATCATAAGTCCAACAGAGTCGAGAAACTTTACTTTTGGCAACTGGTGTAGTTGATACAACCGACAAAACAATTGACAGAAGTAATCAGTACAAAAGAAGGTCAAGAAAGAAATTTTCCGGTAAGTTATACGGAAGATTAATGATTTCTGGCACTTGGAATGTAGGACAAATAATTATTAATGCGTAGGGAAAGTACCGAAAGCGACGTGACATAACCCCTTTTTACAAATTCGTCTTGTTTGTCAAAACCCCCTAATTTGTTGAGTTCGGCACACTGTAGCAAAAGGGAATCGTACTTGTCTGAAATTTTTCTTCCCTCTGAAGTTCAGATCTGTTGTACTTCATTCTTAACCTTTTCGAAAACAATCCAAAGTGAGTTGATGTTTGTTTTGCTGACGTAGGTAGGGACGGGCGAGATGAAGAATATCAGCCGAACCCGAGCCGATGGCAAGCACATCGGTTACTGGCAGAAATCTGAGGAACCGTACAGTAGCTGGCATTAACATGCAGGAAGGAGTAACAGATCCTCGACAACAAATTAGCCGACAACACCATCAGGAAGAATCTTGGGCGCCAGGTGGTGGCATGACAACTGTTGATGAGGAAGTTGACTTGGTCCGAGAGGATTACGGATCAACCCGAGCCAGCTGTGTCCAGGAGATATGGTAGATGAAAGGATCGCATCGGACACTAAGGACGATGAGGAAGCAAAAATTACACGAGAGAACCGGAGGCTATCAAGACAGCGTGCAGAGTATCGATTCGCCTTGGAACAAGAAGGAGAGAGCTTAGGCACGTACACTTGGAGATGGGCAACCCCAACAGGGATATTCCACTAGCTGCAGCCGCCCCAACCACTGCTCCTCCAGTAGCTCAACCAACTGCACCACCACTAACAATAAGGAACCATGTGAATGGTCACTCCAGTCACGAGAGTACCGATCCGACATTACTCGCGATCTTGGCCAATCGGAAAAGGCAGGAAGATTTCATGGGGGAGTTACGAGAGAAAAATATGGCTTTAGAGCAAGAGAACTACCGGCTCAGGAATCGGAGATCTGGGTCGCATGGATCTTCGAGCCAAGGAGCCTCTTGTAACCGTACCCGATCGAGACATACTCGGACCCCGCCTCCTTCCCGAGAACGTCTACCCAATCCTAGCCGAACAAGGGGCGGGTACGGACCACCCGAGAACTCCTCAACCGAGGAAGAAAAAAAAAAGGGACCCGACACGACAACCACAGCTAAGATTAAGCAATTGGAGCAGATGGTCAAGAATTTGGCGGGCGATGAGGAAGACGACAAGTTGGCGGAAGTAATTAGCGAAGCGCAAAAACCTCAATTTACCAAAGAACTTGAACGGACGCTGTTCCCCCCAAAGTGCACGCTTCCCACCTTCCCATCAAGGTTTGACGGCATGGGAGACGCAGGAGAACACATCAAGATGTATAGCATGTCTTTGCTAAAATGGAAGAGCTACGACGTAGTCATGTGCAAATTCTTTAGAAGCAAGTCCGGGAAGGCGAGGCGAAAACCGGTTCTACACCTTGCCCGATGAAACCATTGGCAACTACGGGGCCCTAGTGGAAACATTTCTTGAGACCTATATGCATAACAGCATTGCTCGCCCAAGGGTAAACAGATTATTCACACTAGCCCGACGGTTTCGAGAACCCCTGAGATCTTTGACAGATCGATGGAGAAAATTATGTACTGATATTGGGAAGGTTCTAGTCGAGCAGCAAATATTTGGGTTTGAGAATTCATTTGGAAAGTCAGATCCCATCTGGGTAGCAATGTACACAGAAAAGCCAAAGATGCTAAGAGAGATGAGGAAAATGTAGGAACATTACATAGCAATGGAGGAGATACATGAAGGAGCACGGGATAGAGGAATCCAAGAAGCCAGCACGGCAGCGGAGCCTATCCCTATGCAAGATCTGAGGCGACCTGAGAAAAGGCCGATAGCCCCACAGCAAGTCTCGGGCAAGAGAGAATGGGTCGAGAAGGGAAAAAATCCACGACAAAAACCGAGAACCTACACACCCCTAAATGCACCATTAGAGAAAATATTCAAGAAAGTAGAAAAAAGAAACGACATCAGATACCCGAAGACTAGGGGCATCCAGTTCGACGAAACAAGAAACCATCCTGAGTTTTGTCATTACACCAGTATCGAGGGCACTCAACTAACAATTATCAAGAAGTAAAAGATATTGTTCAACACTTGATCCGAGACGGGTACTTGTGACATTTCGTCAAGACAGCGCCGGCACCAGTCCATCCCGATGTTCCTGTGCACCAAGTATGGATCGATAGGGGAACCCATTTCACCTGCAACACCATCTCACACTCGTCCACACAAAGATTTTATCTCGGGATGGGTATCACTTCCAGGATTTGTAAGAGGGATTGAACAGGGAAGGAAATCTTTAGTGTAGCAAAGACATTACCAATGGAACCGTGGATGATGCAGCCGATCACCTTCTCAGCTAAAGATGTTCCTTCGAATGGCCAAGCACATGGAGACCCACTAGTGATCACCTTACTTATTGAAGAATGGGGAGTTAAGAGGATCCTGATGGACAGTGGAATCTCGATCGAAGTCTTGTTCTATGATACTTTCAAGAAGATGGAATTATCAGACGACATCTTAATTCCTTAGACTTATTGAATTTACGGCTTCAACGGCACCGTTACAGTACCAAAGGGAGAAGTCACACTCAGAGTTTCGGACGGAGAAGGATACCTGGACACGCTTACTACTTTTTGTGTTGTGGACGTCGTGTCACCATTTGAGGCGATCCGCAGCAAGCCATGGCTCGCGGGTATCAAAGGGGTGGCATCGGCGTACCACCAAAGGCTCATATTCCCATCTTATCGAGGACTTGTGGAAGTACTGGGAGATCCCCAAGCAGCAATACAATGCATGCAGTTGGATATCCAGCAAAATGAGTAAAGATGATCAAGGCAACGCCGAGAAAATAACAAAGCCAAGGAAGCCAAGGCCGAAGAAGAACTAGAAAAGGTGCTTTCACAGGCTATTGCAACTTATGAAGAGGGAGAAAAAGAGGTATTATAGCAATCAAAGAAGGAGACATCGGTCGAAGAATCGAAACCTAACTTCTCGGCTTTAGAGCCAACCCGAGAAGTTAACTTAGGTACTGCAGAAGAGCCGAAATTAGTAAGAATCAGAACCTTACTAACGGACGAGCAGACTGAACGATTGATAGCATTGTTGAAAGAACACATGGACGTGTTTGCCTGGCAGATGCATGATATGGAGGGAATTTACCCAGATGTATGCTCACATTATCTAAGGATAGACCCCAAGTTCAAACCAATCCTACAAAAAATGCGGAAAATTGCACCCGAGTTGCAAGCAGCGGTGGAGGCCGAGTTGAAAAGGTTACAAAAGGCGGGAATCATTCGAAAGGCTCAATACCCACAATTGATATCTAACATGGTGATCGTACCAAAGAGAAACGGGGGAGTTAGGATCTGCATCGACTTCAGTGATTTGATCAAGGCCTGCCCGAAGGAAAGCTTTCCTCTCCCCAGCATCGATCAAATAGTGGAGTCAATAGTCGGGTATAAGGCAGTCACGCTAATGGACGGATACTCGGGGTACAATCAAATCCCATTGGCCCCTGAGGATCAAGAACATACGTCATTCTTCACACCTAGAGGACTTTATTGTTACACCAAAATGCCATTTGGATTGAGAAACGCGGGTGCTACTTACCAAAGGTTAGTGGAGGACATGTTTGAAGACAAGATTCATCACACCATCGAAGTCTACGTGGACGATATGTTGATAAAGAGCAAGATAGCAACCAACCACATTAGCGACATACACGAAATTTTTCAAACTATGAGGAAATATAAGATGCGATTCAATCCTGCTAAATGTGCTTTTCGGGTCACTTCGAGTAAATTTTTGGGTTACATAATTACGGACGAAGGCATAGAAGCGGATCTTGAGAAGATTAGGGCAGTGATAGAAATGCCATCTCCAGTGACGGTGAAAGACGTACAAAGACTAAACGGCAACTTAGACGTACTCGGGCGATTCATTTCTCGATCTTCCGACAAATGCAAAGACTTCTTCGGGACACTCAGAAAAGGGTAAGAAGATGGTTCATTCGTTTAGGCTTGAATTTAAGGCAACAAACAATGTTACTGAGTATGAGGCGGTAATACATGCTTTGCGAATAATAGTCGAAATGGGAATCCACGATGTAAGGCTCACTAGCAACTCCCAACTAGTCATTAGACAGGTCAATGTATAGTACGCCATACATGACCCGGTTTTGCAGAAGTATTGGGAACTCTCCCAATTTTATTTCGTCCAAATACCAAACATTAAGTTCCGACATATCTGCAGAAAAGATAATCGCCACTCCTATGCATTGGCCTACATTGCTTCGATGCTAACATACCCGAACGTGGAAGGCATTCGAGTTATTTGAATTTTAACGCCATCTATACCCGAACCAATAGACCTCAAGGCATATGTAGCAGTTTCAATGGCCAATAAATATGAAGCTGGGGATTGGTGTAAACCCATTCACCAATACTTGGAAACGGGAGAACTGACAAAAGGGCGACCCGAGATCAACAATATTAAAAGCAAAGCAGCGGCGTACGAGTTGCTAGAGGGTGTCTTATACAGAAAATCCTATTTAGGACCGTTATTGAGATGCTTAAGCAAAGAAGAGGGGCACACGATCTTGAATGAATTGCACTACGGGTCAGCGGGTAATCATAGCTCGGGGCGGCCCGAGCAAAGACCATGGGGTATTTTTGGTTGTACATGAATGAAGATGCTAAGCACATGGCTCTAATCTGTGATGAGTGCCAGAAGTTTGGTAAGAAGATACATGCACCAGCAGTCACCTTGAACTCAGTTATTAGTCCCTGGCCATTTTCCAAATGGGGGATCGATATCATGGGGCCACTACATGTCGGGTCGGGACAAAGAAAATACTTGATAGTGGCCACGGACTACTTCACCAAATGGGTAGAAGCGGCACCCCTGAGACATATTCGAGACAATGACGTATTCTGTTTTATTTTGGAGCACATTATCTGCCATTTCGGTATACCAGCTGCAATCGTCTCGGACAATGGGAAACAATTGCAGGGTAAAAATATCGACCTATTATTCAACACTTAAAACATTCGAAAGAGCAAGGCGACACCCATTTACCCACAAAGTAATGGGCAGGCCGAGATTACAAACAAAACCATAGCTTACAACCTAAAAAAGAAGTTGGACGGGGAATACAGCGAATGGTGTGAGGAGATCTACAACGTTTTATGGGCTTACAGGACTACACGCAGAGACGCCACTGGTATATCACCTTTTATACTAACGTACGGCACCGAAGCTATTCTCCCTACGACAAGAACTGAGGCTTGGAGACGAAACATCTCGGCAGAACTGATCTTGGCAAATCTTGATGACTTAGAAGAAACTAGGGAGATGGCCCTGCAAAAAATGGAAAACTATCAAAGACGATTACAACGTGAATATAACAAGCGAGTCCGGCCGAGAGAATTTCATCCTGGGTAGTTAGTGATGAAAAAACTACCCAGTTATGAACGTGACAAGAAGGGAGGAAAATTAGCGGCGCGATGGGGCGGACCATACACGATTGTGGAAAAGGTGGTAGAAGGGGCATACAAGATATTGAAACCGGACGGAACACCCGAACCGCGGCCGTGGAACACTAGACACCTAAAGCTGCATCACCCATGAGAGGTGTGAAAACAGGTATGATATCTTGTCATTCGTATCCTTAAAAATCTACATGGGGTAGGAACTATGACAATTGCGTCTAATGGTCATTCGTACTCGGGACGACGGCAGTGTGCAAGTGCCGAGGTGACTTACACTCGAATGGGCATTCGTACTCGGGGGCGACAAAGCAGTGTGCAAGTGCTGAGGTGCCTTACACTCAACGGGCTATTCGAACTCGGGGCGGTGGCATTGTGCAAGTACCGAGGTAGTCTAAGGGCTCTGGTGGTTGGAAACCAGCGGCCGATTATCGGGGCATGAGTACTCGACAATCGATCATACAACATTGCTCCCATCGCAAGTGCCGAAATCACTTGCCCAAGGTATCTAATTGATAGCTCCTTGGGGATATCGAGACAATAAAGTTTAGGAAAGACCAATACCCTACCACTAGATCGAAATGACGGTGATGAGATACCTCAATCGGGACATGGCATTGGGCCCGATGACCCTCCCTGTTGAGTGTGTTCGACACAAATGGAATTTATGCTAACATGTTAACGCACTTTGTTGCAGGGAACAACAAGATCAACATTAATAGACAACCAAAGTATGAACAAAACGGCATAAGGGAGGATGTCAAGTAACAATCAAATAACCGGTTGGCGACGCAGCACCCCATAAAACAAAGAGATAGGAAAGAAAATAAAGGTGTTCAAACGAATTACAGCCCAACATAAGGAGCAGAATAGTGGCGCAGCACTACAAAAGGTCCATCTATGCCTTTGGAGGAACTGATCCTGAACCGGCCTTTTTAGCAGCAGCATCGACTCGCTTCTTGTCCATCACCGCTTTAACACCTTCCTTCACTTTAAAAACCAGCTCGGAATTGAACCTCTCCTTCTCAGCAGCAAGACTCTGAGTCAACTGAGTCGATGCCGCCTTAGCAGTGGCTACTTGATCAAGCAGATGGGTCTCCCTCGCCCCCAGTCGGACATTCTGCACCTCTAACAACTTCACTTTCTCTTGTTCAGCTGCATGGGCAAGGACACCGATTATAATTATGACAAAGACAGCATAACAAAAGAACGACTACAACTAAAACATATTACACACAGTAACACCTTCAAGCAATGGAAACACTTCTTTCATAGTATCCTCGGACTTAAGTAAACTATACTCAAGGTCCGATATTTTCGCCGTTAGCTCTTTGTACTGGTGCTCATTCAACTCGTTGGTAGGGCAGTGCTTCTTATGATCTTGCCAATCAGCCTTTTGTCGATCATGTGTTAGTCGCAAACACGACATCTCAGTTTGAAGCCACTCTAACTATTGGGATACCCTCTCGAGTTGTTTGAGCTTTTCTTTCAACTCTTGATTAGACAGTTCGGAAGTATCTCATTCCTTCAAAAGCCGCTTACGATCGACGTTCAGATCCTTAAGTTGATATCTGAACTTCTCACATTGACTCTCCAAATTATCGGCCAACAACGTCTTATCGGCAGCAATCCCTTGGAACCGAGATAAGTTTGCTCGGAGATTATCCATCTCATCGGGCACATACTCAAATCTTTGAAACCGATCTAACTCATCTCGAAGTTGTTCAAGCTCGGACTCTTGTCGATCTATCTTGTCATCCTTACTCACAATTCTTTGGAGTAGATTCTTAACATGATCCAATTCAATTTCTAGTTTTGTCTTTAACAAACGGTACTCTAAAGCGGCGTCGGCATCGATACTAGACATCTCGGCTAAGAAGATAATACTACGCTTAAGATATTGGCACTACAGAATCAATCACGAAGATGTGGGTTTCAAGCAAATACCTTGGGCATCGGCTAATCGTTTCTCAAGATCTCGGGCCCATCCTTGCTCACGTTGCAATTGAATCCGAAGATCCTCCTTCTCCGCCAGCTCTCTCCGACGAATAACAACATCTAGCAACTTCTTGTTGACCGCCTGGGAACATTGTAAACATTAGTGATCATTTCACTCTACAAACCTATGAATAAACAAAACAACTTACAATTCGATCAAATGTGCCCTTTAAACCAGCAGAGTACAAAGACACGGAACTGATCATCTCCTCATCGGACAAGGAGCCAAAGTCAGGAGAAAGGAGAGCCCCTAAAGAATTGCACATAGGGCCCGAGACAGTAAAGGAGGTGGTACTTCCCGAGTTAGGAACCACAGGAGAAATGGGCTCCAACAACTCGTTCCCGGAAGTAATATTCTCTTCGCCACGGGTAACCACATTATTTCTACCATCAGATTTCTCCATTTGCTTCGGCTCCTCTTCACCACTATCGGCCTCTTCCTCTCCATCAAAAAGATCTTCATCATCATCACCATCAGACTCAAGATACACCATACCATCAACAAGAACAATCCCTTTACCAGCTGACTGCTGGGGCACAGTTTTTCCCGGGCCAGACAAGTCGCCCTTGGTCTCCTTACCCTTCCCCGTGGATTTACCACCTACAATGGCAGAAGAAACATCAGCGGTTTTCTAAAGCGACTTCCCCAGGAAATGAGATAAAGGAAGCCAATCCTCAGGGTCCTCACCATATCCAAGAACTATACCTCCAGCTCCACTCTTCTCAACCTTTGACTTCTGCACATGAGCTTTCGTCAGATACATTCAAGGTAACAAATAGGGGAAAGTACATGTACTGTAAACAAAGCAGTATATTTGTTACCTTCACTGTCTCCTCCTCGGCCCCTGTGCTAGAACCTCTCTTTCGAGGAACGAGAGCTTCTGGTTGGGCGGTCTGGGACTTGAACTACAAAAAGCAGGCAAAATTAAAACATTGCTAAAGACATGAGCCGACATCGACCAAGACGGAGGAACTTACCCGATCAACATTAACGAACCCAGAAAGGATAGGGCTCAGCCGGAGGAGAAAACTTGCCACTATAAAGAGGACCATAGATGCCTAACGGAACTCGATCCCAAGTTACGTCACTGGTATGACGGGTATGCTTGTTAGTCGTCTTAGTAATCTTTCCTTCGGGATCCTCGTCCAAAAGAAGCTTTGTAAAGCCCTCAGGGATAACCTTGTTGCGGTGAGGGCTAGCAGCAAAACCAGCAAGATCTCCATTAGTAGAAGTCCCACTCCGATAGTTGGCAGCAAAACTGGCAGGAGTATAATCACCCGCTTGGGAAGGATCATATGTCGACCAAGCAGTAGGAGTACAGCCGCCCAGACTTCGCCTTTCGAACTCATTTATGATGCGGAAAGTATTACCATTCCACTGAGCCAAGGCTCGATGAGGGGGGATCTTGGATAGGGGTTCATATATAAATGGAAGACTTGGGTCATACAGAGGAAAGCGCAACCCGAGCTTTAGCTGACCTTTGGTAATGACAGTCGCCTCGGGCGAGTGGGAGAAGCTGGTGACATCACTTCTCTTCAAAACTCCTTTCTGGCCCGATAAGAGAGTAACCTTATAATCATGAAGATTGAAGTCATCCTTCAATTGTTGAATGAACTGTTCGTCCATCAAGTCTTTGGCGGCCTTCTTATCATTCCTACATAAAGATGAAGGAGAACCATCAGATAAAAGAGGATTCAGGGCGCGGGAATCATGATGGGAAGGACTATCAATAATAAATACATAATCGAGAGGAGCACCATCGTCTTCAGAAAAGGTATAACTTACGCACCTCTTTTCTGTCATAGAAGGAGTTGAAGAAGCTTAAAGAAGCAGAAAAGGTAGAACTCAAACTGAAAGAAATGAAGGCGAACATCGAAAACACAGTGACTGCAGCAACAGAAGATCAGCAAAAGGCGAAAATGATTGAGATCTCTCGAAAAGATCAGAGGGTAAGAAGACGTCAGAACAACGGTGAGAAGAAGAGAGAATGTTATTTTGGAAATAGAAGGCAGAATGAGAAACCAAGGGTTTAAGGGAAGGATTTATACCCCAAGAAACTGTAACCGACGGAAGAGGTAACCGGTCATAAAGACGAGCGGGAGTGGGGAACATCATGGCGCGGAATACGGCATGACAAAGGACGTGGAAGCCGAAGTGGTTTCTTCCCCTCGTGTCGATCACACGAGTGAAAGAAGGGGCATAAATGTAGGTGTAAATAATTCACAGATACAGGTGGAGCAATCCTAGGAGGCGAGACATTAATTGCAGAAGAAGCGTGAAACACTGAATCCTACCACTCAGCCTTGGCGCGAGAAAAGAGATGTGAAATGAACCCGTGAAGACAATACATGTAAAGTAGAAACGTGACAGCCATCAGGTGCATCAACAATAAATGCACTGACTAAGTGGTTTAGAAGATAAGGACGACTCGGTCAAAGTAAGACTCGGTTAAGGGTATCACGGGCGACATCGGCAGCATTCTCCAAAGACACTAACATCGGGTGAAGAGGCGACATGAGGAAACATCATTAAGATCGGCCTAGTACATCGGGCAGGGAATCAACCAGAGCCGAAGAGAACATCAAAGAAGATACACCATGACATACATTGTAACTCAGATGTATTAGCACTTGCGGCTATAAATAGAGAGCTTTGTAGAGAGTTAGGGGGGGCATTGAGTAAGAGAGAGAGAGAATACTAAGAACTTGTAAGTGAGTGATGCGTGTCGTAGGTGCAATCAAATTAATTCAATATTTCCACTCAATTAAAAATAATATAATGGAAGTCAAGTTCGTTCCCACGAGGAGCAAGAGATCTTAGTTGTAAAAGTTGTCACGAAAGGGGGGTGTAAAAAGCAAAAGAAAAATAAACAAAGCAATTAAAAAGGTAAAGTTGAAAACAATAAGAGAGACAAGACCAAGGAATCCTTCTTCGTTACGAAACAATGAATCAGGTTATGTTCTATTCTACTTGTTATTAGTCACAAATTATGACCAACCGTAGGTAAAGCAGCTATCTCAGTGCTAAACCCCTAAATCCCTTGTATCACCGGACACGGAAGTTCTCGCCTACCGGATTCTAATCACCAAGCCACCTAGAATTAGCTCAACCTAGATGTAACTTGGCTCATGCATTAGGTTTTGTGAATTTCTTAGGTTGATATTAGTAGTTAGACTCTTAGCTCAAGGTCTACTTGCTAACGTTGTTTCTACACACAATTGCTCCACGGAATCCCTCCGCAAGGTCTCGTGTTTGCTACTTATGTAAAGAGTCAAGAAACGATTACTTATCTCCTAACTTTCACTAGCTTTAGATCGAATTAACAAATCAATTTAGCGTGCACTCCAAACAATCTATCAATCAATCATGAATGTCTTTTAGATCATTCCTATTAATAAAAACAAACGATAATTATGTGAAAAACTTCAAGATAGAATTTGAAAACAAAAACTTAAATCATATGTTAAGAACTAGGAATTCATCCTCAATCAATAAGAAATTTAGCTACTCATGTTTTTGAAATTCACACAAATAATAATAATTAAAAGAAGAATTTTCAAATTCACACAAGTAATTAAAAAGAAAAATCTTAGAAAAGCAAGCAAAAAAAAAAAGTGTTGTGTGTGTAGAGAGGTGTGTAGAAGTTGTAGAAAACTTCTCTATTTATAAGCTTCAATATTCTCCAAATCTTCTAAGGAGTAGAATCCTTTTCCTTTTGCAATTCAATTTCCAAATTCAAGTCTTTCTCTTCTCTTCCACCTTCTCTTTCCAAGTTTGAGTCCAATTCTCCATCCAATTCCAATCCCAAGTCTTCACACCCATGAGAGAAATCCATAGAAAATTCTGGAATTTTTGGCTCGCCGGAAAACTGGGATTGTGGCCGGAATTTGGCCGGAATTGTCGCCGCCGGCCACCTGAAATTCACTGACGGTTGATGGAATATTCCGTCAAGATTCCGTTATACTTAACTGTCGACTAACGGTCGTTAACAGTTGACCGGGTCAAGGTCTAAGTCACTGAGTCAGAACCGAGTCAGCTAGTTAACTCGGCTGACTGGTCCTAGCCAGGCCACTGTGCACAGGCCAAAATATTCACAGCCAAGTTGGCCATGCCTTCCCTGCACCTCTCCTAGCCATGATGGCTATCACCCTACCAGATTTCTTCACAGCATTTCAGCACACTCAGCACAGCTCTGGCAACCAAAAGTGCCAGTTCATTGCCTGCACATTCCATTCAAGCCCCAGTAATTGCAATCCTAGCATTCATTCTTAAGACAACACACACACACGAGAGAGCCAACACCATCTAGCCATTGCACGAGACTCAACTCATGACTCCACCGAGACTTAGTTCGGCTACACTGTACCTTGTATTGCACGACCTTTCGGCCTAGCTATGAACCACCATCTTCCCCGCAAACCTCTTCTTGTAACTTGCAACTCAAAACCAGGCCATGGTGCTGATGCTCCAAGCCTAGTCATTCACTTCAATACCACCGCAATACATTGTAGCTGCCATTTGCATCTTGACTCCACTACTTTGCTTTGGAGACCACTATGAGCTCAAGCTATATTCATCTCAGCCAACGCAGCCCTTAACCTCCGGAGACTCCATTTCAAACACCAGCCTATCTTCTCTTTGCCATCACCAGATGCATGACAGCTTCACTGATTTCCCATCTCAACTCAATAATTCATGGCATCATTTCCCATTGCAGTTCAGTTCAACACAATCCCAGCTCAAATCAACCTATCCTAAACATACATCTAAGTAGCCTCATCTTCCCCAGAACCCATGTCAACACCAACACCACCAACACAGACCATTTCTGCAATTTCCTAACACCTGCAGGACTTCAGCTGGGAATCCAGCCATGATGGCCCTCTTTCTGTCTACCGCAATCGCAAAAGCGTGCATCATTAGCTCTTTCCACTCCTCGGTGATCGCACCTCAATTCAGCCGCACTTTGTCCCTTGCAACAAGCTCCATCGACAGCAAACTAAAGCCAGCTCAACTCCTCTCCATCTCTTGTTGTTGTCCCATTACCTCAGGCCACTTCAAGCCATAGTTACAACTCAGTCTTGATTCAATTCAAACAAAATCAACTTAAACCCATCTTCTCTTGCCAAGCATTCCACCTGACACATTCATCACCACCAAACCACACAACCCAGACCTGCAATTCCATTACCCCCATCTCCCTGGCAAGCAACAGTAGCAGCAACATCAATTCTTTCAGCTCAGGTTTCCTATGCCTTGCTTGAAACTGAAATTCAACCCTTCTCAATCTCAGTTTCAACTTCTGCCATCAAACCCATGTCAAATCTTTTCCCTTGATAATCATCTCTGTTTCATCAACATCATCCGCTTTTCCAATAACAGCAGCGACAACTCAGATATGAATCCAACCCTTCAGCACCATCTCTTCTTGAGTCTCTTTTCTTTCTCATAGCAGCAACAACCAACAACGCCATTCATTCTTCAGAACCGGAAGCAAAAACCCCAATTCTTTGGAACCCTAATTTCTGAAATTATCAAATTCTCTCATGTTAATCATTAATTTCTTCATCTCAGTTCTTAACAAAACCTTTTCTCGATCTTCTCCAGCAAACCCATATCACAGACTTTAATCCATCATCTCTTCTCTGTAAATTTTATTCATTAAAAACCCTTGAATTATCCATGGCAGAAACAGATCTCTGAATCGCACCATAGTAACGGCAAACCCTAACTGCAACTGAACCCAGCTCCAATTTCATCACCTTCATTTCTCGATCTCCATCATCTCGCCTCTGTCGAGCTTCATCCATCATCTCTGTGATTCACTCATCATGAGCTCGTCAATTATCATTGCTACGTCTCGATCCGGTTTCAAGAAGAACGTCTCAATATCGAAACCAAATTTCTTCGATTTTCACTCGCTTCTTACTTCTGTGTTGCTCACTTTCAGGTGTAGGATTAAATGAAGAAATGATTGAGAAAGAAAAACCCTTTCTCGATTTTAGGTTTAAAACACGGATCCGGGTCGGGTCAGATGGGTCAATGGGTTTGGGTTTCAACATCCATGAACATAACCCAACCCTTTTACCAACTGATAATAGCACTGTGTTTCTGGATAAGGGCTACCCAGTTTGGCAGCCCCTTAACTTCAACTGGGCTCCATATATCAATTGCCTGTAAAATGACCTTTTTGCCCTTTTTGGCTCAAATTGGGTGCTTTCTTCTTCTTTTCCTCCGTGCGACTCCAAAGTAGCTATAAAACTCAAAACAAGCGTAAAATACATAATTTACACGAAAAATAGCAAAGAAAGCATAAACTACTAGATAGTAAATTAGGTGTATTCTACACCTATCAAATTCCCCCACACTTAGACTTTGCTAGTCCTCGAGCAAATCAAACTAAAAACTCACAACTTCAAAGCGTTCAAGCGTCACAAGCATCCAAAGAGTTATGAGGACATAGAGTTTCTGCATGCTAGTAATGAGAAGTTAGAAATACTAAAGAACATATTCTCGTTCTTAAATGTTGAGTGAGAAATAACCACACCATAATGAGAGAATGCGTGTTTGAGAAACGATCAATAAGCATTTCGCCTCGACTTCTGCCTCACCAAAAAGGATTTTATGATAATTGCACTCAAAAAGACGGCTTTTTTATGGGTCACACATGTGTGCAGGTAGGAATGAAGAGAGAATTCCTGCGACACGTTGAATGGTGGGAAGGACAACTTCCGAAATTTTGAAAAACCCGCATCTTTTAATATTTTGAAAAACCATTTTTCTGACGATCTCTAAGAAAGGAAATCAACCATATTATCGAGGATGAGATTACTTACTTACCTTCACATCCGATCGCCAATTATGATAACACCACTCTCACGGCATCCAATAGAAACGTCTTCCGCTCCTCGTCTTTATCTTCTTAGTCTTCGTCTTCGGTTTCAACTATTGATGATAAACCCTTGAATTTCATAAATCCTTGACATTTTATAACTCTTTACCTTGAAATCCTTGTTGCTTGAAACTTCCTTATAAATTTTCCTTCCCCACGGCTCATTAAATAAGAACAAATATTTCTCTTTTTTTTTTCTCTTTTTTTTTTCTTATTTTCTTATTTTTTTTTTTTTTTTTTTGTTAAACAAGAGAAATTAAATACAAAATAAACCATGGCCGTGGAAGAAGTATTTTACCGCTTGATTCTTCACAACTTGTATTGTCTTGAAATCATAAACTTCCAAAAATTCTCACCTTTTAATTTTCTTCGCTTTCATGAATAAGTCTTCATACTTGGATATAAAATTACCTCATTGTAGTGTAAGTCCTCAACATATATGTAAAAATCCGCTCTTTGTATGTTGCTATACTTGAATTTGAAATTTGCTCTTTTTCTCGTTCCGTTGCTTGTAAACCTTAAACTTTTCCAACTTTCCTTGTAGATTTTAATGTCGCTCCTTGTTGATGATGAGAGTGTTTCTATGGATCCGTTGTTGTCGCGAGAGAGAATGGTGCTAACTGCAAATCGAACTACAAGAAGGAAGCTTTCATCTATGGACGTCACCCTCATGATTGACAAAATTAGCACTCAAGAGATCAAAGAGTAGTGCTTTTATTGGTGGGAGGTTGGGTAGCTCACCATTCTACCGGAATTAACTTACGGTGACACACACTCAAAAAGAAGCTCTTTAGTAGATGGAAGATTTCTGGTCGGTGCCTCTCATGATATGAATACGGGTAGTCTCCACTAATGATTGATCAGCAACTCTAATAACGCACTTCTCCTGCACCAAATTCGCATCACCGGCATGATTAAATCCATTATTTAACACTCAAACAAACAAGAAATCTGAATGTAGTTCTCTAACATTTCCAAGTTCAAATATGTCGGTCAAAATCTCTATGTAAACATACCTAGAAGTATGCTAGTGACTCTAAAATCTTTAAAAGTTGGAATTTTTAAGTAAAACTTTTTTTTTTTTTAAATTTTTTTCATTTTTTTTGTTGTAATTTTTGGTTTAAAAACATGCTTAACCACTCCCCCACACTTAAACCTTACATTGTCCTCAATGTAATTGAATCCTCCTAGTAAAGTCAAGGTGGGAAATTTTAACATGATAAGAAACAAGAAAAACAAATAACAAAAAGCAAAAGATAAGAAATACAAAACCGATGGGTTGCCTCCCATTAAGCGCTTGTTTTAAAGTCGACGGCCCGACTTAGCTCTTGCGGCACATTACTCCTCCAGAGGGAGTGCATCTCCAAATGAAAGTTCATCCAAATTCACATAAGCGATGTTCTCATAGTATGGCTTCAACCTATGGCCGTTGACTTTGGAAACCGAATTGTCTCGAAGACTAGTAATTTCAAGCGCACCATGAGGAAAAACATTAGTAACAACATATGGTCCAATCCAACGGGACCTTAACTTTTTCAGGAAATAGTTTAAGGCGAGAATGATATAAAAGGACTTTTTGTCCCACGATGAAACTTTTACGAGAAATCATCTTGTCATGAAAAAGCTTGGTCTTTTCCTTGTAAATACGGGCACTCTCGTAAGCATCATTGCGTATCTCCTCTAACTCATGTAGTTGTAACTTCCTTTGCTTCCCCGCTTCATCATACTCCATGTTGAATTTCTTTATCGCCCAATAAGCCTTATGTTCAAGTTCAACCGGAAGATGACAAGCCTTGCCATAAACCAACCTATATGGAGACATACCAATTGGTGTCTTATACGCCGTTCTATACGCCCAAAGTGCATCATTGAGCTTAAAGCTCCAATCTTTCCTTGTGGTATTCACCGTTTTCTCAAGAATGGACTTTATCTCACGATTCGAAATTTCCGCTTGTCCACTAGTTTGTGGATGATAAGGCGTACCAATTTTGTGTGTTATGTTGTACTTCTTGAGGAGAGCGTGGAAAGCCCTCTTGAAATGTGAGCCCCCATCACTTATTACCACTCTTGGTGTTCCATGCCTATTGAAAATATTTTCCCTTACAAAATCACAAACAACTTGAGAGTCATTAGTCTTGGTGGCTCTAGCTTCCACCCATTTCGAAACATAATCAACGGCAAGAAGTATATAAAAATTCCCATTCGAATTGACAAAAGGGCCCATAAAATCAATACCCCACACATCAAAAATCTCAACGGTGAGAATTGGTGTGAGTGGCATTTGATTTCGAGCACCTAGATTGCCCGTTCGTTGACATCTATCACACGATTTACAAAAAACATATGAATCTTCAAACAAGGTGGGCCAATAAAATCCACTCTCGAGAACTTTGAGAGCGGTGCGTTTCGAACCAAAGTGGCCACCACATGCAAAAGTGTGGCAAAAGGAGAGAATGGATTGAAATTCGGAATTAGGCACGCACCTTCGCATTATTTGATCAACGCCATATTTCCATAAGTATGGTTCATCCCACACATATTGCTTAGCTACCTTCTTAAGTTTCATCTTTTGGAAATTAGACATTGTACTAGGTACTTTCCTTGTCACCAAGTAATTCACTATATCCGCATACCAAGGAGTTGATTCTTCCATGGAGAAAAGTTGTTCGTCCGGAAAGCGGTCATGTAATGGAAGTTCCTCTTGAGACATCACAAGTCTACTAAGATGATCCGCAACGGTATTCTCCACACCCCTCTTATCACGAATTTCTATGTCGAACTCTTGTAACAATAGGATCCACCGAATTAATCTTGGCTTAGCTTCTTTCTTCTTTATTAAGTGTCTTAGTGCGGCATGATCGGAATACACAATAACCTTTGTACCCACCAAGTATGATCGAAATTTTTCCAACGCAAAAACTATAGCCAATAACTCCTTTTCCGTGGTAGAATAATTGATTTGTGCATCATTAAGGGTCCTAGATGCATAATATATAACATGGGACAACTTGTCCACCCTTTGACCCAAAACGGCTCCAACCGCATAATCACTAGCATCACACATTAATT
The DNA here is from genome assembly GCA_023531295.1 of Papaver armeniacum. Taxonomy (NCBI): domain Eukaryota; kingdom Viridiplantae; phylum Streptophyta; class Magnoliopsida; order Ranunculales; family Papaveraceae; genus Papaver; species Papaver armeniacum. Next base: position 252,854 of record JAJJWW010015173.1, read on the forward strand.
CAAATGGAAGATTCCAATCCGGTGATTTGATAATTGGCGCACTTGTCAACATATCCTTTAATTTGTCAAAAGCATCCTTGCATTCCTTGTTGAAGTCGAAAGGTACCTCCTTTTGTAATAACTTGCACATCGGCATGGAGATTTTGGAGAAATCCTTGATAAACCGCCTATAGAAACCTGCATGACCAAGAAAAGAACGGATTTCCCTCACCGAAGTGGGATATTGTAAGTTTCTTATTAAATCTATCTTTGACTTGTCCACTTCGAGCCCTCGAGAGGACACAATGTGACCAAGTACTATGCCGTGGTTTACCATAAAGTGACATTTCTCCCAATTAAGGACAAGGTTTGTGTCTATGCATCGTTTAAGAATTAGTTCAAGGTTATTTAAACAACCATCAAAAGAATTGCCATAAACACTAAAGTCATCCATAAATACCTCGATGATGCGCTCCACATAATCCGAGAATATACTCACCATGCATCTTTGAAAAGTAGCCGGCGCATTGCAAAGGCCGAACGGCATCCGTCTATATGCAAACGTTCCAAACGGACAAGTGAAAGTGGTCTTCTCTTGGTCCTCCGGTGCAATAACAATTTGGTTGTATCCCGAATAACCATCCAAGAAGCAATAATAAGAATGCCCCCGCTAACCGCTCCAACATTTGATCAATGAAAGGTAATGGAAAGTGATCCTTGCGGGTTGCGGAATTAAGCTTTCTATAGTCAATGCACACTCTCCAACCGGTTTGAACTCTTGTAGGAACAAGTTCATCGTCTTGATTTCGAACAACCGTGACTCCGGATTTCTTTGGTACCACTTGAACCGGACTAACCCACTTGCTATCGGAAATTGGGTAGATTACCCCCACACTTAGCAATTTGAGTATCTCTTTTTTCACAACCTCCATCATGGGAGGATTAAGCCGACGTTGAGCATCACGTACCGGCTTCACGTTTTCTTCCATTAGAATCCTATGCATGCACATGGATGGACTAATACCTTTGATGTCCGCAATTGTCCACCCAATAGCCGTTTTGTGCTCTTTCAAGACTCTAAGCAAACGGTCTTCTTGTACCGGTGTGAGGTTCTTAGAAATAATCATCGGAAGCTCATCTCCATCTCCCAAGAAAGCATACTTCAAATGGTCCGGAAGCGGCTTCAATTCTAGTTTGGGTGCCTTCACAATAGATGGTACAAGTACTTCATCATTCACGGGTAAAGAAATATATGAAACATCACCTTTTTTAGCTTCTTGCAATGTCGCCAAAGCACCACACATCTCCACCAATTCCTTGGAGATCTCAACATCCAAATTAGACAAGCCATGGACGTCCAATTCAATACTCTTTTGCAACACCACATCAAGTTCATCTTCTTGGTTCAATTCCACCATTTGTTGCGCTAATGAATCAACCACATCAATGGAGTAAACGGAATGCACATCACTTGGGTAACGCATGGCTTCAAATATGTTAAAGTGTATTATCTCCTTGTCGAATTCCATAGTGAGTGTACCCTTATCAACATCAATCTTCGTCTTTGCGGTCTTCATGAATGGCCTCCCAAGAAGTAAAGAAGTAGATGATCGGTTCTCATTGTTGTCCATATCCACCACGAAGAAGTCCACCGGAAAAATAAGCTCATTTACTTGCACTAGCACGTCTTCTATAAGCCCCTTTGGATATATGTTAGACTTGTTTGCCAATTGGATAATAACTCTCGTCTCTTTCAAAGGTCCAAGATTCAAGGAGTCATATATTTCGGCCGACATCACACTAATGGAAGCTCCCAAATCAAGTAAAGCATGTTCAAACCTTTGTTTACCAATAGTAATTGGCACCGTGAAACCACCGGGATCCGTGCACTTTGTAGGCATCTTCTTCAATAGCATAGCCGACGCACTCTCGCCAACTTTAGTAATTTCATTATCAAGCAACCTATCCTTCTTGATGCATAATTCCTTCATGAACTTGGCATACCTTGGAATTGTCTTGATAGCCTCAATGAATGGGATGTTGATTTCAATCTTCTTGAAGATATCCATAAGTGCCTTGTCTTGAGCTTCTTTCTTGGATTTAGCAAAACGACTAGGAAAAGGAGGTGGAGTAGTGAAAGTAGAAACCGGTTCCTTGGATTGGTCGTTTGGTGTGGAATTCTCCTTTGGTGCGGTTTCCTCCTTGTCATTAACTACCTCTTCACTAACTTCCTCATGATGACTTGGACCCTCCACTTGTCTTCCACTTCTTAAAGTAACCGCATTAACATTCTCTCTTGGATTCACAAATGGTTGTGAAGGAAGTTTTGTGGATGCTTGAGATTTCAATAAATTCACATCGGTCGCCAATTGTCCCATTTGAGTTCGTAAATCCTTGATAGCCGAATCGGTCTTTTGTTGATTTTGTTGAAACAATGATGTAATACCTTGCATCATGACATTAAGCTTATCATCAATTGAAGAATCACGTTCCTTGACTTGTTGTGGTTGGAATTGTTGAGAACCACCTTGTTGTTGAGGTTGGAAACGTGATTGTTGAAAACCTCCTTGTTGCGCATATGGATTAGGAGCCGCCGCTTGCGTGTTTGCATAACTAAAGTTGGGATGATCCTTCCAACCGGGATTATAGGTATTGGAGTATGGATCGTACCTTGGCCTTTGATTTGGATATAAAGCATTCACTTTTTCGGTCTCATTATCAGGAATAATTACATGCCATCCTTTGCATCATAATCTCCATGTTACTTATTCTTTGATCAAGATGTGATGAAGAATCACTAACTTCATGCACTCGCCTAACCATTGGTTCATCCCTTGTGTAGAATTGTTGCGAGTTTGCCGCCATACTTTCAATCAACTCTCTAGCTTCGGTCAAAGTCTTTTTCATTAGTGCACCACCACCCGCGGCGTCAAGAAGAGACCTATCACTTGAGTGGAGAGCTTCATAGAAGTATTGGAGTATCATAACGTCACTAAATTGATGGTGTGGACAGCTTGCCACCAACCTCTTGTATCGCTCCCAACATTCATACAATGATTCTCCCACTTGTTGTTTCAATCCACAAATCTCCTTGCGAATTTGAGTAGCTTTGGATGCGGGAAAATATCTCTCGAGGAAAAGTTTCTTCATCCCATTCCATGTTGTGATACTTCCGGAAGGCAAATAATATAACCATTCCTTAGCATTACCCGCCAAAGAAAACGGGAAAGCTTTCAACAATGCTCCATCCGCATTAGTCTCCGGTGGAAGCATAGCCATAACTATGGCATAGAAGTCCATAAGATGTTTGTTTGGGTCCTCATTCACCATGCCATGGAACTTTGGTAACTCTCTAATCAACCCCGCTTGATTTGAAGGTTGAGTTAGTTTGGATACACCATTGTTGTGTGTCAAGCTTGTGAAGCTAGGTCCTTGAGTGTACGATCAGCCATTGTTTCTTCCTCTTTGTCCGAATCACTTGATGAAGAAGGAGAAAGTGGAGTGTTAATCGCACGAATGAAATCCTTTAGTTGAGTGCCGGATCGAAGACGTATTGGACTCGGTCTACCCTCTCTAAGCATTCACCAAAGGTATAACACCTGAAACAAGATTCTCACAAACTAAGTTAGATACGGTAAAGAATCTAACAAAGCAAGAATAAAAATAAAAACAACTAAAAAAAAATCGCCCGTTGCTCCCCGGCAGCGGCGCCAAAATTTGATGCGTGTCGTAGGTGCAATCAAATTAATTCAATATTTCCACTCAATTAAAAATAATATAATGGAAGTCAAGTTCGTTCCCACGAGGAGCAAGAGATCTTAGTTGTAAAAGTTGTCACGAAAGGGGGGTGTAAAAAGCAAAAGAAAAATAAACAAAGCAATTAAAAAGGTAAAGTTGAAAACAATAAGAGAGACAAGACCAAGGAATCCTTCTTCGTTACGAAACAATGAATCAGGTTATGTTCTATTCTACTTGTTATTAGTCACAAATTATCACCAACCGTAGGTAAAGTAGCTAGCTCAGTGCTAAACCCCTAAATCCCTTGTATCACCGGACACGGAAGTTCTCGCCTACCGGATTCTAATCACCAAGCCACCTAGAATTAGCTCAACCTAGATGTAACTTGGCTCATGCATTAGGTTTTGTGAATTTCTTAGGTTGATATTAGTAGTTAGACTCTTAGCTCAAGGTCTACTTGCTAACGTTGTTTCTACACACAATTGCTCCACGGAATCCCTCCGCAAGGTCTCGTGTTTTCTACTTATGTAAAGAGTCAAGAAACGATTACTTATCTCCTAACTTTCACTAGCTTTAGATCGAATTAACAAATCAATTTAGCGTGCACTCCAAAAAATCTATCAATCAATCATGAATGTCTTTTAGATCATTCCTATTAGTAAAAACAAACGATAATTATGTGAAAAACTTCAAGATAGAATTTGAAAACAAAAACTTAAATCATATGTTAAGAACTAGGAATTCATCCTCAATCAATAAGAAATTTAGCTACTCATGTTTTTGAAATTCACACAAATAATAATAATTAAAAGAAGAATTTTCAAATTCACACAAGTAATTAAAAAGAAAAATCTTAGAAAAGCAAGCAAAAAAAAAAGTGTTGTGTGTGTAGAGAGGTGTGTAGAAGTTGTAGAAAACTTCTCTATTTATAAGCTTCAATATTCTCCAAATCTTCTAAGGAGTAGAATCCTTTTCCTTTTGCAATTCAATTTCCAAATTCAAGTCTTTCTCTTCTCTTCCACCTTCTCTTTCCACATTTGAGTCCAATTCTCCATCCAATTCCAATCCCAAGTCTTCACACCCATGAGAGAAATCCATAGAAAATTCTGGAATTTTTGGCTCGCCGGAAAACTGGGATTGTGGCCGGAATTTGGCCGGAATTGTCGCCGCCGGCCACCTGAAATTCACTGCCGGTTGATGGAATATTCCGTCAAGATTCCGTTATACTTAACTGTCGACTAACGGTCGTTAACAGTTGACCGGGTCAAGGTCTAAGTCACTGAGTCAGAACCGAGTCAGCTAGCTAACTCGGCTGACTGGTCCTAGCCAGGCCACTGTGCACAGGCCAAAATATTCACAGCCAAGTTGGCCATGCCTTCCCTGCACCTCTCCCAGCCATGATGGCTATCACCCTACCAGATTTCTTCACAGCATTTCAGCACACTCAGCACAGCTCTGGCAACCAAAAGTGCCAGTTCATTGCCTGCACATTCCATTCAAGCCCTGTAATTGCAATCCTAGCATTCATTCTTAAGACAACACACACACACAGAGAGAGCCAACACCATCTAGCCATTGCCTGAGACTCAACTCATGACTCCACCAGACTTAGTTCAGCTGCACCTGTACCTTGTATTGCACAGCCTTTCAGTCTAGCTATGAACCACCATCTTCCCTGCAAACCTCTTCTTGTAACTTGCAACTCAAAACCAGGCCATGGTGCTGATGCTCCAAGCCTAGTCATTCACTTCCAATACCACCTGCAATACATTGTAGCTGCCATTTGCATCTTCAGCTCCACTACTTTGCAGACCACTATGAGCTCAAGCTATATTCATCTCAGCCAACGCAGCCCTTAACCTCCAGAGACTCCATTTCAAACACCATCCTATCTTCTCACTGCCATCACCAGTTGCATGACAGCTTCACTGATTTCCCATCTCAACTCAATAATTCATGGCATCATTTCCCATTGCAGTTCAGTTCAACACAATCCCAGCTCAAATCAACCTATCCTAAACATACATCTAAGTAGCCTCATCTTCCCCAGAACCCATGTCAACACCAACACCACCAACACAGACCATTTCTGCAATTTCCTAACACCTGCAGGACTTCAGCTGGGAATCCAGCCATGATGGCCCTCTTCTGTCTTCGCAATCGCCGGGGCATTATTAGCTCTTTCCACTCCTCAGTGACTGCACCTCAATTCAGCCGCACCTGTCCCTTGCAACAAGCTCCATCGACAGCAAACTAAAGCCAGCTCAACTCCTCTCCATCTCTTGCTGTTGTCCCATTACCTCAGGCCACTTCAAGCCATAGTTACAACTCAGTCTTGATTCAATTCAAACAAAATCAACTTAAACCCATCTTCTCTTGCCAAGCATTCCACCTGACACATTCATCACCACCAAACCACACAACCCAGACCTGCAATTCCATTACCCCCATCTCCCTGGCAAGCAACAGTAGCAGCAACATCAATTCTTTCAGCTCAGGTTTCCTATGCCTTGCTTGAAATTGAAATTCAACCCTTCTCAATCTCAGTTTCAACTTCTGCCATCAAACCCATGTCAAATCTTTTCCCTTGATAATCATCTCTGTTTCATCAACATCATCCGCTTTTCCAATAACAAGAAATGACAACTCGGATATGAATCCAACCCTTCAAAGACCATCTCTTCTTGAGTCTCTTTTCTTTCTCATAGCAGCAACAACCAACAACGCCATTCATTCTTCAGAACCGGAAGCAAAAACCCCAATTATTTGGAACCCTAATTTCTGAAATTATCAAATTCTCTCATGTTAATCATTAATTTCTTCATCTCAGTTCTTAACAAAACCTTTTCTCGATCTTCTCCAACAAACCCATATCACGAGACTTTAATCCATCATCTCTTCTCTGTAAATTTTATTCATTAAAAACCCTTGAATTATCCCTGGCAGAAACAGATCTCTGAATCGCACCATAGTAACGGCAAACCCTAACTGCAACTGAACCCAGCTCCAATTTCATCACCTTCATTTCTCGATCTCCATCATCTCGCCTCTGTCGAGCTTCATCCATCATCTCTGTGATTCACTCATCATGAGCTCGTCAATTATCATTGCTACGTCTCGATCTGGTTTCTCAGCAGCAACGTCTCAATATCGAAACCAAATTTCTTCTGATTTTCACTCTGCTTCTTACAGCAGCTGCTCACTTTCAGGTGTAGGATTAAATGAAGAAATAATTGAGAAAGAAAAACCCTCTCTCGATTTTAGGTTTAAAACACGGATCCGGGTCGGGTCAGATGGGTCAATGGGGTTTGGGTTTCAACATCCATGAACATAACCCAACCCTTTTACCAAGCGATAACAAAGATTGTGTTTTCTGGATAAGGGCTACCCAGTTTGGCAGCCCCTTAACTTCAACTGGGCTCCATATATCAATTGCCTGTAAAATGACCTTTTTGCCCTTTTTGGCTCAAATTGGGTGCTTTCTTCTTCTTTTCCTCCGTGCGACTCCAAAGTAGCTATAAAACTCAAAACAAGCGTAAAATACATAATTTACACGAAAAATAGCAAAGAAAGCATAAACTACTAGATAGTAAATTAGGTGTATTCTACACCTATCAGTGAGGAAGAGAGAACTTGTGAGCTAGAAACATCCTTGTAACTCTAATTCGAGTAATAAGATCGCCAACCCTTCACCCCGTGGACGTAGGTAATCATACTGAACCACGTATATCTTGTGTTCTTGTACATCTCTTGCTTGTTTACTTTCTTGTGTGCGCGTTTATGTTTCTTGGATGTAGAAATAGGATTTTCCACATCTACAAGTTCCTTAACTAGGTTGAAAGATAATCTACTGCCAACAAATATCCAACCAAAAAAACTAGGAATTTAAAAACAATCTCTTTTATCCTTGCAGCAGCCGGCAAGTGCATAATCATTCACAAACTAAAATTACGACTTCGTCATAAACTTCAAATTAAGACTTACCATTTCTGAGTACTAGAATTAGTCTCTCTTTTATCTGCCTTATTCTTAAAGAAACAACATGTAAATGTGTTACACAAACAGTTGGCTTCAGGAATTACTAGTTCCTGTTTTATAAGGTGCACTATTGGGAAACTATTCTGTTAATTTTGATGGACCATCAATCGTGTCAGCAAGGTTATGCTTTCCAAAGCTCGTGAATGCACCCAAAACTCCTAAGAATTTTCCCGATGTCACTCTGGTATAGTGGTGAAGTCAATGGGTGATGATACTGTTGGGGTTTGTTCTATATACAAAACTTTATGGCTGAAATTGGACTTTAGGTGACAGTTTTTGAAGCAGAAACAGTGATCTAATGCTATCAAAACCGTGGCTAAAAGCCTATTTCGGGATTAAAGTGTCTACAAGGTTTATTCTGATTAGGAAACTTGTATGACGGTTTGTATGAGTTTTTTCCAAGTTTAGGGTTTCCTAACTAAGGTGTGAGACTATTCTTAGAAGTTCTCTAAGACTTGGGGAGCAAGGATGTAACTACTATATAAGAGGAGATATATGGTGAGAAGAAATCATTCTCTTGGTTAATTCTCTTGAATAATCCTCTCTTTATGAGAGTGTTAGGGTCACAACCGTTGTGTCCTACAATGGTTGGTGATGGGGAAAAATCAATATGAGAAGAGAGACTTGTAGGGAGAACGGGTATGGGAGAAATCTAGGGTTTCTAGGGTTCATGTGGGAGAAGCTAGAATTCATGATGTTCTTCATGTTCTTGTCTAAAGTCGAAGAAACCATGGCGGTGGAAGTTTATGGAAGAAGAAGAATAAAGGAAGAGGTAAACTGTTCGTAATATGTCTTGTTGTTTCTAACGTTTAGCGTTAGTGGGTTACATAACTAGTTGATTATGTGATGTGTGCCGATGTAATAACTTGTTATGATAATGAAGATTCTCGGGGTGGTTTTGGCCGTGGATGTAACCTACAGAGGTGAACCACGTGTGTCGTGTGTGATTATCTATTATCGTATTGATTATATATTCGTGCTAGTATTATTTGATCATGCTAATATAAAGATGTAAGTAAAGGATTCGAGCTAAGTTATCTAAAGTAGGATGTTTCTTGGAATTGACTTCTATGGAGACATGCCGGTTCGAGATTAACGTAACCTCGGTTTCCCGACAAGTGGTGCAGTGAAGGTGATAAAGATGGCAGTGATTTGGTAATTTGAGCAAGAGGTTTCAAAGAAGAGAAAATCTTGGTTCGTAGCAGAATGATATAGATCATGAAGATGATGACTAAATCAAGACCAAACAAAGAATAGGACGACATCAAGAAAGATTCGACAACTTTGCTTGATGTGACTATGATTCGTGTTGAAGGTGTTTTATTTACGAGAGAAGATCATTCGTGGGTTCAACTGGCGTCTGCAAATATTATCAGGAGAATGTTTTGAATCATGGTGGTGCTAAGTGATAATCGTTCATACACAACATATGAAGATTGTAGAATGTTTTGCCTACATGGAGGATGACTCAAGATTGTTGGTTCTTGGAATTGGCGAAGTCCGTCTGAAATTGTTTGGTGGCTTATATCAAATAATGTCAAGTGTTAGACATGTGTCGAAGAAGAAGTATTCTACGAAGGTGGGATAATGAGTGGTCATGGCGACGAAATAGTTTGATACAAGTCATGCAGAAAATTGTATAAATTATATGAAGAAGTTGTTTGTGGTGATGCTAGAAGATCGACAAATGGCGATTCCGATGGTGCAAGTGCAAAGGAGGAATTTGGCTTAGGTGGTGGTTCAAGCTCAAAGTACTAGGCAATTTTGATTTGTGCTAGTGATGATGTTCGTGAGGATAGCCTTGCAAAAGGTGGTCAACGATGCATTCCATGTTGGAGTGAAGATGGTGGTTTTGTTCACGTCACAAAAGGTGGAGATTGTTGGGGTTTTGTTCCGTATACAAAACTTTATGGCTGAAATTGGACTTTAGGTGACAGTTTTTGAAGCAGAAACAGTGATCTAATACTGTCAAAACCGTGGCTAAAAGCCTATTTCGGGATTAAAGTGTCTACAAAGTTTATTCGGATTAGGAAACTTGTATGACGGTTTGTAGGAGTGTTTTCCAAGTTTAGGGTTTCCTAACTAAGGTGTGAGACTATTCTTATAAGTATTCTAAGACTTGGGGAGAAAGGATGTAACTACTATATAAGAGGAGATATATGGTGAGAAGAAATCATTCTCTTGGTTAATTCTCTTGAAGAATCTACTCTTTATGCGAGTGTTAGGGTCACAACCGTTGTGTCCTACAATGGTTGGTGATGGAGAAAAATCAATGTGAGAAGAGAGACTTGTAGTGAGAACGGGTATGGGAGAAATCTAGGGTTTCTACGGTTCATGTGGGAGAAGCTAGAATTCATGATGTTCTTCATGTTCTTGTCTAAAGTCGAAGAAACCATGGCGGTGGAAGTTTATGGAAGAAGAAGAATAAAGTAAGAGGTAAACTCTTCGTAATATGTCTTGTTGTTTCTAACGTTTAACGCTAGTAGGTTACATAACTAGTTGATTATGTGATGTGTGCCGATGTAATAACTTGTTATGATAATGAAGATTCTCGGGGGTGGTTTTGGCCATGGATGTAACCTACATTGGTGATCCACGTAATCTTTGTGTTGTGTGTGATTGTCTATTATCGTATTGATTATATATTCGTGCTAGTATTATTCGATCATGCTAATATAAAGATGTAAGTAAAGGATCCGAGCTAAGTTATCTAAAGTAGGATGTTTCTTGGAATCGACTTCTATGGAGACATGCCGGTTCGAGATTAACGTAACATCGGTTTCCCGACAGATACTAGTGACCTTAGTTCTAAAGTCATCAAAATATTTATCGATTAAAAAATATATAAAAAAACAATTATACATAGGAATCTTTGATGCCGCAAAAAATACCATATTGAAGTCCATACGCCTAACTAACCTCAAAAAACGGTTTTCAAGGTTAGGATTGTCCAAGGCTTATAAACTATTGGATCTTATATGTCATATACTATGTGGGACTAATAATCTTAACACGGTCCCTCACGTGTACAGTAAAACAGGCGGCGCGGAGTAAATCAAAACTAAGATGGATATCATTGATGATAGATGACAATAAGACAAATCAATGATAAAAGAACGATAAAGAAGAACTAAATCTACGTACTAAATTAATAATGGAAGACGATGATTAAATTGGTTCGGTCATTTTGACCTATGTTTACGGAGAAACCCACGAGGGAGTTTATATATTATCCAGAGATAATTGTACGAGATTATATTACAATTACAATCTATTTATAGAGTTGAGAGGATGAGAATATATTACTAATTAATATCAGCATATCCTCATTTAATAAACTGAAAGATTACTTACAATACTCTTATTTTGAAATTTTGATATCTTCTTTTCACGTACACTGCACGAACGTCTTCTTTTCACGGTCATTTGACTTATACTCATCTTCATGGTCACCTCGGCTCACTGCACGGACATCTTATTTTCACGGTTATTTAACTTTTATTCATCTTCACGGTTGCCTCAGCTCACTGCAAGAGTATACACGGACACAATATTCCAACAATATAGCCTTTAATTTTTTTCACCTTGGAGTTGAAGTCGACTGCATTGGATATTGCATCCATAATAGTGATAAATCCGGTTCAGTCCAAATATCCTACCGGCGTAAAACTCTTAAAGTTGTGTAATATGAAGAATCCTGAAACTGTTTGGACTACCGTAATTATCCGTTTTATATGCAATTTAGATTGACACTAAATCCTTTGAAACCGGAAATCCCACTGACGTAAAACTCTTACAAGTTACAAGTTGTGCTAATACTAGGACTGTCGAGGAAATCCCGAAAACTCTTAGAAGTTTTGTAATATTATGACTGTCGAGGAAATCTTGAACTATTAGGACTACTCTCTAATTATTATTTTTTTATTTTTTTTATATCAAGTTTAGATTGACAATAAATCGTTTGAGCAACCGGAAATATATTAAATCCGCTTCAGAACAAATAACTTCAAGTAAGCAATGAGTTTCTATTCAACCTAAACTCTTAGAAGTTGCGTAATACTAAGACTGTCAACTAAATCCAGAAAACCATAATCTTATCTGATATTATCAGTTTTCTATAAATACCTACTCATATTCACCTTCTTGACCTACAAATAATACTTCTAGCTAGGGAAGAACCACAAAGTTATTATCTACTAGAGTAACTTTCTTTCTTCATCATCAACAATGGAGGGTAGAGCTTTTGACTCATCCGCAGGATGAGCAAAAGGGAAGAAGGAATACCCTGGAGAGCTTACGGGTTTTCTTCTTTTTAGTTTTCTTATTGCTGCTTGTGGTGGTCTTATATTCGGATACGATATTGTTGATACATGAAAATAATTAACCCTAGAAATAGCTTCCCCCTTAACCTATCGAGGTTTCCCCTTTTAGATATAAAAGGAACTTGGGGACTAGGCCTAACCCATTAAGATGGGAAGTCCTAGTCTATACAGGAACATACTAAGGAAGTTGGGCTTTGGCCTAAAGAGAAAGCCCTTTAGGTTTGATATTAACTTAAGGAGAGGGAAATGGTAGTTTAGTAATATGTTAATCTTATGGGTGTTTATCCATAAGAGGGATACTATAAAAGGGAAAGAGGATACACTTCTTGAGATCATCATTAATTCCTCATTATTTCCATAACCACCTCTTCTCCTTGGGAGTACTTTCTGTGATTAGGGCTAGTTCCTCCTACCCACATTTTACCCATCAACAGCGAGTTTAGAAGGTCGCAGGTATTATCATCACCGAGTGACACCTACCAGAAGGACCCTTTATATTAAAAAAGAGTTCCCGCATCCTAAATTAGGCTTTAGATTTTTTGAAATTTGATTCAGTAGCGCTACACTTGCTTAGGATTATCAGGATTATCTACATTATCACACATGAGAGAAAAAATGGATGAGCCCCAATCCACAATGGGCTTAGGGGTGCAGCCTACCCCTCTTTTCTTGGCGGTGCCGGTGTCCATCCAGAGCTTAGGCTCGTTGTTTTCCGCGTTCTTTCAAACCTTCAAAAGTGCAAGGCAATCCTAGAACTAGTTGAAGAAATAGTGAAGAAAATGAAAACAATGAACTGACACATCCGTGACATTTAGTGTGCATGCGACACAGCACACACATAGGCACATAGATACAGATCATGGACACATCACTTGCGTGAAGCTGGGGAATGACTTTTATCAATTCTCCTCCCATCACTGGCCATTCATGAAGGGTGTCAAAGGAACATTCTTCTTTAGTTCAACATTCATTTAAGAACATCATAATTGCATTTTGTGACATTTGTATGCTTTTGGCAAACGGCAACCAAGGAACAAATCAACTTGTCTCCGCTGGCCAAAGACAATAAACTGTAGGTTCCAATAATTCAAATGGTTATCATTTGCAGGGTTTCTTGTTACTATTATTTTTCTTTTGTTTTATTGCTTTTCCAATTTTTCTTTTTCCTTTACCGTTCATTTTCTTTGTCTTTGGATTATAGTAGTAAAAATCGTAAAGTATGGCGCCATAGCACAACACATGTCAGAGTGCGTCAATCGTACGTTCTGGGAGCCGTGTTAACACAATTATGCATATAATGTGATTTATTGCGTAATGTTCAAATAGAAAGTTGTTTATAAAGCGCGGATCTAGTTTTTGTAATGGATCACTCAATTGCAATGATTAATGGAATTAGAACGATCGGTGGAGTAAGGTCGTCCCAAAAGGTTGGTGGAGCACTGAAGTAGCATTGGCTGCATGGAGGCCAGAGCATATTGCCACATTTGGCAGCTGAAAATGTAGATCTTTGATGAGAAACGCTGGATTCCAAGTTGATTCGTAGATGCCCACTAAGAATATCAAGGCTATGGTGGTTGAGAATTTCTGAAATTTTTTTCACCATGATTTTCGCAATCATTTTAAGAGTTCACGAAGCAGGAAAACCAAGTAACTGTTGAGCCAAATGGAATCTCATAGTGCGTTCAGTCCATCGAACTTATGTCTAGTTGAGTGTATGAATGGAAGACTCTTTTTATCACTAATGGCTTTGGGATCTCTTTACTGGCCTCACTTGATTACACCAAATCAATAATTTCTGAGCTATGCGTGACAGACAACACCCTAGTTCCCCACAACTGAACTCTCAGAAAGCGAAGACAATATGCAAATGGAAATATAAAAATGAAAACAAATTCTTAGTTTGGCCTAAAATAATTTAACAAGAGAAACTGCTTGTCATTGTAGGTCCAGTACCTAACACGTGGTACAATGTCGAAATGCCAATTATTTTGATGCCATTGTCGAAGTTGAGCATCTGAATGTTTGGAGTTTACTTTGATCTTAGTAACCTTCCAAGTTCCAACGATATCTTCCTACAGTAGCAAACAATATACTGGTAGGAAAATTAGAAAGGAGTCGCACTTGTTTATATTCCATGGTTTGAAATTGAATTGGGAATTCAAATTTTTTATATATACTGGGAAATTAGAACAACAAAGGGAAATTGGTCTAGTGTTATGATTCTCGCTTAGGGTGCGAGAGGTCCCGAGTTCAATTCTCGGATTGCCCCAATTTTTTATTTTTTTTTCCTTTTGAGAATATTTTGTATTGGAACACAATAATTTTTGGAGTTGGGCTAAAAATAATTTGGTATTGTGCTATTGTGTTAAAGGAGTTTTGAACTTAGGTCACAATAATTTTTGGAGTTGGGCTAAAAATAATTTGGTATTGTGCTATTGTGTTAAAGGAGCTTTGAACTTAGGTCGCTAGTATCATCTCAACCTATATATATTTTAAAATATTGTGTTATAAAACATAATTTGGGTTAAAAAGAATTTGGTGTCGTGTTGAAGAGTTTTGAACTTGGTCGCTAGTATCATGTCAACCTTTATATTTAGCGAGCAACTAGAATGGGATTTACTGAAGCATGACTTACATCATGTGCCTGTTTTGGTGGAAGAGGACGACAAACTGGAAATTATGGAAAATTTCAGTACTTCGAATTGCTATGAGAAACTCATAGGTGACTTGGACGAGTGCGGTTCAATCAATTTCTTTGGAAATCTCATATTCCCAACAAGGTTAGTTTCATTTTGTGGGCTACTTTTTATGATTCTCTTCCAACTAGGGATATGCTGCGTCATCGTGGTGTTGACATACAGAGTGAACAGTGCGTCATATGCAATAACGTTAGGGAATCTGCGAATCATCTGTTTCTTCATTGCACGTATTATTTTAAAATTTGTAAGTACTTCATTGCAGCCTTCAAAATTTATGTGACCATATACCAAGAACGTTGCTTCAATTATTTGAAGCTTGGACCACCAACGTGTTGCGTGGTAAAGGAAGACAGGTCTGGCAAATATTGCATTATGCGATTTGTTGGGTTTTGTGGAAGGAAAGGAATGGAAGGGTTTTTGGAGGTCGACATAAGTGTGTGCAAGAAAGTATTGATTTGGACAAGCAATTGGTAGTTTTATGGTCTTGTGATAATGATACTTTCAAGTATGTTGATCCAAGTCTCATTTGGAGTAATTGGGATACTCTAATGTGTATTTAATTGACCTTGGATTACTCGTTGGTTCTCTTTTTTTTCTTTTAATATAACCTTCTCTTTCGAAGAAAAAAAAAACCTTTATATTTTATTAAGAATATGGTGTTGGGGTACACAAGCATTTTTAGGCTGATAGAAGAATTTGGTGTTATACTGAAGAGCTTTGAACTTAGATTGCGGGTACCATCATCCAATTACTTTACCATTGTATTGGTGATTTGGCGAGGGAGAAAGTTGTAGATTGGAAGTACAATTTCAAGAAAACCATCTATTTCAGATGATGATTTATAGATTGGAGAGGAAACTCATTCATTAAGGGATACATTTTCTTTCAAAGGAAGGTAAGCTTACTTTTGTTAAGACTAAGAGTATTATTTCCGCTATACTTATGAGGGAGGATTCCCTCACACCCTTAAATTTCACACTATTTCACACTTTGGAAGATATTTTTCTTAATAAAATTTAAATATTAGCGTATTTGAACCTGCGTTTTGATGATATGTTTACTTGGTTGAGAAGTTTACATCCTTGGACACTAAGTTACACTTATGGGGTAGTTCGAGGATATTTTTTTTATGACTCATGATTCCTCGACTTCTTTTGTAGAGGGAATCATTTGCCAAGTAGGGGAAAGGTTTGCATGAAGTTATCATTTTATATGGAAAGTTTACAATCCCCATTATGACTCCTGATTCATGGTTATGAGCTCATCTTTCCTAATAAGAATGGAAAGCATATTCTTCGTAGTTTTGTTGGACTGAAGGTATGAAATTTTGCTAAAAAGTACGCATATTCTATTTACTAATATGGCTCTTGTCACATGAAACTTCAGAACGATTGAGAGAAACTGTTTTAGAATAGTGGTAAAATAAATTGTTTGTTCACTCGGACTTATTAAGATTTGATTTCGACCTAATCTAATTTAAACTAGAAAGTTAGTAAAATATGATAACATCATTGAGAGAAACTGGAACTCAGGATGTCACCATTGATCATATTAGAGCGATTCATACATTAATTTAAAAAAAATTATACCTCATGTTATTGACTATGATCTTTGCCAAAAATAAGTTTTCTAAAACATTAACCGTAAATCATAAGCATACACCATCAAACACAATCACAAGCAACTAAGAAAAATCAAAAATCAATTAAATTCAATGTGTCATAGAGAATTAATTATGTTTACCGCAATAATGAAAAATGACTTCCTCTCTGTCGCCCCAGTAATGGGGTTTATCTCATCGTGTCCAACACAGTCTCAAAAGACGGATATATAGCTCAGAAAGTGTTGAAAAGAAGAAAATATGAGAAAAAGAATAAAACAACGAATTTGCAACGAAGAAATAAGGCGTAGGTTGAATGGGAGTCTTCTTCTGCGGTTAAATAGGCAATAGTTTTCTGCGACGGTCTTCAGTAGCTAATGATCTTCATGTTCATCTTTTTCTGTAGCAGCAGGAACTTCTCTACAACTCTATTTTCTCGATCCTCGGCACTCTGTTATCTCCCAAACTCTCAATGATCCTCTCTGACTCGACCCTCCACTATTGTTGATGGTGGGTTTTTGACAAGGGCAAAACTTATAAAAATCGCCTCTGAAATCAGAGACATATATATAATTATATTTGTACTTGGAATTCACCCAACTGAACTATCGATACTCTATATATGTTTATGAATATGTATAAATTCCTGACATGGCATCAGAATTATAGATTCGTACTTCTACATTATATTTTATTCCGCAAGAGAATGGAGAATGCGTATCCATCTAACGGCCACACTAGCCTTTAGTATGCTGCAAGATTTTAGAGCTTCACTCGGCTGAACTCTCACTATTTAATGCACGTCCATACAAATTGTATTAATCAGTATATACTGATGGTACAATTTATGAATATTCAGAATAAGCTATTACGTTATTCTGAATTACCAGAAGCATAATATTTGGAATATTACTTCGAGTCGCAGAACTTCTACAGCTGAGTTCCTCGAATATGTTCCGTATGCTACAAACAAAGTGCTAGCACCAATACCGTGCTCCATAACCAGGTCGTGGCCATTAACTCCCTAGCTATACAACTAGCTAGCCAGGCCACGATTTCCTTATCTCTTATCCTGGTCATGTCTTTGGACAGGGAATCCCTATCCCTAGCTAGCCAACTAACTAAGGCCATGGCCACCAATTCCCTAACTAGACATGGCCACCTTGTCTTGGTCACAGCCTCTTTGCCCCTTAGCTTGTCCATTGGCCACGGCAATCTTATCTATTAGCCTGGACATGTATTTGGCTGAGCCTAACCATATAGCCACGACCTCCTTGCCTTCAAGCCTATATTGTCCTTGGCCACGACCACCTTTCCTTCCAGACTAGCCATGTCTCGGCCTAGACTAGCCATTAGGCCACGACCTCCTAGTCTCTTGGCCTGTTCAAGCTAGTGTCCACGGCCTCCCTATCTCCTGGCTTGGCCTATCCACCTTCGTAAAGGAATAAGTAAACTCTTCGTAATATGTCTTGTTGTTTCTAAAGTTTAGCGCTAGTGGGTTACATTACTAGTTGATTATGTGATGTGTGTCGATGTAATAACTTGTTATGATAATGAAGATTCTCGGGGTTGTTTTGGCCATGGATGTAACCTACATATGTGAACCACGTAATCTTTGTGTCGTGTGTGATTGTCTATTATCGTATTGATTATATATTCTTGCTAGTATTATTCGATCATGCTAATATAAAGATGTAAGTAAAGGATCCGAGATAAGTTATCTAAAGTAGGATGTTTCTTGGAATTGACTTCTATGGAGACATGCCGGTTCGAGATTAACGTAACCTCGGTTTCCCGACAGATACTAGTGACCTTGGTTCTAAAGTCATCAAAATATTTATCGATTAAAAAATATATAAGAAAACAATAATTCATAGGAATCTATCATGCCACAAAAAAATACCATATTGAAGTCCATGAGCCTAACTAACCTTGAAAAACGGTTTTCAAGGTTAGAGTTGCCCAAGGCTTATAAACTACTTGATCGTATACGTCATATACTATGTGGGACTAATAATCTTAACACGCTCCATCACGTGTAGCCTCGTTGAGTTTAAAACAGGTGGCGCGGAGTAAATCAAAACTAATATGGATATCATTGATGATAGATAACAATAAGACAAATCAATGATAAAAGAACGATAAAGAAGAACTAAATCTACGTACTAAATTAATAATGGAAGACGATGATTAAATTGGTTCGGTCATTTTAACCTACGTTTACGGAGAAACCCACGAGGGAGTTTATATATTATTGATCCAGAGATAATTGTATGAGATTATATTACAATTAAAATCTATTTATAGAGTTGAGAGGATGAGAATATATTACTAATTAATATCAGCATATCCTCATTTAATAAACTGAAAGATTACTTAAAATACTCTTATTTTGAAATTTCGATATCTTCTTTTCACGTACCTTTGCACGAACGTCTTCTTTTCACGGTCATTTGACTTATACTCGTCTTTATGGTCACCTCGGCTCACTGCACGAACATCTTACTTTCACGGTTATTTGACTTCTATTCATCTTCACGGTTGCCTCAGCTCACTGCAACAGTATACACGGACACAATATTCCAACAATATAACCTTTAATTTTTTTCACCTTGGAGTTGAAGTCAATTGCATTGGATATTGCATCCATAATAGTGATAAATCCGGTTCAGTCCAAATATCCTACTGACGTAAAACTCTTAAAGTTGTGTAATATCAAGAATCCTGAAACTGTAGGACTACCGTAATTATCCATTTTATATGCAAATTAGATTGACACTAAATCCTTTGAGAAAATGGAAATCCCACTGACGTAAAACTCTTACAAGTTACAAGTTGTGCTAATACTGGGACTGTCGAGGAAATACTGAAAACTCTTAGAAGTTTTGTAATATTAGGACTGTCGAGGAAATCTTGAACTATTAGGACTACTCTCTAATTAATTTTTTTTTTATTTTTTTTATATCAAGTTTAGATTGACAATAAATCCTTTGAGCAACCGGAAATATATTAAATTCGCTTCAACACAAATAACTTCAAGTAAAGAATGAGTTTCTATTCGACCTAAACTCTTAGAAGTTGCGTAATACTAAGGCTTATCAACTAAATCCAGAAAACCATATTGTTATACGATATTATCGAGTTTTCAATAAATACCTACTCATATTCACCTTCTTGACCTATAAATAATACTTCTAGCTAGGGAAGAACCACAAAGTTATTATCTACTAGAGTAACTTTGTTTCTTCATCATCAACAATGGAGGGTAGAGCTTTAACTCATCCGCAGGAGGAGCAAAAGGGAAGAAGGAATACCCTGGAGAGCTTATGGGTTTTCTTCTTTTTACTTGTGTTATTGCTGCTTGTGGTGGTCTTATATTCGGATACGATATCGGTATCTCTGGTAAGTTTTTCCAAAGCAATAGAAATCATATATGTCTAAATTATCTAATATTGACACACAACAATGAAAAAAATATATACCATTTTAGACTATTATAAACAAATTATCTAATATTGACACTAAGCAATTCAATTCCTTGGAATTCAATCCCAAGAATTGGATTACCCCATAATGACAAAGAAGTGAGTTTTAAACAGGCACTCATATATTCAATCTGTAAATAAAGCAAGAAACTAATAACAAAGAATTGAGTTTTAAGAATCAACTCGTGCTTCACATGTAGGAGCTCTATACGAGCAGCACTTCTATTCTCGTATATCTCCGAAATAGAATCGAATATTTTCAAGCTAAAATTATAAAAATTCTAACAGTTTGTACTCTATTTTGAGGGCTTGGAAGGATTCTAATGACCTATCTTCATGAGAACTATAATAAAAAAAAACTTTTGAACACTTGGAGAAATAGTGAGATAAAGACTTTACAAAAAAAAAAAAAAAAAAAAAAAAAAAAAAAGGAAACGAAAGAGATAGGGTTTGTAGTTGCGATTGATCATCACGGTCGTTGGAGTTTGAATTACTTGATTTCTGCTATATTTTCCATGGATTTTGAGAAATCCATGATGAGCTAAACCTTTGAATTAGCTAAGATGTAACCCTAAGTCATGAACATGTTATTCAATTAATGCATTAGATTCATTAGGCATTCAACCACCGTTAAAGTTTTAGTGCATATAATAATTATTTGAGTGTGTTCAAATAATATAATTAGTTGTTATATAAGTTTAAGTCGCGAATAAAACATCTTAATAAATTTTCAATACTTAATTAGGAGTCTTAGGTATTTTTATCAAGAACCCTAATAACTAGTAGTTATTTGTCATTACTAAGGATGTGAATTGTGAAGCAGCTGATCACAAGTAGAACTTGGCCTATGTTGAATATGACAAGATTGTGTTTGTATTGCTTATGATTAACTCGCCGCATATACCTTAACGATTTCAAGTTGAATCTTTTATCAATAAGCACTAGGTTATTTGGTGGATTCATTCATCAGCGGTTTCAATACTTGTTGACATTAGGAGGCATAACGAAATATTACACCGATTAGGTATACTTTAGGTTTATTGGCAACAAAAGAGAGTGATAATGATATTGATTGCTTAATTGAGTATCTTGTGTAGTGATGGATGGCAACTTACTTAACCAACTTTCTTCTCTGATATTTTCTCAGACATTTACATCTTTGATTTACAATACTTTTGAACAACAAAATCCATCTTGTTTGCATAAATTCTTAGTTACATATAACAAACTGTATCTCCACGTGGATATAATCTATTCTTATTACTATACTATTATTTACAAATATTTTTAAGTGAAAGAACTTAATTGAATTTTTCTTGGCTGACAACAGACCGGTAACCACCGCACAAACAACTTGATTCCTACTATTTATCATTACACATATAACGGAGCTTGATAACGTTGACTGTTCAATGATTCTATATGCAGATATTGAATCACAAGATATATAGTCAATCCTCGAACAAGCTTGAGTGGACTTATATAAAGAGTGAAGGACCATAGAATAAACAAGTTTGATCTATCAAGGATAAATATACCGTTAATTCTTAATTAAATCAAGTAATCGGAAAACTAACATAACAATACGATTTAGTTTTCCACCATCGGTACTACTAAAGTTTCTTGATCCCAAAGAAGACTTAAAAAAATGTAATGCAAGATGTTTCACCTAATTAAATTACTCATATCTCTTAATGATTTGGCTTCCCAAACAATCACTTAAGTCGTGTGCTCAAGGGATGAGTTTGTAAGAATACAAGATTCTATTATTTATAGTGTATGACCAAGGCTTGAGGAGAAGAATATAAAATTTTGAATTTATTAAATACCAAATATATTCCAACCTATAAATCGAGATCACTTATAGTTGACAACTAATGTTACCTAGTACAGATCATGTACTTTTACTAATATAGTAACTAGATATATATATGCAAACTTCTAGGATTGTTGAGCATATATTTTTCGAATATTTAAACATACTGAAATTGAAATTTCAGTAACATACCTTGAATATCAAAGGAAAACAGTTGAACATTAAGATATTAGAGTTTAACACATGTTCAAATCACTACATTTCCAATCGAACCAAAATACATCTTGATATCTATGTAAACCTAAGATAATATACATATCGAAAATGTAAGTTTTAATTAGACATATAGGATCGGTCGATATTGATCCTTAGAATTGGTACTGTCGTAGATCCTTGTAAGTTATTGGTCCTAGTTGATATCTTTGAATCACTTAATCAACTACGAAAAAGGTTTCACAAGTCTACTTCTTTAAACTCTATAGTTAAACACAATTCGAAGGTATGGATTTATCTGACTAAATAATACCGAATTACCAATTAGTGTTATGTCGGTTCTACGAAATCCACAGATAAACTATACTTCGTAACTCCATAAACTTAAGTTGTATAAAACAACTGGTATATCATTCCTTGATAATTCAATCATAGTATAATGACCAAGTCACCAATACTAAAGTCATTGTAAACAAACTTTACTTCGTATTTTATGTTTTTAATTAATACCGACTTCAGAGAACAAATGATAGAAATGGAACAAGTAAAGTATGATGTTACTAATATCGAACTGAAGGATGATGTCTTCATTGATGCTGATAAGTCGACATGATCTTCATGAGTAACAAGATCAAGTTTCAACGTTTTATATTCCTAGTCTAACATGACAAAGTAGACTCTAATAATCAAATCCAACGACTTCGAGTTTTGGAAATAAATTTGACAACCAAAATTGACATATCAACGCTTGGTTGGTTCAACCGACCAATGCTATAAAAAATTCCATTATTGTTATGTATAAGGGAAGCAATAACATGTATTTTACTCATTATACAGTAAATTTCTAATAGTTTTTTTTAATACGATGCGAGATATTTTAATTTACTATTATATGTAGCAGGTAATCAACTTCGATGATAAATTTGATTCTCTCTTTTTCTATGATTCTTTCTATAAAGAAAGGAAAAAAATCGCCGAGGGATGATAGTTTACGGTTTTCACACCACTAAAAGATACTATAATCACCAAAATTTGGTATCATGGCGAACTTGATTACCTTTTACGGTAACTAATCATATTCATGGTTTGTAAACCTAAGGAAAATTAAATTTGATATCTTTGTCAATTGGAAGAAGATCATATGGTTTATGTATATGGTTTCTATTTATTTAAAAGAAACCATCCTTCAACTACAAAATGGATTTTCCACATGCAATGATTAAAAAAACTTATTTTTGGTTGATTATATCTTGGTAAATTGTACAATCATTGGTATTGGTTTTTCTCCATAGTTTCTACAAAATGAAAGAAAAAGATTGCCATATTTTCTAAATTTTTGTCCATATGGTGTGGTTCTTTCATAGAATCTGAAAAAATCACACTAATCGTTTAAACCAAAGTAAATTTATCACTATATATGAATTTCTTCAGTCGTTGGTTGTATCTCTTACAAGAAACCATTCATAATGAACCGTCGGTTTTTATTCCTTACAAAAAAGCATCCATCAAACAACATAGTTTTTCTTTTGTTTATATTCTCAACAAAATTTCTCTTACAATCCTAAATTGATGAAATATTGTACAACAATTTCCAATACAAATGAAACAAAGAATTATTGCTTTCTTAAGGGGTACTGACCAGTTTAATATTATTTTTTTGTGGTAATAATCTATAGAATTTAGTTTCATTCCACTTATAGTTGAAACATCCCAGGATGCTAAATTTCAATGGGTGTGCACTGGTTAGTATATATATCATTAGTCCTTGAAGTGACTTAACTTTTTTTTTTTTGAAGATAAATATATTGATAAAACAAAGAGTAACTAATCATTTGATTCAGTCTCATCTGTAGCCAATTCGGTATGAATTGTTCGTCTGATGGCTGAATCTCTTAGATTAGCTTCTTCTGGAATGGTTACAGTAGAGTTATTAAGGTTACATAATGCATAAGCTTTTTCAGTATCAAAAGCAATTGAAGGAATTAAAAACTGAGGGGATTGTTCAAGCCAAGACTGCTGTCTATTGTTCTTTCTCCCATTCTTTGCTAAGAGATCAGCTACTCTGTTAGCTTTTCTGTCTACGAAATTGAAACCCAAAAAGTGTGTTAAGTTTTTTGTTTTCTGCCTTACTTCTTCCAAAATTGCCAGACTTTGCCATTGGATTGTTGAATTTTCTCCTTGTAAGTGCTTTATGATTGCTTGGTTGTCTCCCTCGATGACCAGATGTTGTAAGTTATTTGTGATGGCCCAATTTGTAGATTGTAGCAGAGTTAGAGCTTCCGCTTCTTTAGCAGTGAAAGTTCTAAAGATTCCTGATTTAGCTCCTTTGAAGGTTCCTGTCCAGTTGCGAATCACAAAACCAAAGCCTGCATTAGTATGTTCTGAAATCCAAGAAGCATCATAGTTTATCCTAACAGTGTTCACTCTTGGGAATTTCCAGTAAGGTATAGGTTTGATGTGTATGACATTTACTTGAGTTTTGTTATGCAGTTGTGTTGGATGCCAATAGTCATAGTGATCTTATTATGTCTAAGGAAAGTTGTTCAGGGGTTCTAGATTTATCCTCAAATATTCTAAGGCATCTCTCTTTCCAAATAAACCAAAATTTGGTTGCAGCAAGAGCCATTGAAATTGAATTCGTATCCCCTGCTAACCATTCATTATATTTATGCAAGAAAGTATTATTCAAATTATGAGAGTTTAGAGATTGAAATACTCCCTGTGAGGCCAGTGGCTGAAGATTCCAAATCTCCTTTGCATAATCACATTCAAAAAAGAGATGGTAAGTAGTTTCAACTGCGCTATTACAGAAGACACACTTGTTATCAATAGATCTGATCTTTTGTCTAGTTGTAATGCATCTTGTAAGCATTTCCATATAAACAATTTGATCCTTTGAGAAGTATCCATTTCCCAAAGTCCTTTCCCAAAAAATTTAGTTTTGGCAGGAGGTGAACTAGAAGGATCAGAGAGTAGTGACTTAACTTATTGAAGATTTGATCTTGACTCAAAATTATTTTGATAAAGAAAGTGCCCATAATTTCATTCTATTGAATATTTGATTGCATATCTTTTATATTTTTGTTGGATATGTAACCAAAAAGATATTTATTTTCAAAAATAATTCATAGTTGACGTAAATATGGATGTTTGAAAGACTAAAAATATTTTTTTTATGTTGAGGGACATAATATTGTGTATGGCTCTTGAAGTTAGCATTTTTGATGCAACCTGATGTTAAAATGCAAAAATTATCACGAGTGATGTCTTCGAATTAATCAGATAATATTTAACAAAACTTGAAATTTTCGTGTATAAGATAAAAAAAATTCTGTCGTGATCAGGGGGAGATTATACGCTAGTAAAAGTTGGTGTTGATTAACTTAAATGTTATATCAACCTATCTCTCATCATGATCAGATTAATAAAGGATGTTATTATATGATTGGCGAGAAATGTCTCATTTTTTTTTTTATATACGCTTTTGCCTCTTGAACAGGAAAACCCAATCATATCTGACAAGCTTGTAGTGTTTTAAAAGAGGTTACGAATAATGCTCTATTGTAGAGTCTACTAAAATACGATTCACATTCTCTAAATTATTATCAGAGATTATAATGCATGTGGGCATGGATACTACTAATTCATTGATTATTTAAAGTACGCATACACTAGAGAAATTACTTGGGATATTCATTTATAATAATACTTAAATAATAAATGTTGAGTTATCATCAAAAATATTTTTTGAGTAAACTGCAATAGGTGAGTTAACATCCATATTTCACGATGGTAACTCAGTAATATTTAGTATTCACATTGATCAATAGTATTTTTGATGCACATATGGTTGAGTTATAATCCATAAATACGTCAAAAGTTGTACTTGTTTTCATATGTTTCAAGTTTTATCCCGTGTGGTTTTCCTGATAAGGTTTTAACGAGGCAACATCTCACAGACGTTGAATTTTCATTCGAAATGTTAATGTTGAGTTGTTTTTACTTCATCCAAATTTTTTGCCATTGGGTTTTATCGGCAAAGTTTTAGTGAGGAAATTTATTCAACATGGTGGTCATCCAATCCAAGGTTGTATAAATTCGAAATTTTAGTTGATGCCCGTATTTAGGGCTGCACATGTGCCGGTACAGTCCGGGTTTCCTATGAACCCGGTACCTGTACCTCATGTTCACCGTTTCTCTATTGTGAGTACATGTACATGTACATGTACCTGTACTTGTACCTGTCCCGGTAAGACAAGTCCGGTTCCAGTCCGGTACCGGGTTTTTACCTGTTACCCTTATCAATTAGCAACAATCAAATTCAAAAAATTCAACCAAAGATCGGAGAACTCATATTACCAAATCCCTACAAATTCAATTAATGGTTCTAAGAAGCTAATTCATAAAACGTCCAGAAGAATATCAATTGATTCACAATAAATTGATAATTAAGTGAACAGGGATACAATATAAGATTGTTTGATTGAACATAGATATAAACATGATTGAACCACCAAATCCAACAACCATCTTCAAGAGATGCATCTGCACTTTACCAACATCCATTTCTTTCCTCCTTTCCTTCTGAATCAAACCCTAAATCAAACATGCAATTAGTTTCTAAAGTTAACGAAGAAAAAGAACCAAATAATCGATATCCAGATCTCTATTGATTTCCTTAAATTGAACAGAAATTGATATTGAATAAAACCCTATATCGGTCTCAAATAAACCCCAAAATCAGATGAATGATTTACCTTACTATTTTTATTCAATTGGTTAAAACCCTAATTGAAACTGAAAGATAGGTGTTTAAAACCCTAACCCAGAAGAAGAAGAAGGACAAAAAAGAAAAAGTGAAAAGAGAAGAAGAAGCTGAAAGAAGAAATAAAGAATAATCTTCACTCTTCAGTAGAAGTGAAGAAGATGAAGTTTGAAGCCGCGGTGAAGAAGAAACTGAAAGTGAAAAAAAAAATAATGAAAAGCAGATAGAATTTTTCCCTTATCTCTTATACCAAACCTAAAATGGATGGCTGAGATTCATTTATATACCTATAATCAACGTCTCTTATTAATCGGGACTTTCGGGCGGTACAAGCGGGACTATCCCTATAACCAATACATGTCTTGCGGTCTACACGGTTCTCATATTCTATTCTTGCCTGTCCCTTCTCAGGTTGGTCCCGATTTGCCAGTTCTGGTGCGGTTCTCCGGTTCTGGTTCGGTTCCTGTGCAGCCTTACCCGTATTAGACTAGATCAAATCAACATAACCATCTTCTAGTAATTTTGATGTGCTTCTGAATCACTACAGTTTAATCACAAATATGGATTTTATTTACATATGGTATGTATTCGTATGTTGGCACTTTGTTGAATAAACTACTAATTTTACAAATCATCTCCGAGAAGTTAGGAATCCATGACATAGTTTCTTAAAGAAGCATGAGGACTCTTGTGAAACACTTAATAATATTACATCAACTAGCGGACCTCTTCACCAAAGCATTGCTATCTCCAACATCCAAGAAATTTATTCATCAAAACTGGAAAGTCTTCAACTTAAAGATTTTCAAACCAAGATTTGATTGAAGTGCTCATCAGGAGAAGGGCCATCATCAAAGGTACACTTACTGGAGTTAACGTGTTGTACTTTTTGTTTTCTTCGTCAAGGTCTTTCTAATATATTTTTCTTGGTTTTAACGAGCCAACATTTGCGTGCTCAACATTACATTTTAAGTCTTTACATGCTTACGCAACTTTAGGTTTTTCTTTTTAGATTTTCTTGATATATCATAATGACTTAGACACATTGGCCATCACGGGGAGTATTATAAACTTAAATTGATTAACAAAGATATTCTTGTGTACAAGATTAGCGTGTGCAAATGATAGGTGTTGTAAACACCGTGATATTTATCTATTGTTTATGCTTTCTTTGCGAGTTTTCTTGTAAATTATGTATCTTATGATTACTTTTGAGCTAATCAGGTACTTTGGAGTCATTTGGAGCAAAAGAAGATGAAAAGTCCATTTGGAACAGAAGGGCAAAAAGATCAATTCACTAGCGAGTGATACTTGGAACCAGACTAAGGCACGCAAAAAGGAGGTGAAGAATGAATTGTCGGATTCTCGGAACTGCCAATTGAACTGAGAATTAGGCTATGTCCTGTCGGTTTTCTGAAACCAACAAGCCATGTATGGACCTGGTAGGCCGTATCCAGCAGAGGGTGCCTTAAGTAATTCCCATTACTATGCCACCCTAAAATTCAGAGAAATAAATCGCTCAATTATTGTTTCTTCTGAAATTGAGAAAGAGAGGAGTAAATGGAGGTGATTGTATGAGATTCTCCATCTGAGATCGACGAGCACAGGGAGGAATCGAGAAGATGATTGAGATAACTGGGTTGTTGTTGAATGAAGAATCAGTCGAAAATCGATGCTCAAATTGAAAATGGGTTTCTGAGTCCGAGTTACTGTTGATTGATAGATCGAAGAAATTGAAATAGAGAGAGACAGAAAAGTTAGGGTTTCAAAGAATACAGAGATGGGTTTGATGATTGAGGTGGTAGGAGATGAATTTGCTGTTAATTTGAAGCTGTGAAGGAAGAAGCGGGAGATGGAAGAAATGACTCTGAGATGGCTATTGTGGGGGAAGAACATGGGTTTTTGCTGTAATTGGGTTTGGTCGATTCTGTTACAGGGTGATGGCTGGAAGAAGATTTGTTGGAGAATGATAAAGATTCAGATGGGTATTGAGTAAAATGGTGCTTGCTCGATTATTTGTGATGATAGAATGGATCTGGGGTTTTGAGTTAGACATGAATTTAACCATGCCATGGAATTGAGTCTGTGTTGTGTTGGAGATGAAGTTTTTAGTACAGATGGACTTGCATTCGAGTTGAAATGTGCAGTGGAGTAGATGGGAAATGGGTGATTTTATGAAGAGTGTCTTAGATGAATGTTGAGGATTATTGCAGGGAAGAACTTGTTCTTGTCCTTGAGTTGATTTGTTGCTGCAATAGATGTTTGCATTAGTGGTTAGATAGCTGTGACTTGTGACAGGTGCAACTGAGTTCAGGGAAAGAATGTATGAACTGCAATGAATCTTAGGCCGAACTGGAATAATTGCAGATGCGGATATGTGTTTTTTGCAATGGCAGGTTGCATCTGGTGTTGATGTACAAGCTCTGTAGCTGTGGTTGGAGCTGCTACTGTGACAGATATATGAGATGGTTGGAATTTGTGGTTGTAGTGAGATGGTTGTTGGGTTTATGGTTGGTTTGAAGCAGGTAATGGAACTGGTGTTTGGTTTGTGTTAGTGTTGGGTAATTCATGTTGCAGGTGGTGATGCTACAAGGCAGAGAATGGGAGAGAAACACACTGGGATTAGAAGTTGATGTTGGTACTAAAATTCTTGTTGGCACAGTGCTCTTTGTTGCCCTGGTGAAATGTGAAGAAGGTTGAGTTTGTTGGCCTCTGCCTGCTTGATCGAGGTTGCAGCTCAGTTGGAGTTGGTTCGTGGAGATGAAAGAAGAGATTTACAGATCTAGTGGTGATGGTGATTACCATGGGACTGAGGGGTTGCTGTGTAGTATGCTAGAACTACAGGGGGTGTGATGATTACATGGATGAAATCTGGAAATGTTGTCTTTGGTGGCGAGCTGAGTTTCCAACAAGTGTTTGTTGAATGCTGAGATGATGATGTTGCAAGGAGTGGATTGAATAGATGCAATGGAATGATTGTTGTTTATTGCAGGTCAGTTGAGCTGATGCTGTAGGAAGTGGATGCAATGCAGATACATGAATGGAGAATGTGATGTTAAAGAAGATGATGGAATTGTGTGCAACAGTTGGTGTTAAGAAGCTGCAACAAATGATATGAATCCATGACATGGGTTCTGGTGCAGTTGAAGCTACATATTTAGATGTATGCTTAGGATATTACAGGTTGGCTTGAGCTGTGAACTGGTTGGCATTGCAGCTGTTGGAAATGGGAGTTAGTGTGTGTTTTGCCAAGACATGGAAGATCATAGAATGGAGTTGTAGCTGAGATGGTTAAACAGAGAAGAAGACTGGCAGATGATGGTGGTGTTGAATTTGTGACTAAAATGGAGCATTGGCAGTCTGGCTTGTGCAGCTGATTTGTGGAAGCGACAGAGAAGTGTGTAGGCCACTATGGCTGGAAGTGAAGCAGTGATGCACCATCCTGGTGCAACACAAACTTTAGCCTTAGCAAAATGGCTTTGGCCTGGCAAACCAGTTAGGCCCTGACTCGGTGAGTTGGTGGATTGAGTTGACTCGATGGATCGTCCTGACTCAGTTGACCCGACCGACCTGACTCCTTGACCGGTGACCGGGTGGACTTTGCCGGTCACCTGAGTCGTTTTCCAGTCACTTCTCCGTCCAATTTCCGGCCATAATACCAGTTTTCCGACGGCATTTTTTGGGCCATATTTTTTACATGGGTTTTTCTTACATATGGGCTTGGTGGACTTCTATCTATTGGACCTTTGAGACTTGACCTAATTTTGGAAAGCAAAAGCTATTTAAAGGAAAGATTTCTACAACTTTAGTCACGTATTGTTCTTGGAAGCTAAGGAGAGAGCCGCTTTTGTTTACGCTACTAGGGTTTTCTTTTGTTCATCTTCTTCTTTATTCAATTCATATTTTTGTGATGAACTCCATAGCTATGAGTAGCTAAATTCTACATTATTGGTTAAGGATGTAGTCTTATTTCTAAAACTTGTGCTTGAGTTATGTATTAGTTTTCTCTCTTGATTATCGTTTAAATCTCTACTGTTTTTAATAATCACATGATTGATGTATTGTGATAGGACTTAGATGTTTGGTTTGTTAAGTGGCCAATAAATTGAACTTGCATCCTTGTCGATAGCTATTTTAGGGTTTTTCATCGAGCGATAACCATGAATACAAATAGCATGATATGATTACGGTTTGTAGTGATACACTCTCGTGATCATATGTAGAGTTTGACCATTGTCCGAATTGTTATGCGCAATGTATGACAATTGCATTGACTAGCCTATTTCTGAAACTTAATGCTCCTAGGAATTGAACTTAATTAGCGCAAGGCGTTAGGTTATTCTTTAGGTAGAATTCACATACTCATCTCTAATGTGTGTGTTGATGAACTTAGGAAATTAATAGATTATCTTGCTCTCTTGATTCTCTAGGCTTTTGATAATAAAAGAGATTAAATTGTAATTCTAATCATATATGCAAGCACATGTCTAAGATTGAAGATGAATCCCTTGACCAATATCTTTCTCTATTGTTTACTTTCTTCAATTTATTTTGCTTTTAATTTACTTTTATTGTTTACTTAAAATCAGAAAACCCCCAATTGGTTACTTTAAGAAATTGAATACATAATAACTACAACTGCCTCTCTGTGAAAACGAACTCTTTCTTATCATATATTTTAGGAAAGTGAAAATTATTCTTGATGCATACGACAGCGATCAACAAATACTTGGGATACTAAGTCTTATATATCCCAAAACTTAAAACCATGTAATTAATTACACAAACATGAATACAATTCTCTCTTCTTCTTTCTCCACACTTTTAGCTTTTTATTTTTTATTTTTTTTTTATTTCATAATAAAATGAACAATATTTACCAGTTTACTTTACACTAAGGTGTGGATTGAGTTCTTAATGGTTTGTTCTAGTTCTTAACAACGTGAATTAATTGAATTGGAAAGACACGTGAAATATTTTGGGCTTACTGATGTTGTTTAATATTAGCCCACAATTATAATCACGGCCTTCATGACGTACAATACATTTGCCCAGGTTGCCAGGCCTGCACCAACTTAATAAAACACCTGCAAAAGGGGGATAATGATAT
Organism: Papaver armeniacum; assembly: GCA_023531295.1. NCBI lineage: Eukaryota > Viridiplantae > Streptophyta > Magnoliopsida > Ranunculales > Papaveraceae > Papaver > Papaver armeniacum. The sequence continues at coordinate 284,619 of JAJJWW010015173.1, forward strand.
GTCCGGAAAAGCAATCCTAAAACTGTGGCTTAACGAGTTTACTGCTTGTATCCCGACGATGTAAAACTCTTACAAGTTGTATAATTCTAGGACTGTAAATCCCACTTACGTAAAACTCATACCCATGTAAAACTCTTACAAGTTGTGTAATACTAGGAGTCTAGTACTGTCGAGGAAGTCCCACTAACGTGAATTACTCTTACAAATTGTGTAATACCAGTATTAATTATCCGTTTTATCCGTTCTATATTATCCAGTTTAGATTAACACCAAATTCTTTGAGCAACCGTAGTGATGTATATCCGGAGACATAATAACGAGTTTATATTCCACCAAACTAATTAATAGACTGCTCTTTGATAATCAATATATACTAAGGTTAATTGTCAAAGAAATCCTGAAACGGTTAAAAGACTGCTCTTGGATAATCAATTATCTATAAATACCCACGCATATTCACCTTCTCAACCTACAAACAATACTTCTATTCTAGCAAAGGAAGAACCATAAAGTTGTAACTTTCTTTCTTCATCATCAACAATGGCGGGTGGAGCTTTCGACTCAAATGCAGGAGGAGCAAAAGGGAAGAAGGAATACCCTGGAGAGCTTACGGGTTTTCTTCTGTTTACTTGTCTTATTGCTGCTTGTGGTGGTCTTATATTCGGATACGATATCGGTATCTCTGGTAAGTTTTTCCATCTGTCTGTTCTTTGATTCTCTCTTCTTCTTTTTTTTTTTGATTTTTTTCCCATATATGTTTTACAACTGCATACACTGAATGATATATGATTGCATGCACTGAATGATATATGATATGGCCGCTTTTATCTTTGATTCTCTTTTTTATTGGTTTTGATATTTATTTAATTTTATATATGTTTTACAACTGCATGCACTGAATGATCTATGATTTGTTTTACAACTGTGATCTATGATATGGCCGTTCTTATATTTGATTCTCTTTTTTTTGTTTTGATTTTATTTTCTTTTCAATATATGTTTTACAACTGCATGCACCGAATGATCTATTATATGGCCGTTTTTAACTTTATTTTTACGTGTCTATATAGGTGGAGTTACTGCTATGACACCGTTCCTGCAGAAGTTCTTCCCAAAAGTATATCGACAGGAAATCGGTGTTGATTCAGCTAATCAATACTGCAAATTTAACAGCGTACCGTTAACCTTTTTTACATCGTCTTTATATTTAGCAGCTTTGGTAGCATCAGTTATTGCCTCCGAAGCAACTAAGAAGTTTGGACGCAAAGTCACTATGTTTGTTGGAGGTTTAGTTTTTCTTCTTGGTGCTGTCCTCAATGGATTTGCCCAGAATCTTTGGATGCTTATTGTAGGACGTATTTTGCTCGGTATCGGTGTTGGTTGTGCTAATCAGGTAATATATTTTCCCTGTCACTTTAAGTTATACATGTAATAACTGGCATGACAGTCTTAACACGAGTTTGTTGTATATATTTTTGTTTCCAGTCTGTACCGCTATACCTTTCGGAGATGGCACCATCTAAGTACAGAGGAGCACTCAACAGTTGCTTTCAGCTGATGATAACGGTTGGAATTTTCCTGGCCAATTTAGTAAATTTCTTTACAAACAAGATGCCTGACGGTCCGGTCCAGGGTTGGAGAGTTAGTTTGGGGTTAGCAGTTGTGCCTGCACTCATAATGACAGTTGGTGGATATTTCTTGCCCGACACTCCTAACTCCATCATCAGTCGAAACAACCCAGAAGAAGCAAAGAAACAGCTTCAACGCATTCGTGGTCATGTTAACATTGACGAAGAATTCAATGATTTAGTTGCTGCGGGTCGCGAATCTCAACAGTATGAAGGCCAGTGGAATAATTTGATGCAGAGAAGATACAGACCTCATCTATGTTTGGCCATACTTATCCCATTCTTCCAACAATTTACTGGAATCAATGTGGTTATGTTTTATGCACCAGTTCTCTTTGCGACCCTCGGTTTTGGTAGCGGTGCCTCACTTGCATCTGCTGCGATTACCGGTGGGGTTAATCTCCTTTCTACATTTATTGCAATCGCACTTGTGGATAAAGTGGGAAGAAGGAAATTGTTCCTTGAGGGTGGTTGCCAAATGTTCATCTTTCAGGTACTTACAACTCTATCTACTCCGTTATTTTTTTCATTTTTCTCCGTTATGAACACGCCTAGTTTTTTACTATCATGTATTGACTGAACCTGCATGTCATTCTTTCAGGTTCTTATAGGAGTTTTGATATGGGTTAAATTCGGAACTACGGGTATTGCAACTATATCTTCCGGCTATGGAATTCTCGTTGTCGTCTGCATTTGCTTGTTTGTGGCAGGATTTGCATGGTCCTGGGCCCCTCTAGCATGGTTAGTACCTAGTGAGATATTCCCACTTGAGATCAGATCAGCAGCTCAGAGTGTTGTCGTCATGGTGAATATGTTCTGCACGTTCTTAATTGCTCAGATCTTCTTGATCATGCTGTGCCATATGAAGTTTGGATTATTCTTCTTTTTCGGTGGTATGGTGGCTATCATGACTGTTTTCATCTACTTCTTTGTACCTGAGACCAAAGGAATCCCAATTGAAGAGGTGTCTCAAGTATTGAAAAATCACTGGTATTGGGGAAAATTTATTACTCAAGATATCGAGTTGGAGAACAAGCGCAAAACTTTGAATACTTGATCAAGAACAGAGACACAGGATGCAGTGAAGAGGAGTTTTTTTTCTTTTTTAATATTTGGTTTAGCCTCTTAGTTTTATTTCATAGTCATTTTTTGTAGTTAGCAAATTTTCTTTCAGTATAGTACTCAGTAATTATTTCTAACTTCAGTAATTAATATTTGATTTTCAATATACATTATCTCCATTTTTTATAAAGGCTTTCCTCAATGGCACTAAGTTTGATTTTCAATATACATTATCTCCAAAATTCAAGTTGATTATAGTTCAGTTCATACAACTACTGCATTCAAATTCAACCCTGGTTTCACTGCCACAAAATATGGAGAAAAGTGTAAACAGCATAATTTAAATGTACATCAGAGGATAGAAAAGTAAGGGCATCTCGGGCTCGTTAACTAACAAATTCTCGCTAACCTGTTTATGTACCTAACTTATCAAAACTTCGGCCCACCTCAAATGTACAAAACAAAATCTCCTGGAATATATATGCAAAAAGAACAAAACAAAATCAAGTTCCAAGAAATGTTACAGTTGTTTTGTTTGGTCGACAGATAAAGATGCAGGGTGTTCTCCAGGAGCATCACCCAGCATTTGCGAGCTTCTTTTCGGGTAGCTGATCATTTGCTAATTGCTCTTCGTTCTTTTTGTCCATTGCCTTCCGTGCGAGCTCATAGCCTGCAAAGTTCATGGCACCCAGTGGCGCGATCCAGAAGAACCTTGGAAGTGCTCCCTTAAATAGACCGAGGGGTCCTTCCTGGCGGAGGATGGAGAAGGCTATCATTGACATTGAAACAGGAAGACCCTGAGGGGCAGTCATGGTCCTTGTCTTCAATACATCAAAAGGAGTTGTGACGACGGCAGCAAGTCCACCTGACAATGCGCCTACAAGTATTGTCTCCCATGGCTCAGTTCTCGTCTCAGGAACTGCTGAACACCCTTCAATAACAATTACAGGAAAAAAGTCATATTAACTAAAATTTGGGATACTTAATGCACAGAGCAAGGCATGCCATTTAAATGTGAGAATTAAGCACAGAGTTAGCTGTCATATTCATTTAAGTACAAACCTTTTGGACTCGGCATAGAGTCCCATGCCAGCAACATAGAAAGGAACCTCCCTGCACAGTGTGGCACCAGTCCCACGAAAGAAACCCTTGATACCATCTTGACGCAGAGTACCCACAAGTGCTTCGCCCACATTGTCAAAGATACCAGCCTGACACCTCTGCTTCAACACCTCACATGGTATCCGCACTGCTGTACCCAGGATTGTACTGCAGAATGATGCTATAGATTGCACCTATATTGACAAGTGTGTTTCAAGTTTTATACTTCAATAAAAATTTATAGAAGTAGAAGAGTGGAACCTGAGAAGTTTCAGTATATCATTGTGAAACCTATAACATTTCTTCACGAGTCTACTAAAAATATTCATTTAATCGAGAATAAGAAAGCTTTGTAATGCTTCTATTTAAGTATCAATAGCATGATAGGCATGGAAACAGAAGAAAACTGTAATGCTTCTTTTAACTGGATGTAGCATTACAATTGCGCTTATTACCTGAAGCTCTGCAAGTGTGGGGGCAAAATTTATCAATACAAGCTTGCTTGCCTCAAAGATTCCTGTCCTCAGTCCATGGCTGTTGAAGGAAAAAAAAAAAAGAGTGAGCAAAAAACTTAAGCTGTCCCGTGAGATGTAACACAAAGATGAGGATCCAACCTTGAGAATTGACCGAGTATAGCTGGTATAGAACCCCTGTATAATCCCTGAACTCCAATTTGTGGAAGCTTTGCAATAATTTGGGGAAGGATAATGTTGACGCTTGTACTCGAGTCTGTGTCAACATTAATTATTTAGCACATTCCCAAGGAACTGAATAATTGAGTTATTGTATAAACACAACATGGGAATAATAATCTCCAAAATTCTCTATGGTTCAGCATAATAAAGAGTGAATTTTGACTCTCTCTGACGGGAGGCTTTATCAGATGCATTATCCAAATTAGAAAGCTCTGTAGGAGTTGCAACAAACTATTGGCTCCCTAGCTTTAATCTTAGTCTCAACCTAGTTAACATGATACTTAACTTATTTTTACTAGGAGCAAGTTTTTCATAACTAGCGTGTCCTGACTTTAAATTTGCATTGTATGTTCCCAGGTATGCCATTAGCTTTCAGATCATATACCTCAGTTCGTCAACAAGATATTTATTGACTTTTCAGCTCATACGTTCGTCCTCTATCCTCTCAGGCATTTCTAAATGATCTCATCTACATTTCTAACAGTAACCTGGATCCTAGAATGCCAGCCTGTGGCACGATAATTTTCAATTTTGAACTTTTTACATCTGCTTTACCATTAAAGTTGACATCAATTGCGGTAATAATGCAACTATATATAGAGTAATAGCAAGGGAACTAACTTTTATGGTATCAACAGGATGAAGGAGAGAAGTAGAAAGTGCGCAAGCAAGCCTCCAGCCAAAGCTGCTTTCAGAACACTTCCAGCAGGGATTTCTACGGGAGGTGGGACAGCAACAACGGTGGCAGCTTCGAACCAAATACTCCTGCACATAACATTCTAGGATGTTAATCTCAATTAGTAGGGCCGTATAACAGATTGCATAGCTGGTACATGGCCATATACATAAAAAGTATGTCCATTATCTGCCATTTGCAGAATAAGAAAATACAGTTGTCACAAGGTAAATATAGACTCAATCATAGATTTGAAGAAAAGAGGTACTCAATGCACCCAAAGCAGTAATCAGAAGTTAAAATGAAACTGGAGGGAGATATGACACCAGAAAAGTGATGGCAGAAGCACAAAGTATGCAGGCCAGTAACACATCTTTTTTTCAAATCATTAGTGCTCAAGCTCAACTATTAAGTATAATATGATCAATTACTCGATGCTAACTTTACAAATTCAAGTTACAATCAACAAAGATAAACTAAAACACCATGTACCTGTGCATCTGACAGTTTGACCCTGAATGTCTATGCTCTCCTACTATATTACTGACTGTGCTCTTAAATTAATTATATTTTTGCAATGATACCACTCAGTTCCCTAAGTACCACATACCTACAAGATTTAACATTAACACAAAGGGAATATATTCAATGTTTTACCAGAAACCTCAGAAGTGAACCGACCAAATACCGAGGCATAAAGAAAAAAAAAGAAAAAAAATACTATACGTCACAGATGGTAAATATTTATTTGAAAGAACTAAACACTAACGTAGTGGTCGCTGAGAAGTTGGCATCAACATCCAAGTAGAGTCCAACATATTTATAGTGAAAACTGAACCCTGAAAACACTTACCGTGGATCATCTGTGAGTCGATCAGAAGGAAGAAGAAGCATAAAGTTCCGGAAATGGCCATAAGATATAGATCCTCCAGTATCCGCATTCAGAAAGCGCATCATGGCAACAGCGTTATCTTCATTGGCCGGAAGCCCAGCATTTTTAAGGGATGTTAAGATTTGCCCTTTCTGCAGAGTACCAGACTTGCTCAAACAGAGAGTGGTATAGGCTCTAAGAATGGTCGGTTCCTTTTGCTCCATGAATGACAAGAATTGTTTCCACCCAACTGATTTTGAAAAAAAATGATTTCTGGTGCATCTCATGAAGTCTCGAGCATATTTCCTTGGTAACCTTCTCTTTTTCATTTCTATTTCAAGATCTTCTAGGGTGACCTGCCCATCACCATCTCTATCCAGTTCCTCAAAAAAGCGCTTTCCTGCCAGCAGATGCAATTGGTTTAATACAAGTAGTGCCCCCTTTGAGAATTCATGCAAGAAAGAATATGCGACAGGATTTAAAGATCACCCCTTGCATCTTCACTACTGGAATCGATTTTGCTTTACAAAATTGTACTTAGACGGAAAACACATTAATCCTTCTTTAGTAATGCTAGAAGATTTATTGGAACACTTTTAATCTTTAAACTATAAACTACAAATATTACACCTAGTTGGTATAAAGAAATGCAACACATGAGACTCAAACCATCAAATTATTTTGAAACTGATGTTTAACCAATAGCCCCCCTTATAAGTCACAAATCTACGCCCAACCACAGAAAAGATTTAATTCAAGTGATGTTTGAGAGAACTTGAGAAGAAGACAGTAACATACCTTCGGTCTCTGTGTACCTGAAGAAATCTTGCACCGAGAATAACTTCTTCTTGTCAGGATGTTCGTCTTTAGAGGGACGTCCTATTTGAGGTACGAGCTCAATCAACTCTGACAATGAAACAGTGGATAATGTGGACCTTAACCGCTCAACATTGGACAACGGGATATTCAGCAATCCAGTTGCAATCTTTTGAGGTGTATTACTCTCGGGTTCTTCCTTGTTTGCATTGGTTTCGATGTCCTCATCCTCTTCCTTAACAGAAGGTACTCCCACCATACTGGATGGTACTCCTCCCACTCTTGCAAAACTCAAATTCCCTAAAAAGCTATTAACATCTGCTTTTCTTCCTTTGAACATACTCTTGAGTAGCCCGAGATGATCAATTTCCGCAGAATTTGAAGAATCATCTATCATATTACTCTTATTACAGCTTTTCTGACTTCCCTCGTCAAACTTGAAATATTTTGAATAATTTGATCACATAAGAAACCTACAAGGAGCTCTAACGACAAAATTTCTCCTCCCTTGTACATTCTAGTATTATCACCTCCCTTCTCTTGAAACACCGAATCAAATTGAGCATCAGATTTCTTTTGCTTCCTTTTAAAAGGGAAGACCAAAGATGGTTGTTTGCATGAATCTTGAGAAGCATTTTCTTTACCAGATTGTTTCTGAAACCGCTTTTTCCCAGGTTTAAAAGGTGTCGGAATCGCTTGAACAAAACTGTTAACCAACACAGACCATGTCATTGCAAACTGCAAACAATTCACACAAGATCCATCCTCCTTTTCCTTTTCTTTCGACGACCCTTTGTTCGATAACTCACCAGTTGTTTTACTCTTATTACTACTCCCATTATTCTGAAACAAATTGGCTAAAAATGTTTTATTCGTAACCCTAGTTGATGATCCTTTCTTTCTCCCATCTACCATAACCACATCTCCAAACTGTTTCTTCTTCTTCTTCTCACTACTCTCAACAACCTTTCCATTAGTCTCAACAACAACAAGATTAAATTGTGGGAAAATTTCTAAATACTTAACTCCATTCTTCTGACTTAACCAACACAATTCAAGATCTTTAGCAACCTTCTTAAAACCAGATTCAACTGGTGAGAATACATCTTTAACCGCGTTAAGCGAATTAAAGAAGGATTCAACTTGTTCATTCCTAGACACCATTACTAAAACAGAATAAAAAAATCTACCACCAGATTAACGAAACAGATATATAAAATCTGTAATCAACATCGACAATTGATCTCCAATGTATCCATTCATGAACCCTAATCAATCATTTTGATTAAAAAAATAAACAAATTGAGTTAGTACTTGAAGAGTGACAGAATTAACCTCAGAATGAATTGGATTTCCTCTTCATCAACTCCTCCATTTCTCAATCAATCAGGTCCGAATAAGTAAGGGTATGATATGATAAAATTGTTAGGGATTTTGTGAGTTTGGATAAAATGGGGAGGTGAGAAGCAGAAAATAGAAGAAGAAGAAGAAGATGAAGGACCAAAAGAGGATTTTCTCAAATCTTGTAAAAAGAATAAAAATGTTTTTATCTTTTTATTTTAGTTACTTATTTTTGGATAATGAGGCGAGAGTAGCTGAAGCGGAGCCACGTAGGATGGAGGGACACTTGGGAAGTTGTAAGGACAATGACGGAGATAACATAGAAGAAGATACTATTGGAATTGGGAATTGTATTTGGGCTTTTTAACAAAGTGTCCATGCTTTTGAAATGTATTTCATAAAGTGTCCGTTTTTTCAAATGTTTATATAAAGTGGCCGATATTGACATTTTCAGTCCGTTTTTTTCAAAAACGGCTAAGCTCTTCTTATTATTTGTACACGTGTCACATAACGTCCTTAGTAAAAACGAGTTAAACCCTCGAATGAGTGACTCTCGAGTTCGTATCAAACAGGATCAACTCAACTTCGGTAACTCATAACACGTTTTTTCACGTGATGCCATGTAGCAGTCGGATTGACACGTGTCATCAAATCTACGAGAGAAAAAAAAATCAAGGGACCGATTTCATCCTCAGTGCGGTCTTCTTCTTGACTTCTGTATAAATTGCGAGAGAAGAACCCTAGTTCTCACAGTTACCAAATATCTCAAAAATTCCTCAAAATATAAAGACATGAGCAGCGAAAGTTTTACAAATTCTCCAGATAGCAGTAGCAGCAGCAGTAACAAGGTAAGACCCAAAAAAACCTTAACTTTATGTTCTATCTGTGAACATGGAAGCCATGATCCAAAGGTGCGTCTCCTGGATTTATTCCAGGTGCAAATACATACCATGTAATGGTATCAGGCAATTATTATGCTCAAAAACCCAAGAAACAAATGGAAAAATGTTTTGAAGTGTTCAATTCCAACTTTGTGAGTACTTTGAATGGTTTGACGATGCCATGGATCTGTCAAATGCAAGATGGTGAAATTACCGGTAGAGAATGGTTGTTATGCTCGCGGAGAAGTGGTCACTCCTTCAAGCGCGCCCACTGCAAAATCAAAGTTGCAACAAAGATCACTTTGCAAGTCAAAGATGGAGATGAAACTTTGCAAGAATGAACACAACAAGAACATAGCATACCTCACTTGTACAAAATGTGATGGTTTTAAGTGGATTTACGATGAAGTCTTCATTCTTGCAAAAAAGCAGAATTATGCATTCAAGTTTACAACTTAATGCCATATGCAAGGAACTTAACAATCTGAAAATGTAACCTGCAAATGTACTAATAAACAATTTTTTCATTTATAATTAAGTCTTAAAAAGTCTGCAAAAACAAAAGCAAATGACTGCAAACACATGTCTGATTTCTACTCAGTCTTCTTAAACATTGACTGCAAACACCAAAAAGAAAAGAAATAACAAATAACAAAACAATCTAGGGCCTAACAATCTATCATTTCTTCTTAGACTTTCCATTTTACATTCATTGTTTTATATTTTGAGACACGAGACCCAATTGCAAAAAAGTTCTGACTCATGCTAGGTCCTGTAGAAGCTGGAGCAGAAGACGGAGCTATCTCACTGTTAGGTCTTGTAGAACATTCACCTACAAATGATGCAGTTCCCTTCCTCTTGTTTGACTTAGCTGCACCCTTCACTTTGGTACTTGTCTGTGTGTTGGTGAAGGTGAAGGTCTCTGCATCACATTCAGTCATTTGCCTCTTTGCAGTTGAATTAGATCCAACTTCACCACTGAGCACATGTTCTTTTGTTGTGATTAGTGATCTCTCCACATTTCCCACACCTCCTTTTCCTCTTCTCCACACGAGGTTCATCATAACTTCTAACCCTCTTGCTTTTAGGTCTTCCCGGCTTTCCTCTTTGTGAGGAGGGTTTAAGATCTTCTTCTTCATTTTTGGCTGCAACAAGAAAGAGAAAAGAGATAGGGCAAATAGTTAGCGGTTATGAAACCCTAAATATATAGAACTTATGAAACCTAGATGCGTATAGAAAACAAAATGCACTTGCATCAATGCGATTGAGATTATAAATATAAAAGGGCCCAATATAAATACAAAAGTACCTCTACCCATTCACTTTTATCATCTAGTGGTACAAAAGTTGGTGCATAGGTGGCCTTGTAGTTTTCTCTTGAATAATAATCAACTGCGAGATGCACTGCTCAAGCCCGATATTAAAAGGTTAGTGCTAGGTACGGTCGGAAAATAAATAAAAAAGGGCAAAGTCACGAGTTAGTAAAGAAGTCTTACTTTCTCCATTGTGGCCTTATAGTCTGCAATCTTTGCACTTTGCATGCATACGGGGAACCCCCTCAAGCGCCCACTGCAAACGGGGAGCAAGTTTTGGCAAGGATGTTCACTTTGTGAACACGAGTTCTTTGGACTAGTCACCATATATAACTCTCCCGGCCACACGAGGGTCAACACCATAATCGATTACAAACAAAAGCATTTTATTAAGTAACTTAATAGCTTACGGAACCAAAGTGCCATCTACCCATGATCTTTGATTGGTCCTCCTTTTGTACCAAGTACCCATCACTAAGTTAGCATACATTATGCCTATCATGATTATTGGTTTATTCCTCATCTTTGAGATCATATTATTAAAGGACTCTGAAAAATTGTTATTCATATGTTCACAGCAGTGAATAGGGTTAAAAAAGGCCCTGGACCATGTAGAAGGATCTTCTTTATCCAAGTATTTACCAGCTGCCTCATTCTCTTTCACAATTTTGTCCAAATGTTCCTGAAATGCACAACAAATAAAGCAAAACAAGGCATTCATGTTAACACAATGCAAATAAAACAAAGCAAATGAAACATAACAACAATGCATAACAAACCTGAAAATGCCTAACTTTGTATGCTTTTGCAGCATTCCACAAAGAAGAATGTATTTCATGACCCTTGTAATACTTTTTGAAATTTTTGTACAAATGTCTGCATTCATGTTAACACAGAGCAATATAAAATAAGGCATTTTCCTTTGAACATCCCTACTAATAAAAACTAGTGCTAAGAAATTTACCTCCAAAAAGATATCGTGTTGATGTCCAGGGGAATACTATGGTGTGACTTCCAATAACCCCTTTTGTCTATACGGAAATGAAAGCAACTTTCTTGGATGTGCTAATATGGCAGCCTTCAAATGTTTCAAAAAAGTTATCCAATTCTCCTTAGTTTCTCGCTCTACATATCATAATTCCCAACATTACTAACCCATTCTGTCCATCAAGTGCAGTTGCAGCCATCAACACTCCCCCAAACTCTCCTGTTAGATGGCAGGCATCAAACCCAATAACACCTCTGCAGCCCTTGCGAAAACCCCTCATTGCAGGTTCAAATGAGAGTGTCATACTTTCAAATGTGTTATTCATTTGTGTCAAATGTGAACTTAGCCACAGACCCATCATTACATTTAGTAAACATCTTGCAAAATCTTGGTACTTCATTGTAACTCTCTTTATAATTCCCATATAATGACTCTAAAACAAGATTCCTAGCCTTCCATGCACACTTGATATGGTATATTGACCTTCTTTTTCAGCTAAGAAGTCTTCCTTGATTTTGTAAAGTCGGCACAACTTTTTAGGCTTATTCTTCATCGATCAAGAACAAAATCCTTCACAAAATGAGGATCAGCAGATCTATTCCTATTTTTGTGATCCCCTTCACACTTGTGTTCCAAATTCATTTTCCTAAGCACAAAAGTCTTCTCACCTTCCTTCTTGCTAGCATACACAAACCATGGACAATCATATTCTTTTTTAAACCTACACTCAGCCTTAACTCTAGAGAGATTAGTCCGAGTCAATAGAAATTGACACCTTTCTTGAACACAATATCCTCTAAGATGTTTCTTAAATGCCTCTTTATTTGGAAATCTAGTTTTTAGCTCCATTTTGGTAGGGTCTATTGGAGTAAATACCTCAAATTCAGGGAATAGATTTCCACCTCCTTCATCCTTCATGTACTCACCAAAATCCTCCTCAAATTGATCCATGTAAGCAGGTCTTTCATCTACACTCTTATCTGCACATTCAACATTACCATTAGTACTATACAATGATGAAATAATAATAATAATTTGCAAATGCAACATACCTTCTTCTTTATCTTCTTCTTCTTCTTCTTTGTCTTCTTCCTCTTTGTCTTTTTCTTTTATCTCTTCTTCTTCTTCTTCTTCTTCATCTGACCCATATTCAACATCTTTATCATTGTCAAATCTTGGAGGAGCTTACGGATCCTCAATTGGGTGACAAACATCTATTCTGTTGTTTTCTAACTGAATATTCTCTAAATCTTCAACAAACTTAACTTCATTTGTAGCTTTGACCCAATATGAAGCATCCCACATATCATCATGGGCAATGTCAATGACTTTGTCTGCTTTGCTTTTAGTATTGCAACCACTTGCTACTAGCACGAGAATGTTTGGAAATGGGCACATCCATGAAACTCAGCTTTCTTGATGCACCTTCAGCTGATTTATCCACACTATTTAGCCTTGGGGATCTTCTAGGGTGGTTCCCTTACTAACTTTCTTCTTCTGCAGGGTGGTTCCCTTACTAACTTTCTTCTTATCTGGTGTAGTCTTTGGAGTCCCAAACACTGTGTCTTTCATCCCCATCCACAAACATATACATCCATCCTCATTTACAAAAGAATCCTCCCAAAAATTATCAAAATCATCATTGTTTAACAATGGCAGTGGCAGATATGCATCCTTAAACCAATACAAATTAAACTTCTCTTTAACATCCAAAGACAAACCCTTATACACCATATACTCAAGTTTCCTCAACTCTGTTTCATCTCTATGGCAATTAGGAAATACCAAAGTCTCATTCTTTGGCTCCACATATACACTGATATTCCTAAATTTGAACTGACTGCAACACAAATGAAAAAAAAATCAGATATAAACCTTAATTACAAAAGGGAAAAAACAGAAAACCCCAAATACTATATTAAACAACTAACATCTGAATTTCAATTAAACCCTAATTACAAAGGGGAAAAACAAAAAATCCCAAATAAATCCCACACTAAACCTATCAAACACCCAATCACGAAAATTAAACCCCAATTAAACAATTAAAATTGGGTTTCAAATAAACCCTAATTACAAAGGAAAAAAAAAACAGAACCCTAAAAATCAATCGATCAATTAACTATCAAAACAATGATTATCATCATATATTAAGTCACGGGTTTCGTTAATCTTACCTTGATTCAGACAGTTTCAATCCCGGTTTGTACCTCATCTTTGCTTTGTATCACCACTATCTCTGAAACCCTAAAAATCTAGAAATTTTCTTCCAAATAAACTCTGGTTTCTTCCAAATACACTCTGGTATTTCACTAACACCTACGTCTTCAACAAAAACAGCTTCAATAACATCAGTTTTCTTTCAAACAGCTTCAATACCTAACCCTAGTTTCAGGGAGAAGAGAACGAGGGAGAACGAAGAGAGAGAGGACGAAATGAAAATGTGCGACAGCTTACACCACACGCGTCTTTAAGTAGGTAAGGGCACATATGTAAATTCGCGTACCTTGTTTGACTTAATCAACGCAGGTGACCGACTTGGTGGGCCCAGGTGTTAAATGTGACGGAAAGGCCAGTTTCTAAAAGATTTAAAAATCTTGGCCGGTTTATTAAATATATGCTAGGAAGCTGGACACTTTGTTAATTTGCCCATTGTATTTTGGAAGCAAAATTAATTAATTGGGTTCGTATGGAGTTTACTTGAGGATTACTTTGGAGATTAATGTTTTGTTTAATTGTATTTTTAGAGATAAACTAGATGATGTTGGTGGGATTAGTATATTGGATTAGATATACCAAATACAATAATAACGTTGATGTGATGTAATAATTTTTATTAATATCTTCTTGAAATTGGATAGGTATGTATGATTTGCCTTGCCCCCTTGAGGCGACCTACCTCACTGTACCTGTTTTTTTTATTTTCATCAAAGCCTCAAGGGGTCCTCCTTGCCAGTCCTACCCTACTTCTACAATTCTGAAAATATAGTGATGACATTTTTCGGATATCCAAGCCAAGTTAGCAAAGTTTTACGATGTTATCAATTTTTATAGAATTTGTTAAAGATATACTCAAATGCTTTTTTTTAATGGGACAAATTCAGAAAGAAAAAAAAGTAAGACTAGATTTTCTTGCATATAATCCTGAAGCCACTGCTACCAATTTTACAAGTTCTTCAGGATTAAGTCTGCGACAATGAGAACCTCTAGACTATTCATATAGAAAGATCAACGTTGATGTTGTTTTCATTCCAAACAAAGATGTTGTATGGGATATTGCTCAAGATCATTTAAGGAAAGATGTTGGATGTGGTATCATTACCTTTGATGTTACTTCTCTTCTCATGGCAGAAACAAAGTTGTTTAACTAGTCATTATTTGATCATCGTCTGAATATGGTACATCTTGTTGTAGAAGGTGATGCTGCAAATGTAACTAAAGTGGTTCTAGATGATTCCAGGGATGTTACATGGAGCATAAAGGTGCTGTTGTTGGCAATTAAAGAAGCTTCTGGCACTTTTATGGATGTTAAATTTAGATACATTTAAATGCATTCACCTAAAATTTATGTCACTTTGTCACGCATGATAATGTATCGAGGCGTGAGTAGTACTAAGATGGGTGACCTCTTAGGAAGTCCTCGTGTTGATTGCACGGGTGAGTGAGTATTCATTGCATTCAGATGGTTTCTCTCTTTGTCATTTCTGAATATTTTCTCTTCATCATAAGATAATTCTTCCTTCATTTCAAACGATTCTCTCTTCATTTCGCAATGATTTTTTTATGTATGTGTGAACTCTAAATGTATTTTTCTATTTATGATTTGCTTTGTTTTTTTCTTATTTTTTAAGATTTGTCTTCTCTGAATCTGTTCAAATTGTACTGATTCATTCCCATAAAAGACTTTTTCTTCTTCAAACCCCTCACGATTTGAAAATTGGGGATTTTTATAAAGTGCCATACTTCCAATTTCATGTTTAAAAAAGTGCCACTGTTTTTTTTTTAAATTTATTAAATGCCACACTCTTGACCTTTTCCGTCCAGATTTCTTGAGAAAACCGTTAACTACTGTTATCGCATACGTGGCAATAAAACAACGTTAGTAAAAGACATTTAAGCCCCAAGACATCTAACTAGGACTGATTCAAATAACCTTTGTAGTGCGAATCATTGCAAGGTTTGGTTGCGAACAAGTGCCGAGCTAAACTACAACTCAACTTCTGTTCACCTTCTTCTCATTAAAACTCAACATTTATTGTTAGATTTAGATCGAGGGCCAGCAAGATTAATAACATGGAACTTCTAATATAATCTTTTAGTGAACTTTTTACAAACACGTTGCATGTCTGGTGGTAGAACTCAAAGGGGACTTTTATCAAACAAGAGATAGATGGATCTCTGTTCAAGTTTTAAGACTCCTTTTTGGCCGATCTTCCCAGCAACTACGAATATAAGAGACCCGACAATCTAAATCGGAGTTGACTAAGAACCTAATTGAAGATTGTTCATCTTATTCCCAAATTCATCCATCAGAACTATTAAAAAATCATCAAAATGCTCACACATACAGATTAGTAACACAATCACAATTGATTTGCATTTGTAATTCTGATTGATACCATTAAATCAACAAAAGAACATCTAACAATTAACGTGCAACCAACCCTAATTTCAATTTTCTTTACAAACCTCAGAGAAAGAAAAGATAATTTAAAGTTTGACACAAACCCATACCATTAATCACGAAGGTGAGTAATCGTTAGTGAAGAAAAAAATAATAAATCCTCCCGGTTTTGATGCTGCTGATGGGATGGATCTTTTCAACACAATCAATCCCAAAATTAATTCGTTCATCTACCTGTTTCTATCTTCCCAAATCTTACTAATATAAAGAAAAGAGCTCTTTTTGGTAGGAGACCCCCTAAATTACTTAGTTGTCCCTATCTTTTACATATTTACAGAAATATCATTATTTTAAAAATAAATCAAAAATTTAAGAAACTTAATATCTTTCAAAATATACACTGATTTTTTATAAAATTTATATATTTGAAAAGCTCTTTCAATTATCTACGTAACGAGTACAAATAAGAATAGTAAACTTTTGTTTTACGAAAAAAATTTCATGACTTTCAAATTTAGTATTATTGGATGATTAAAATTCAAACATGTGCATCGCACATGTGTCCTTACTAGTATATATAAAGAGAAGAGAAAGAGATTTTATTGAAGGCAGAAACTAATTTAGAGAATTTTGGATTCGCCATTAAACCCAAGTGACTGGTTATAACTCGAATGGACATGAACCAAATCTAACTTTTTCTATAATAAGGTTATATTGTAAGTCTTTTAGGATTGAGAAGGGTAATTAGGTAATGTGAACATATTCTATTGACCTTTTCAACAACTGTAGACCAAGTTAGTGGGCCCTGACGGAATATCTAACGGTTATGGCATTTTATTAATTTAGAAAAAAATAATGGCACTTTCTTAAACTAGAAATCCAAAGTGTGGCAGTTTGTTAAAATTCCCTTGAAAATTTGATTAGCAAAATGTCAAATCTCATATATGAAGAAGAAACCTTATCAGACGATATCCCAAAAGATTTCAGCGATGATGTGGAAGATTTAAAGTATCATTTCACTATTAAAACTTTCAACAACAGATAATATGGTTTTGGTATTCTCTATGGTTTTTTAAAAAGAGTTAAAGACCTTCTGGTTTATTTGCCATTTACAATCCTAGCATGGCTATGTATGTGATCCATTTTGAATTGTGACTCATCTGCTCTAAAAGGTTCTCATTTGAATATCAATATTGATTTGCATCCAATATATAGAACAGTTCGATCCTGGAAAACTATCCTCTAAATATATATAAGTTCCAATATGTTAATTCGATATTCAAGTTCATGGATTACATATAATAGCTCTCCCAAAAATGCTCGAATCCATATTAAGCTTGATATTTCCAAACATGTTCCTAAAGAGATAAAAATCACTCTTCATTCAAAAAAAATCTTCTTTGCTAAACTAAAGTATGATAAGCTCCCCCAGAGTATGCTGCTAGTGTTTCATTTTAGTCATCTAATGAAGGTGTTAGAGCCTCGCTCGGTGGAACTCGCAAGTTTTAATATCTTAAATTTGTTGTCAGTGTTAGATATACAAGACTAAATCTTGATTTCTAGTCTACTAAAGTCAAGTCTCGGAGTAAGATAGAGTATGGTAGTTGAGTATTAGACATCACTGAATAACCCTCAAAGATCGAAGACTGAAGAACAAAAAAAGATAATTATGAGAACTTCATCAACAAAGAGGCATGTGAAGACTTATTCACTCACGCCATCTACCATTCGATCTTATGATACTATGTCGTATGATTTTAGTAGATTTAATATTCCAAAGAAGAACTTTCGATTTCAATCTTGTCTTGGCTAAACTCTCGAAATATGACTCACGTCATTTATCATTCGATCTTATGAAACTATGTCATATGATTTTAGTAGATTTAATATTCCAAATAAGAAATTTCGATTTCAAGCTTGTCTTGGTTAAACTCTCGAAATATGACTCAAGAAATGAATGTTCATAAATCCTTAGAAATCTCAGTTAGAACAGATTATTGTTCACAAAATAATTTTGTTTCAAGTTGATCATCTGGAAATTGCTCAAGCAACTGTGCACACCGTCTATGGCTATCAATTAAGAAAGTTTCAAACCAATTATGAGAGCTATGAAAACTAATAGGCACAAGGTAGACACTTGTTTGTGTTATTAAAGTCAGTCTGGATTCTAAGAACAATGGAGGTTTGCAAACCCAGTTTGTGTATATTTTACTACTGAGTTCGGGGATTAGATAGGTCTGCAAACCACCATCTACCGACTTCGTGAATTTCCAAGGTTTTAAAACCCCTTGGGTCTATTGGTCAATAACTGCTTAGGTTTGCAAACTCTTCGGTTTTGTCGTTCACGAATTGCTAAGGTTTACGAACCCTTTCATTCTGTTTCGTGAACTGTCCGAGTTTTGCAAACTTACCCAGTTTAGTATTAGAAAAAGGTCATGAACATACATGTATGTTCGACTTTGCTAAATTTCATATGTTAGAAGTTTCTGTACTGTTAATTTCTTTGTTGTTTGTCTTCTCTTTTGTTGAGTTTGTTCTTTCTCGCTAGTTTTAGTTCACTGATGTGGTTCTGTGCAGGTTTATCCTGAAGGAACACATCTAATGGTCCCGTGGTTTGAGAGGCCTTTCATTTATGATGTCCGAGCACGACCTCATCTTGTTGAAAGTACTTCCGGGAGCCGTGACCTTCAGATGGTAAGGTCTTCTAGTCCTTTCCCATGCATGAGAAATGATGATGCTTCTATCAAAGATTGCACGCTTGCTAAATGTTTCAAGTAACTTGTTTTTGTCAATCATGATCTCAAAATTTGAACGTTATGTCCAGTTTATGGTTCTTTATGGTTTCACTTGTCATCCTTTTTTTCAGTTGCATCATTTGAAAATAATGATGAGTGCCAAATATTGCATATTTATACACCTTTTTATTGGCATTTAACTCATCTTTTGTGCTCGAAATCGAGATATTATCCCGCATTCTCGTGTTTTCTTTGTTTTCAAGAATAAATATTTGTACTAATTAATTTTGTGTTTTTAGGTAGTAAATAAAGCTCGGAGAAATTGAGGAGCCAAAAGGGCGAGAGGGTGGAGACAAGCGTCTATGGAGCAGAAAGCCAAACCCCGCGCGCGCATCAGTTGCAACCCAACAAGGAGCAACCCGTTTACAAGACATGGGCTCGAGCTATCCAAGACCCGACCCGGATCCGATCCCATTCCTTCCGAGCCGTTAGATTTTCATCCTACGATCGCATCGAGTCACGCATCGGGTGCACCGAGATCCAACGCTCGCTACGTCCCTCACATCATCACTCGATGCTCCTGCTCCACAACGAAACCATCCATACCTATACCCATTCGACCAAACCCATTTCTCTCTTCATCTTCTCTTTCTTCTCCAACAACTCCAGAGAACACCCTACCTCCACCTCCTTCACCCATACCAAAATCAGAGCCACCACCTCACCACCTCCATCATCTCCTGACATAGCAACAACCATCCCTGCAACCGCCTTCACCACCTCTCTAGGTCTAGCTATCTCTCTCTTAGCTTCTCCCATAACCCTAGAAGCTAAATTAGAGATAACTAGAGCTAGGGTTTCCCAACAATCAATCAATGGAGTTGCTGAGCCGAATAGACAGAGGAGACAACCGGATTGAGCGACGTGGGTGAGAGGATATTGAATTATTTTCTGTTTTGGAGTAAATTAGGGTTTGTCTTTGCATGTATAAATAGAAGAGGTAGTTTGTTGTTTAAGCTCATGCCCAGGCTAGCTGAGCACCAACTTAATGAAACCCCGATTCTTCTCGTCAACCATGTTTATCCTTGGTTGTGTTTTTCTTTGAATTATATTATGCTAGGATTAGTAAGTGATTGAGGAAGCTTATGAGCCTGTGATGAGCTGTACTGTAAGAAGACAGCTCATACTAGGGGTTAGTTAGCAAAATCAGTTAACAAACATCCATTTTAGACCTTCAAGGGAAGGCACAAGAACATAGCTTAGGTTACATTGCCTTAGCATAAGATCAGGTGGTGGAATCGATCACCCTGGTGCCCTACAATCAACAGTTTACAACTTCTTTTGTTCAATTGTTGCCTTAGTTAGAGTCACAACTCCAACTCAGTCGTATCGACAACCCAAATATTTGTGATACTTGTTAGAAATCAGTTAGGAAGCCCTTGATCAACTCTATAGCACCCCATTTCTCTGTGGGATCGACCCGTATTTGCCCTGTTTTATATTGTAGACACCGTGCACTTGCGGTATTACAAGTAGGCTAAAATAAACCCCATTCCCAAGCCTACCAAGTTTTTGGCGCCGTTACGGGGACTTGGCGTGTCTTTGTCTTGATCCTTTGCTTGCTTCACTGAATCCAGGTCACCCTCAGTATATATCTGCCGTGAATATATATATATATATATATATATATATATATATATATTTTTTTGTGTTTTTAGTCATTCATAAAGTAACTTAGTACTTAACCATCTATCTGTGTGCTTTTGTAGTATAACTTAACTGTTATTTTTGCACTTTTGCATTCTTGCATGTTCCGTCGCATATCTGTATCATCTTAGAGTCTCTTACTTGTAGCTTAGTTGTAATTTCTAGCATGTCATTTGCATATTAGTTTCATTACTTCTCTGATTAGTGTAACCTTGCTGTAGTTTCCATTTTTTTGCATCTGTTCATTGCATTTTCAGTTAGCCTATCGTAGTTGCATTTTCTTAGTGCTTATTGCTAGTTTGCATAACATCTTTGCATAGTTGCATCATTCTCTCTGTGACTTAGCTTACAACATGTCAGTTGTGCATTGCATTCAATATCTCATTCAGCAATTGGCCTGAGCTGTCACCACTCAGCTGCATTACACATCCATGCGATTAATTGTTGAACCCCTTCTCTGTGATAGCTGAAACTTACAGTGGTAGGTGTCACTTACACTGCAATGTTGTAGTTTTGTTTGCTTAACTCATAGCTCTCAGCATATCATCACCCTGCAAAACTCCAATCCATCACCTTTGCATATCATATCTCTCATTGTGAAGATTGTTGAACTTTGTAGTGCTATACTCTCTTTGTTTTAACCTGCACATCCCAGAGAACTAAAACTCTCTCTTGAGTAAACAGGTACCTACTATGCTGATGTGCTGCTGAGCAGCTGAGCCAACCCAAGAAAGACAAGGAAAAGCGCAGGACTTGAGGTTAGCCTGTGAATGAGCTATAAGTGAACTTTGATATCTGCTGTGATTTTTGAACCTTGTATCGCCCTGTGAATGAACTGTGAATGAGATGTAAATGAACGATGATATCTCTTTGAACTCAGTATAGCCTTGCATGTGAGTAGCCACCATGCAAGGTCACCATCTCTGATTGTCTGTGAACTAATTGCTTGCATATATCAGTGACACTTGAGCAATTTTGAAAACCTGAAATCTGCGCTTGTATGTTCTGTGACCTTAGCTTCCATCTGCTTTGAGCCGAACTCCAACCCCTGAAGCTGTGAGTTGAGCTGCAGCTTGGATAGCCAAGTTAGATACAAAGCCAAACTGAAACTGTTGAGGTCAACGAGTAAGTTAACATCAACCAACCCAGTTGACCCTACATGTGCTGTCAACTGTGCTGTAATGTGTTCAAATGTTGCATCTGCTGACCCTGTGAACTTTTGATGTTGTAAATTGTATGCCATGCTCACATGAGAAATCATTTCTTGCTGTAATTGCAACTCTGCAAACCTCTTTGAGAGACCTTGCCAAACCAATCATCTTACATTTTTTTGGGCATCAACCTGTTGACAAACCTTGTCAACTGATCTGGGTGACTCTGTCAACCCTGCTACCACTGTGCCTCTTAACAAGTGCCCTGTGATAGTGCATCTGCCATTGCATGAGTGCATCTGTGACCTCACAACCCCTAAATATTTGCATACATGTGCATGACATCGAAAATTGAAGTCAACTAACCTGATTGACACTCTCGTGGCATGTAAAAGCTGATGTAAAGTGCTTAAATTGATCATCTACTCATTTGTTGCACCGGCCCGGCATCTTTACACATTTTTGGTTAGTGAAACCTTGAATAGCATGTTGACCTGCTGAAATCTTGAGCTCTCATGTGCTCTGTGCATCACTGCTCTGTGCATCACTACTCTGTGCATTATTACTTGAATAAAACTCTTCATCTGCTGCATTTGTGAATTGATATTAGCATGGTGTGTGTGATCTCGTGCCCCTGGTAACCAGTCATGTGCATAAGCTGAGTTGTAACTTAGCCTCTCTAGTTTCTTTGTCAATCTGAACCTATTGACCGCTCTCGGCCCCAAGTTTGTGAGTTGAGCTTAAACTTAGATAGCCAAGCTCCCTGAAAACCCAAGCGAAGTCAACTGTGGTAGTTGATATCAACTAACCTATTTGACCCTGTCAACCCTGTTGAGCCATCTACACCCTAGTGTGAGCAATTGAGCCAAGTGTTTGCCACACCCCTTGCATGCTCATTCCCCTGTGCAAACTGGTGTGATTACTCATGGTGCAAACCCTGCTGAAATCTTGAGCTACTCAGTGCATCTCACCCAAGTCTTGTTTTTCTTGCTCTGTCTTTGTCTTGTGCTTTGCATGTCTTTGTCTTGTTACAGCATAAGCCGCACTTGTGCTTTTGATCTTTGTGTCATTTTGAAAGTTTGTATTTCCAAGTGTTGTGTACAACCTGTCCTACACATGCTGTGCTATGCTATTCACGTAAGTCTTGCTTTTGCCGAACTGTGCATAAACCCTGCACATAGCCAACCTGTGCATAAGCTCTTCACATAACCTGGGCTGCAAACAAACTGAAGCCCACACAACTTGGTCTGCACATAACCAGTGCCAACAGCAGAAGCCACTTAAACCAAACTGAGCCCACAACAACTGGGCTTTGCATAACTTGGACTGCACATTTGCAGCAACACCAAGCACTCCTGTGGGCTTAGCTTTCCTGTGTTGAGACATCATTGGTTATACATGTTTGATGTGTGCTAAGCTACGCTTCTTTTTGAGTTCAAATAGAGTTGCTAGATCATGTCAGGATTTTGGTCTGCAACTGGGGATACAAACAAATCCATTAGAGAGCTTGCTTACGGGCATGCTTCACAGTATGAACTCCCCACAGTCCATGATGATTTTAGGGAATATTATGAGCCTTCTCAGGGCCCTGACCTTGACTTCACATACCCTAGTTTAACTCATCTTTTTAGGGCCAAATATTGCATATTTATACACCTTTTTATTGGCATTTAACTCATCTTTTGTGCTCAGAAATCAGATATTATCCCAGATTCTGTGTTTTCTTTGTTTTCAAGAATAAATATTTGACTAATTAATTTTGTGTTTTTAGGTAGTAAATAAAGCTCGGAGAAATTGAGGAGCCAAAAGGGCAGAGAATTGGAGACAAGCGTCTATGGAGCAGAAAGCCAAAGCCCGCGCGCGCATCAGTTGCAATCCAACAAGGAGCAACACGTTTACAAGACATGGGCTCGATCTATCCAAGACCCGACCCGGATCCGAGCCCATTCCTTCCGAGCCGTTAGATTTTCATCCTACGGTCGCATCGAGTCACGCATCGGGTTCACCGAGATCCAACGCTCGCTACGTCCCTCACATCATCACTCGATGCTCCCGCTCCACAACGAAACCATCCATACCTATACCCATTCGACCAAACCCATTTCTCTCTTCATCTTCTCTTTCTTCTCCAACAACTCCAGAGAACACCCTACCTCCACCTCCTTCACCCATACCAAAATCAGAGCCACCACCTCACCACCTCCATCATCTACTGACATAGCAACAACCATCCCTGCAACCGCCTTCACCACCTCTCTAGGTCTAGCTATCTCTCTCTTAGCTTCTCCCATAACCCTAGAAGCTAAATTAGAGATAACTAGAGCTAGGGTTTCCCAACAATCAATCAATGGAGTTGCTGAGCCGAATAGACAAAGGAGACAACTGATTGAGCGACGTGGGTGAGAGGATATTGAATTATTTTCTGTTTTGGAGTAAATTAGGGTTTGTCTTTGCATGTATAAATAGAAGAGGTAGTTTGTTGTTTAAGCTCATGCCTGGGCTAGCCAGAGCACCAACTTAGTTTTATTTGTGTTATATTGTCTTTGTAATGTTCTAATTTAATTTTCCAGGGTGTTAATGAAACCCCGATTCTTCTCATCAAGCATGTTTATCCTTGGTTGTGTTTTTCTTTGAATTATATTATGCTAGGATTAGTAAGTGATTGAGGAAGCTTATGAGATGATGAGTCATCTTGTAAGAAGACAGCTCATACTAGGGTTAGTTAGCAAAATCGGTTAACAAACATCCATTTTAGACCTTCAAGGGAAGGCACAAGAACATAGCTTAGGTTACATTGCCTTAGCATAAGATCGGTGGTGGAATCGATCACCCTGGTGCCCTACAATCAACAGTTTACAACTTCTTTTGTTCAATTGTTGCCTTAGTTAGAGTCACAACTCCAACTCAGTCGTATCGACAACCCAAATATTTGTGATACTTGTTAGAAATCAGTTAGGAAGCCCTTGATCAACTCTATAGCACCCCATTTCTCTGTGGGATCGACCCGTATTTGCCCTGTTTTATATTGTAGACACCGTGCACTTGCGGTATTACAAGTAGGCTAAAATAAACCCCATTCCCAAGCCTACCAAATAAATAAATAAATAAAACTGTTGCTTGAGATGTATGTTTTGTGCTACCATGCGTAATTATCTTTATGATACTTCATACTCGCCATCTTTTCTTCGGTTGCATCATGTGCAGGTGTTACGCATCTTTGTAAACTATTTTCTCTTTTTTCAAAGCATGCTTTAAGCAACCGTAGGTTCGTGGAATTCGTCAAATATATCATGTAGAGTAAGGATTGCAAATTTAATCGTGCCATTAAGTATATTAATAGTGGTACACTTTCTGTAGTGACTTGCTTCGAGGCAATTTATTGATGTAGTCAACTCATCTATTATCTTGTACTTGTTCCTCTTAGATAGATAGTTTACAATAAAACTCGCAAAGAAAGCATAAACACTAGATAAATATCAAGGTGTTTACGACACCTATCAAATTCCCTCACACTTAGACTTTGCTTGTCCTCGAGCAAATCAAATTAAACTAAAATACATACAACTCCATTTCGTTGAGGTTACAGTTACACTTAGCGAGTGTAACAAGCCTTTGAACCCCTAGGTGTACCTATTGGATGAGTTTTAGTCTCGCGAGAGTTTACAAGAGGTATACCCACAAAACCTACTTTTCCAACTTACAAGTTCTCTGAAATGATAGCATCCAACGCGCTAAGAAGACATAAAGATTCTGCACCCTAGTCATAAGAAGTTAAACATATCAAAGAGCACAATCTCATTCTTAAAAATTGAGAGAGAAATAACCGTGCACTATGGATGAAATTCAGGTTCGAGAGTGATCGAAAGTCTCGACTCTGCCTCACCACAAAGGGTTTTATAAAATTTCTCTCAGTAATAAACAACCTTTTTATGGGTCATGCATATGTCCAGGTAGGAATGAACAGACAAATCCTGCGACACGTTGAATGGTTGGAAGGCAAAAACCCTCCGAATCGTTTTGAAAACCCACATCTTTTATAATTTTGAAAACCTTTTTTTTTTTCTGACGATCTCTAAGAAAGGAAATTAACCACTTAACAAGGATGCTTACTTACCTTGTTATCCGTTCAACGTGCAGCTAGCACCACTCTCACGGCGTCCATAGAAACGTCTCCGGTCTTCAATCCTTGTCTTTGTCTTCATTTTTGTCTTCGGTCTTCAACTCTTGATGATAACTCTTGAATTTCGTAGAATCTTGACAATGTGATTCTTTCCTCTAATTCCTTGTTGCTTGAAACTTCATTATGGAAATTTCTTCTTCCACTGGCTTTATTGAAAGAATACAAAACTAATAATGAATTAAACAAACCAAAATATGATACAATGATTTTTTTTTTTTTTTTGAGACAAGAAAAATAAAACAAATATAATCGAAAACAAACAAAAATAATAAAACTAATAATGAACCTAATGAACTTTTTTTTTTTTTTTTCATTTTTCATTTTTTGACAAGAGACGTAGCATAGTGATGACTTTGTCCCAAATTTTTTTTTTCATGAGACAAGAGAAATAAACACAAGCTGAAAATGAAAATAATATAAGTACAAATGGTCACGGTGTAAGTACTTTACCGCTTGATTCTTCACAACGTGTATTGTCTCGATATCATAAATTTCTTGAACTCTCATCTTGATAATCTTTGTTATTGTACATAAACTGTACTAGTCGTAATATATTATTGATTATGGTCGTACATTACTTGATGAAGCTGCACTCTTTGGTATTTTACAGAGATTGAGAACCATTGTTGAAAACCAAAGAGCCCCTTACCCAGGTGTTGTCCTCATTAATTAATGGTAAAAAGGCCACTATATCTAAATATAAACAGACTTAAGACTTATGCAAACCAGAGTATATATATATATATATATATATTCAGAGAAACAAACATTGAGAAAGAATATAAAATAACAACAAGATGAACTACAATATAACAAATGAGTGAAGATAATACGGATTGATATAAATTGGCTCACAAAGTTAACACACTTTTTTTTTTCTTCTTCTTCTTCTTTTACTTCTTGTTGTATTTGAGCAACAATCCTTTCATCTTCTTGAATTCTATAAAGATCATAATTAAAATAGTAATCAAAAATTTCTTCTAAATCCATGAATTCTTGTTGAGAAATAAAGAGAGGAGCCGATGGAAAAAAGAAATAAAGAGAGAAACACAGACGAACTGATCAAGCATCCACTTGAGTTCCTGGTTAACTTATAAACTCTAATCATTCCTGCAACATTTTTATTACTCGAAATGAACAAGAAACAAATTACAGTTCAATCAAAGTTGATTTTTGATGACATTTCCCACTCTTTCTTACTTTTCTTTTTTACTGCAATCATGACTATTTTTTATCTAGTTAAAAGAGTTGTGTCCAAAGAAGTTGCATAAGCGCCACGTACCCCATGTACCCTCCAATGATAGGTGACACATGTCATAACATATTAATGATTCATATGTAGATTTTGACCTTTGTCCGAATTCTTTGCGCAATGTATTTCAATTGCATTGATTGGCCTATTTCACCAATCTTAATGCACTTTGGGGAATTAAACTTGATTAGCGCAAGGCGTCAGGTTATTCTTTGGGTAGTATTCATACTTGCATCGTTTTACATGGAAGTGTGATGATTTTAGGAAATTAACGGAGTAACTTGCTCTCTTGATACTTTAGGGCTTTTGATGTGTTGATGGTGGATTTTCGTTCAAGGTTGAGTTTGTAAAAAACCAGAAAAATCATGCGCTGACATCTTGTAAAAGATAAAGCCATTTATAAGTGTTGGATACTCCCTCACTTAATTCAGCCTTGTATTTCTGTACTCATTATCGGTGTGGCATGACGATCGAGTGTTACTCTTACGAGTAACACGAACCTCCAAGCACTATAATGAATCATTATCAGTGTGGCATGACGACCGAGTGTTACTCTTACTGAGTAACACGAACCTCCAAGCACTATAATGAAACCATGTACGAAATACCCGACAGCCGATTCTCGGTGTGTTATACTAGCCCGAGCCCTCTCGGTGTGTTATACTAGCCCGATTGAGCCCCTCTCGGTGTGTTATACTAGCCCGATTGAGCCCTCTCGGTGTGTTATACTAGCCCGATTGAGCATCCGGACTTGATCAGTATCGGTCTCCGGATATGATTCGATCGCAGATCATCCAACTCCACAAGCATGATTGGATGACCACAGATCAATTCCATCACCCCCAAGCGGTATGGAATACACACGGCCTTAGCTTGCCAGATATGATCGATCGCAGTCATCCAACTCCACAAGCATGATTGGATGACCACGAGATCAATTCCATCACCCCAAGCGGTATGGAATACACACGGCCTTAGCTTGCGAGATATGATCGATCGCGACCATCCAACTCCACAAGCATGATTGGATGACCCAGATCAATTCCATCACCCCCAAGCGGTATGGAATACACACGGCCGACCCCGCATGGTCGACCATTGGCCTTTGCTTGCCAAGAAACCGTCCATACCAAGCATTATGGGCGGAAAAACCTAAATTAAGGTTTGCGGCATATTACATGTGCCGCAAAATGGTCTCAACCATCCATCTTCGCAGGTATAGATGGAGGGTGTAGATGTAGACTCAAAAGGCCCGGAGCATGTCGACACAATCACCATGTGACCGCCTACACACTTGACCAGTCGGTCAAAACCAACCATGGTTGGTTACAACACAATCGTCCACCTGAAATGGCATGGTCGCGCGGATTTGAAAGCCAAAATTAGGGCTTCAAGTCATCACGCGCGTCCATCTTCTCCGGTACGAATGGAGGGTCACAGATTGGATTAACCAAGGCCGGTCATACCAGCATGACCACCGTGGGCCCATCTACCTCCTCTTGTGGTCGGCCAAGGCATACCATGCCCGGCTAATCCAAAACGCCCGACCAAACTCACGCGGTTACATCTCCCAAATCCTAAACTGATCTCGACCGCTCAACTTCACCGGATGATTTGAGTGGCTTAGATCACGTTTTCATGGGATAATCAGGTATAGGTGTGAACACTAGCCTACCACCTACACGCTGGTATGATCGACCAAGACCGACCAAGATGGGTCGTCTTGGAACGCACGCCCAAACTTGGGATGTCATGCGGTTTCCAACTCCTTTGCGGCAAGGGATTTCGCCGCAAACCGATCTCAACCACTCCTCTTTGACGGTCAAATTGAGTGGCCTAGATTGCATCTTCACGAGACGGTGAGACATGGACGTGTACACCATCATGCCGTCAACACGCATGTATGGTCGGTCCTCTACAAAATCCTTCCCATGCTTGGTTTCGACCAATCTGAAGAGTGATGCTTGCGCACCTCTTTAAAAACTCCAATTTCATCAACGGTCACGGATGAGTGTCTCAAACATCATCTCGTCCGTCCGACCTCACTGACTTGGTTATACAACCCTGGTCGGGAGTTATTTGGTTAGTGAGGAGTCATTACCCATCACCGTACCACACCGTAATGCAAGATACCGCATAAAATACACACGGTACTTCACAAGTATCGACTTTCGAATAACGCAGTTATTCAATTCAGCGATTACATGCTATCTTTCGTGGATCCACGATCCACATTCCAGACATCAATCATGTCACTGGCCGGGGGATGCATCTTTGGGGTATTGGTGCGGCGGTTTACGGCGTGCGGCGTGCAACGCGCCATCACAAGAACGTGTCGGGGAAGTCATGGACGGTTAGAGATGAACGGGAGAAGTGGGCAAGGCGGTCGTGTGTTACCGACACACAACTCCACTACTCCATCATTCCACTACCTCCACTTCCCACGAGAAACGTGAATGAGGCTCAATGACTTGTATAAATAGGGTCTCCGCCCTATTTCCAACAACAAGGAAGATACGGAGACAGAACAACACAAGTTCAGTCGACAGAAACCAAGTGTTGATACCGTCATATTCAACCATCTTGTCACAAGTCATAGCAAGCCAACACCTTCACAATCTCAACACCTTCTTCGCTTCCCTCCCTAAGATCAACCCCATCTCCTTCACTTTGTGACCGAAACAAGTCTGGAACGGCCATTTCTTGGTTTAGGTAGGACTTGCACGATTGATCTCTCGAATCTACAAGCACTCACCGCGCAGTGCATTTGTTGAAGGTTTAGATTCATTCCTCATCCACACCCCAAATTACCAAATTCTGCAGGAGTAGTTTTCACCCATCAACAATTGGCGACCACAGTGGGAGGTTGATCTATCGGTTGCACAAAATTGAATTCTCAGTTCTTCGGTTTTCGGCTCACGATGCATCCTCATCAGGAAACCACAGGCGGTTCAGATACCATGGGAAGTGTAGATAGAATGCTGGAGGATGTCTTGGCAAATCAAGCTGGTATCACCAGAAGGTAGAGCGAAACATTCCGCCTTTAGAATGATATAACATCACAATTACAAGAAGGATTGGCAGGCATCTACTCAAGCAGTGCAAGAAATGCTGAATCCTTAGTCAGGAGTCACACCTTTACCGGTGGAGAGGCAAAAAGAGCGTTTAACCGCAGGTGACTCAGGAAAGATGAACAACATGGTCCAGTCAACAATGAAGAACCGAGGCAACTCCACGAGAGGAGAGGACTTGTCCGGAGTACTACAACGTCTACCGGATAAAGAAATGGAGCCTGCAGACTTACGGATCCCCTTTGGAAGATTTACATCTCAAGACCCTTGTCGAAGCCGTGAAGAAACGCTTGAGGAAGGAGAAATCAATCAAGTAACACGTGAGTACGAGAGGATGGGAACGATCAATTCGATCACTCGGCGGTGATATTACAACACCTTCCATCACCGAGCGGAGCAGTGCAAGTCCCGGCATCTCATCAAGTGTAACACCTCCGGTAGTCACCGGAGCAACAACTTCCACTCTGCATCGGGACGAGGAACCCGGAGGGGCGAGAGGAGGACCATCTCCCATTATTGCAGACTTGATGGAAAGCAGGAAGTTCTTGTCAAGACTCAAACGGACATGGCCGCAACTCGGAAAGAGGTACTCACTTTTCTTAAGACATTAACTGATCGATTTCCACATGACCCGCAACAGCCCACGGAGCCAACAAGGAATGAATTCAACGCACGGAGAAGGTACTTCAATGGCACGGACCTACATGGACTCGATCAAAGAAGCGACATCGGATATGAGCGGTCTGTCATGGAGGCTCCTACACTGGGACCGATCCTCACAACAATCTTCCTCGAGTCAATAGTTTCACTCTCGGTTCGGCGGTCTGTCATGGAGGCTCCTACACTGGGACTTATCCTCACAACGATCTTCCTCAAGTCAATAGTTTCACTATGAACCCGAAGCCGGTGGATCGGAAGCGGTTTCTCTAGTGGAAAGTTTATGCAAACTTTCACATCTCTCGAAAGAATCGGCGCGCGGAGACGTTTTCTTGCTATCAACCGAGAGGAAGGTCACGACCGTGACCTACATGTCACCGCACGCATCAAGGATTCGAGTTCAAGACGACCCTTATCTACACAGGATCGTCTTCATTACTCTCAAGATTCTCGGGACATCCAAGGCTCTCCCGGGCAAGGTCGTGGGAAGCCTACCACAATGACGGACTTCGAGGGAAACCAAACCCAGCACATACGGGAGAAGCTCCGTGGAAAGAATCGGACAAGTTCGTTGCATCCCACTCCCCATGTGGGCGTCAATTCGGGAAGAAGACCGACTTGCATCATTGAGGGCTAGTACCCACGATGCATCTTTGCCGACGAAGCATTCTTCTCCATCTTTGTGAAGCCACAACCCACGTTCACACGAGGAGGGAACGAACTTTTATGGCGAGTCGTGACCAGAAAGGAAAACGGTATATCCAAGATCGCCATTATCGGCAGAGGACGTTACCCAGTCTCTCCACCTAATGGAATGCTACAACGACAACGAACCACAAGAGCAAGTGCTAGATGCTCCACAACAGTGCAAGATGGCACCAACTCTACAACCGATGAAATTGAAATCGTTGAGGAATCTCCTAGGCCTATCTCCATCAGCTCAATCTTGTGTACGGATAAACGCACGAAGCTCGTGCAACTTCTCAAAGAGTACCAGGACATATTTGCTTGGAGATATGAAGAAATGCCGGATGAAAATTGGTCACCCATCATATACATGTCATACATGTATCCAAGTCGGTTAAACAGTTGTATTTCATACATGAGGAAAATGGATAGATCAGATACAACCAGCGGACACGGCATGTTCTCCTCCATGGATGGATGTAGCGGCTACAAACAGATAAGGATGTACGAGCATGATGCAAGTAAGATATCTTTTCGAACTCCTCTCGGAAATTTTTATTATACCATCTTTGCCATTTGGTTTAAAGAGTGCCGGTTCAACGTATAACCGCTTTATGACGGTAATCTTCCACTGGAGCCGATACCTCAAGGGAGCAGCCTCAAAAAGATAACGATGTCCAACCGTCATATCGAGAGAGATCCGGGCGAGTTACTCCATCAGACAGTGGTCGAACAAGATCCGGGTGAGTCACTTTATCAGACAGCGGTACATGTCTATCACGCTATATTGGAGAATCCGCGCTTTTGGTCATCCTCCTCGAGTTGTTGAACGCTCATCTACAACAACATATGCCCGATAGAAAGAACCCGGGCCTGTAGGGAAGAGCCTCATAATATTTGTAGGGGCATATATCTCACCAACAGGCGATACAACATTCAGCCTTATGTAAGCAGTTCTTTGAAGCAGCAAGAGGAAAA
Source organism: Papaver armeniacum (assembly GCA_023531295.1). Taxonomy (NCBI): domain Eukaryota; kingdom Viridiplantae; phylum Streptophyta; class Magnoliopsida; order Ranunculales; family Papaveraceae; genus Papaver; species Papaver armeniacum. Next base: position 317,033 of record JAJJWW010015173.1, read on the forward strand.
CCACCAAGATACAACATCATGCGCGTCCATCAACTCCAACTCCAGTACCACGTGCACGAATCCCACAATGATGAAACAACGTCCAAGGTATTCCATACCTGGCTCGACAAAAAACCACTACGAACAAACCATGTAAACCACGCTTGGGGACTGAGGCTCAACATGAAGTTCCTTCACCGTCAGTCAACGACTTCTTCAACATGAGAAAGATGGTCAGTCAAGAATCATGGATTCGCAAGGGTAATCGAAGCCCGAAGAGGAAGCCACTTCAACGCTCCCTCAGCGAAGCCGCTTCAATGGTCTATTCAAGAGCCGCCGCAACGCTCTCTCCGAGACCCACGTTCGCTTCAGAATCCTTCTTCAACACTCTCTCCAGGACCCACCTCAACGGTCGCATCAGAAACCACTTTAACATCCTCTCGAGATGTTTCAACACTCAAGCTGCATCAATAATCTGCGCTCCGGTCAAGTTATCTTTGATGTACTCATTGCTCAACATACGTCTCATCCATCCTTCATGAGGACCCAGCGGAGCATGAAAAACCCTGAAGTCGATAGGAGGAAGGTTATCTGTGGAACGAATGTTTTCATATAGTTGAAAGGGCGCGGTGAACAATTCATCATCGATGTTCGTCATATCTTTGAAGTCGTCAACACTTCCCGGCTTGGCTTTTGGCATTATCTCAGAAGACATCTCAACAGGGATTCTTTCTACTGCAATGAAATAAAAGACAGGAGTTAGAACTTGTATGAAAGCATATGAGAAGTGTCGCCACACACGGCAAGACACAACTCACACAATGGCCAGTCCAAACATCATTCAAGTCTGGACGGTACAAGCCTCAAGTCTGGTATTGCTCAAGTCAAAAGGCTGGTATTGCTCAAGTCGCAAAGGCTGGTGTTAATCACGACATAAGGCTGGTATAATAGGCGCACACTGACAGGGCGGTTTGATCGAAGCACATGGTCGACGTTTGAAGCATGTACAGTAGACCCACTTTCAACCGAAGCAGACACAACAAGCCCACGTTCGATCAAGCGGCGCGATAACCCCACGAGAACGGGCGCAACAGTCAATCGATTAGGCACATCCCCACGATTGAACAAGCGGGCGCAATAGCCCCTCGACCAAGAAGAAGTCATAGCAAGGTCGATCGAAGCGTGCAAGACCGACATCATGCTAGGGGAACACTTTTACGGACGTCTCTTGAACGTGACATGCTCGAAGGACGGGACGACCCGTCTCTCTGGTAACATCTAACATTGTCTCATGAGTTTTATCTTCTTGTCACCATCTCATGCCTACCACACAATAGTGTAACCATTGTGTGCTAGGCAGGGGACTTAATGTTGATGGTGGATTTTCGTTCAAGGTTGAGTTTGTAAAAAAACCGAGAAAAAAATCATGCGACATCTTGTAAAAGATAAAGCCATTTATAAGTGTTGGATACTCCCTCACTTAATTCAGCCTTGTATTTCTGTACTCATTATCGGTGTGGCATGACGGTCGAGTGTTACTCTTACGAGTAACACGAACCTCCAAGCACTATAATGAATCATTATCGGTGTGGCATGACGAGTGTTACTCTTACTGAGTAACACGAACCTCCAAGCACTATAATGAAACCATGTACGAAATACCCGTATTCTCGAGTCGATTCTCGGTGTGTTATACTAGCCCGAGCCCTCTCGGTGTGTTATACTAGCCCGATTGAGCCCCTCTCGGTGTGTTATACTAGCCCGATTGAGCCCCTCTCGGTGTGTTATACTAGCCCGATTGAGCATCCCGGACTTGATCTGTATCGGTCTCCGGATATGATTCGATCGCTTGAGTCATCCAACTCCACAAGCATGATTGGATGACCACGAGATCAATTCCATCACCCCAAGCGGTATGGAATACACACGGCCTTAGCTTGCCGGATATGATCTCGATCGCAGTCATCCAACTCCACAAGCATGATTGGATGACCACAGATCAATTCCATCACCCCAAGCGGTATGGAATACACACGGCCTTAGCTTGCCGAGATATGATACGATCGCGACCATCCAACTCCACAAGCATGATTGGATGACCCGAGATCAATTCCATCACCCCCAGCGGTATGGAATACACACGGCCCGACCCGCATGGTGGTCCATTGGCCTTTGCTTGCCAAGAAACCGTCCATACCAAGCATTATGGGCGGAAAACCTAAATTAGGGTTTGCGGCATATTACATGTGCCGCAAAAAGCGGTCTCAACCATCCATCTTCGCGGTATAGATGGAGGGTGTAGATGTAGACTCAAAAGGCCCGGAGCATGTCGACACAATCACCATGTGACCGCCTACACACTTGACCAGTCGGTCAAAACCAACCATGGTTGGTTACAACACAATCGTCCACCTGAAATGGCATGGTCGCGCGGCTTTGAAAGCCAAAATTAGGGCTTCAAGTCATCACGCGCGTCCATCTTCTCCGGTACGAATGGAGGGTCACAGATTGGATTAACCAAGGCCGGTCATACCAGCATGACCACCGTGGGCCCATCTACCTCCTCTTGCGGTCGGCCAAGGCATACCATGCCCGGCTAATCCAAAACGCCCGACCAAACTCACGCGGTTACATCTCCCAAATCCTAAACTGGTCTCGACCGCTCAACTTCAGGATGATTTGAGTGGCTTAGATCACGTTTTCATGGGATAATCAGTATAGGTGTGAACACTAGCCTACCACCTACACGCTGGTATGATCGACCAAGACCGACCAAGATGGGTCGTCTTGGAACGCACGCCCAAACTTGGGATGTCATGCGGTTTCCAACTCCTTTGCGGCAAAGGGATTTTGCCGCAAACCGATCTCAACCACTCCTCTTTGACGGTCAAATTGAGTGGCCTAGATTGCATCTTCACGAGACGGTGAGACATGGACGTGTACACCATCATGCCGTCAACACGCATGTATGGTCGGTCCTCTACAAAATCCTTCCCATGCTTGGTTTCGACCAAGGAAGAGTGATGCTTGCGCACCTCTTTAAAAACTCCAATTTCATCAACGGTCGCAGATGAGTGTCTCAAACATCATCTCGTCCGTCCGGCCTCACCGACTTGGTTATACAACCCTGGTCAGGAGTTATTTGGTTAGTGAGGAGTCATTACCCATCACTGTACCACACCGTAATGCGACACTGCATAAAATACACACGGTACTTCACAAGTATCGACTTTCGAATAACGCAGGTTATTCAATTCAAAGATTACATGCTATCTTTCGTGGATCCACGATCCACATTCCAGAACATCAATCATGTCACAACCGGGGATGCATCTTTGGGGTATTGGTCTGGCGGTTTACAGCGTGCGGCGTGCAACGCGCCATCACAAGAACGTGTCGGGGAAGTCATGGATGGTTAGAGATGAACGGGAGAAGTGGGCAAGGCGGTCGTGTGTTACCGACACACAACTCCACTACTCCATCATTCCACTACCTCCACTTCCCACGAGAAACGTGAATGAGGCTCAATGACTTGTATAAATAGGGTCTCCGCCCTATTTCCAACAACAAGGAAGATACGGAGACAGAACAACACAAGTTCAGTCGACAGAAACCAAGTGTTGATACCGTCATATTCAACCATCTTCTGTCACAAGTCATAGCAAGCCAACACCTTCACAATCTCAACACCTTCTTCGCTTCCCTCCCTAAGATCAACCCCATCTCCTTCACTTTGTGACCGAAACAAGTCTGGAACGGCCATTTCTTGGTTTAGGCTGGGACTTGCACAGATTGATCTCTCGAATCTACAAGCACTCACCGCGCAGTGCATTTGTTGAAGGTTTAGATTCATTCCTCATCCACACCCCAAATTACCAAATTCTGCAGGAGTAGTTTTCACCCATCAACATGATGATAGTGAGATTAAATATAAATTCTAATCATACATTCAATACTTGTTTACAATTGAAGACGAAACCTTTATCCAATATTCTCACCTTATTGATTTGCGTGCCTTTCTTTCTTGTTTTGCTTTTATATTAGTTTAGTTACATAAAAATCAGAAAATCCCCTCATTGTTTTACTAGGGAACCGAAAACATATTGACAACCCAAGACCTCTTTGTGGGAACGATCATTTTTTGTCCTTGTTATATTATACATTTTGAGTAGTGAGAAAGTAATATTATTTTTGACGCATATGACAACGATCAATTAACTTGCGATCTATTAATTGGTTCTATTAACATAATTAACATATAAACGGACCCTTGGATATATAGTCTGTCAGGGTTAAGCGAACTACTCCAGCTCAGATTCCTATAGGGTTAATAAAGTCAGTGACTAGATTATTCATGATGCATGCATATGGAATGATCAAGTTATTTGCTAAGTATTCTCTCCTTTTGAAGCCGGACACATCCTCAAGATTCCTATTTACAAGAACTCAACAACTTATAAATTAATTTGGACCCTTCTGGATCATAATGTATCTACTACTAACTCCTATTAAAATCTCTTTCTGCATATTCTGGGGAATCATTATACCTTGGATGACACTTCTTTTCCCAAGGTGGAATACTGAAAAAAGTAAAAAGTATCTCCAAAAATTTGAACCTATCTTTGGAGGTTACTTTATGTTGGGATTGACGATTTATCCAAGTTGAGCAGATTTGTTAAGGGTGTTCCTATGAAATGTCAGTTCTATTATTTGGAAGTGCAATCCATTGATCACATTTTTCTTTAGTGTCCAATGTCTAAAGTTGTGCTATTTGCTTTTCCACTCAGTTGGAGAGTTCAAAATTCTGATATTACTATTAAAATTGCATTTAGAGTTGGTTATTGGATAGAGATGATGATTATAGCTTTGTTTTCTAGGTGCTAGTCTACTATGGGAAGTTTTGGAAGATTAGGTACATAATGATGTATGATAATAAGTCCTCTCTTATTCGCGATACCCTCTGTGGTGGTCTTTATTAGTTGAACACTTTTTATTACATGGATATCGAAGATGATTTTGTGTTTATTGGTTCTTCTATAAATCAACTACCTTCTCACGTTATTCCTAAATGGTCTCATCCCCCAAGGACTATAATCATAGATAATGTTGATGATGTTGTAGTTGAAGATGAAAGGGTTTTCTGTGCAGTTGTGTTTATGGTTTTTACTTGCAACTAAACTATCTCTAGATGCAATTCCAACGGGATTGCCAGTCTATAATTAAATCTCTTTCGTCCGACTCTTACAAAACCAATTGGAGAATTACAACGCTTATAAAAGCAATCAAGTATAATAACTATATTAAGATAACTATTCGGCGCATACTATTGCTAAGTATGTTCTCCAGTATAATATCCAAAAAAAAATTGGATATTCCCCCAAGTCTTTAACTGCTTTACTTTTTCTTTCATTATAGACGCAAGCCAGTGTCTTTTGTTATTTTTTTTTTCCTTTTTCTTTTAGTATTTCTTTTTTTTCCACTTATCAAGCATCCATTCAAATAAGAAAAATATATCAAGATGGTAAAATACTATTTCCTGCCCTTCTTGTATTTCATAAGACATTTGAAAAAGTGGTCTAATAAATTTAAGAGGCTTTCTGAAGTTTGTCTTTCTTTCAGATAAATTCAAATTTGAATATTATAAAGAGAAGGTTGGATGTCATTTTATCTATACTTATACTTTTTATCGTAATCCAACTATATAGTTTAAATGAAACTTTTATCGTAATCCAACTATTCACAGTGGGGAAGTCAAATGAGATTTCTATAGACTTTCATAGACTTTTTATTTGAGTGACTCCCGGAGATTCTCTGAAAATATGGAGATTTCTAGTGATTCTCAAAGAGTATTTTAGAGAGTCTTTATGACTTGTAGAGACAAAAAATAGATATTCATAAAGAGTCTTTGTAATTTATGAAGACAAAAAATAAATATATAACTAAAAATTTAAAACATCAACCGATTTTTTTATTTTATTATTATGCACGTTATAATGTTTATAAAAGTACAAGGAATACCTAGTAAAATATTTTTCGTTGTCGAATAAATCTCACTATTGTTCTATGCCTAAGTTTTTCAGTCATCCCATATTTTTTTATTTGTTATTCTATCTGATCATTAGTTAGCATCTTTTTGTTGTTTCATCAGAGGAGATGTCCTTTGAAGTGGCAAAGAGAAAGCTCGGTCGGTATACACGAGGGAAAAGAATAAGAGGTAGGATATGCCCAATATTTTCAGATGAGGTTGGTTGTATTACTGCGCAAATGGCTCGTCCCTTGGTCATCACCTCAAACAAAAAAAGATAAAAAAATTGGTCCTACTCTCAAAATCAAATATTTCCTAAATTTCCAAGTCTCCCAAAATATCACCTCTTAAGGAGAGATTTATACCATGCCTATTTTCATAGAAAAAGTCTCCCCAAACCTCTGATTTTTTTTTTAAATCAATGACTTTTAATTCTCCTTCGAATAATAGGTGTGTTGCAGTGACTCTTACGAAATCCTAATCCAATAACATGGAGTTCCAGAGAATTTAACAGATGAAAGAGATATAAATGACGGATAATTTCTTAAACCCATCGGATTAGGTTTGAGGTTTTGTTGGGGGCGGTGCTACTTGAGGACAATTTTGCCGACTAAGATGAATAGGAATTCTTGCAGAACATGCTTTTGAGGCTTTGTTGATTCTTTAATTTCAATAAATTTAAAGTCAAAATTAAGGATTAATCTCTCCTCCATGATCATATTTATTAATCACTATTCTCCGAAATTTAATGCATGAGTTATAGAAAACAAAATCGGTGTTGGTGGTGATTTGAATAGTTTGATGGCGGTAGGGATGTAGACGAAGATGGTGGTGATGGTTGAGTCCACTGCTAGTGGTGAATTTTTTGTTCTCGATCCCAGTAATGTGTGTGATTATTTTGGTGTAGGTGCTTTTCTCCTTAAATATATTAAAGATGGCTTTGGGGGTTGGAACTAAAATTTTCAATAAGGGATTTTGTGGTTCAATTAGGGTTTTCTAAAATGGGTTCACAGTAAAAAATCTTAATCTTATGTGTTGGAATCATTTGATTCCACCCAAAACTAATTTCGTCTTGCTAAAATTGTGAGAAACAAAACCACCATCTTCTCTTAAATCTCCAGATTTGCAATCTCTTCTCTTAATTGGCCGCACAAGACCGTAACAACCTAATCATCAAATCCAGCAAGCTCAATGAACATTTGGGATTTAAATCTATGCAAGTGAAATATTATTTGCTTGAGGGAGGAAAAAGTTAGTTGTAAGAGATAAAAAATAACCCTAGCCAAAATTTATACACTTTGGAATTGATATGAGGAAATAATAAAGGTTAAGATGAGATAAACATGCGAGAGATACAAAAGAAAAGAGTTCACGTGGCTTTAGTTTTATATACACATCCTCTTGCCACGTCGGACGGGGAGGAGAGTAGGGAGGAGATGAGCGAGCGGAATAGAATTTCCGTATACATATACATAAATTAAAATGTAATTACCAATGTCAATCATAGGCGAGGAGGATCCATGGACACTCTTAGATGGGCATTATCATACATGATTTGTGCCATTTTCTCATGAAAACCCAAACGATAATGAATTTGAATCTAATATTTTGATAATGCGTTCCTCTCATAAGATTCTACATTCATACAAAAAAATGAGCACAATTCGAGACGTATAACACCAACATCTACCCCTTTGAATATCAGTCGTTAAAAAGTTAACGCTTGAAATTAAGATTAGTAGATGCTGAGGTTTGGTATCTCGGATTGGGTTTAAGGGTTAAGTATTTTAAAATTAAAACTTTTAAAGTATTAGAAAACCACAAAGACGCTCTAGTATATGAAAGGAAATTCTTAGTTTTATATCTCATATCTCCAATAATAACTTATGATCTATTGGTTCTGGAAGCATAATTAATATATGGGCAGACCCTTGGATACCTAGTCTGTCAGGGTTTAAGCCAACTACTCCAGCTCAAATTCCTATAGGGGTTAATAAAATCCGGGAATAATACACTGACCACAGGTTGAATCCCGCGGTCCATCCCGCCAGACACAAAAAATTGGGGTCCCCCTGACCTGACGGTTTAGCAGGGGGTGGGTTTCGGGTGGGACCCACCCCATTGTTTCAGTCGGGATGAACCCGCAGGATTCAACCCGTGGGACATCAATCATTTCCGAATAAAATCAGTGACTAGATTATTCATGATGAAGGCAAAAGAATGATCAAATTATTCATTAAGTATTCTCGCCTTTTGAAGCTAAACATATCCTCAAGATTCTTATTTACAAGACTCAACATAAATTAATTTGGACCCTCACGGATCATAGTGCGTCTACTACTGAATCCTATTAAAAACTTCTTTCTGCTTATTCTGGGGATTCATCATCTTTGATGACACTTCTTTTCTCAAGGTGGGATGTTGGAATAAGAAAAAAGTATCTTCTAAATTCACACATCATTTGGAGGCTACTTCATCCTAGGATTGACGATTTACTTAAGTTGAGTATATTTGCTAAGGGTATTGCTATAGAGTGTCAGCTCTATTATTTGGAAGTGGAATCCATTGATCACCTTTTTATCAAGCTTCCAATGTCTAAGGCCATGCTATTTGTTTTTCCACTCAGTTGGAGAGTTCAAATTATGATATTTTTACTATTAAAACTGCATCGAGAGTTGGTTATTGGCTAGAGATGATGATTATAGTTTATTTGAAGATTAGGAACATAATGATGCGTGACAAAAAGTCTTCTCCTATTCATAATTCCCTCTGTAACGTTCTTTATTCGTTGAACACTTTTTATCACATAGATAGTGAAGATGATTATATGGTTATGGGTTCTTCTATATATAAATCAGCTACCTTCTAACGCTACTCCTAGTTGATCTCCTCCTCCAAATACTGTAATCAAAGCTAATGTTGATCGATAATGCAGTTAAAGAAGAAAGGGTTTTCTGTGCAGTTGTGGCTATCGTTTTTATTTGCAACTAAACTACCTATTTAAATGCAAAGTCCAGGAGGGTATCGTTAATTATAGATTGCCTATCTATAATTAAAGCTCTTTCATCTGACTCTTACAAAACCAATTGGATAACGAAGATGCTTTTGTGGTTATTGGTTCTTCTATAAATCAGCTACCTTCTCACGCTACTCCTAGTTGGTATCCTCCTCCAAGGGATTAATCAAAGTTAATGCTAATCGATGTTGTTGTTAAAGATGGAAGGTTTTCTGTGCAGTTGTGGCTATGGTTTTTACTTGCAACTAAACTAGCTCTCTGGATGCAATTCCATGAGGTTGTTATTAAATGGGATTTCCAATCTATAATTAAAGCTCTTTCATCTAACTCTTTCCAAGCCAATTGGAGAATCTCAAGGATCATAAGGTTTTTTTTGCTGAAAAAACACATCACTGCATTAACTTAAAAGGAAATTACAAACATCATCCAACGGCTCTTTCCTCAACAAGTTGTCCAAAAAAGGAGGAAAAGAAACCCAAATAGTTTTCAGACAGAACTTTCTAGCCCGACGTGCAAGCCGGTCAACAAGTTTGTTTTTAAGACGCTTAATATATACAACATTGAAACTAGCACAACTAGAAAGGGAAACCCGACATTCTTCTAAAAGATCACAACAACGCCGATCCACTTCACCCTTGCCTTTATTCACAAAATCCACCAATTGAAGGAAATCACTCACAAACGAGACTTTAGAAAGATTCATCTCCACTGCCCAAGAGATAGCCCAAAATAGGGTCGTTGCCTCAGCACCAACAACACATGTAATCAATCCAAAGTTCGCTCTAGACTGTTTTATTCTTCCTGCATGGTCACAGAGAATAATTTCAATCCCCATATTAAGATCCTTGAAAGAGCCATCAACAAACATAATATAGTCAACAATCTGAATCGGAGTTTTAACATCCACTCTACTATATTTTTTAATCAAAGGAGGAGCAATATAAGTGTTAATTAGTCTTCTAGCATCCATAATAACTCTGTCCACGTTTATCGGAGTACTTCTAAAAACTACATCACAACTAAATTTCCAGACACACCACATAACAATAGCTCCAATGCTTGGCCAATTAACAACATAAGGAGAGACACCTAAAGCTTTATCAAACCACCTCTGAAAAATATCCTTAATCCAATCATAATCATGTAATGACCAAATGTTGCGAGAGATAGGGCAAAACAAATATGTGACGCAATGGGACAAAGAAAAAAATAGGTGTTTAACAGATTCAACCTCATTTTTGCATAAAGGGCGTGATTGTCCACGGCGGGATTATAAATCATAAGAATAGAATTTCTTGGTAACATCTAAGCAAAAACTTTCCACATAATGAATTTGATCTTTGGAAGAACATCTAAAGACCAAACTTTCTTCCAAAAAGAAGCTTCTTCACTGAACTAGACTCATTCATATAAACTTTGTAATGGTCTTAATAGTAAAATTACCATTTCTAGTATGAGCCCACATAATATTATCGGTTTCATTGATATTAATTCTTAGAGATCTAATCTTAGTAACACCATCCAGAGAAAACAAAGAAGTTAAAATACCAATATTCCAAGTGTTAGAGTATCAATAAGTTCACTAACAAGGGTGTAATCATTAAAATTTGGACTAATCGAAACCGGTGGTGAATCACTTAAAGGTAACCAATTTGAAGTCCAGATTCTTGTAGACTTACCATCATTAATCTTATTCACAGTATTAGCTTTTAAGAAAACCAAACCTTTAACTATACCTTTCCAGATCCAAGAAGAACTATCTGCAGCTTTATCTATTTCCAACAAATTTAGATTAGGAAAGTACTTATCTTTTAAAAACCTAGAAACCAAATGATCTGGATTTTTACAAATTCTCCAACCAAGTTTAGCAATAAAAACCCTGTTAGTTACATAAGAATTTCTAATTCCAAGGCCTCCACTTAATTTTCACTTACCAATATCACTCTAAGAACGAAAATAAGCAACCCGCCTTGGTTTTTTCTTCGACCACCAAAATGTTCTCTGAATTGAATCAATTTTTGATGTAATATTTTTAGGAAAAGGGAAGCACGACATATGATAGACAGCTAAGCTAGAAAGAACATGCTTTGTAAAAATTGTTCTACCAGCACCATTCAGATTAGTTTTCTTACAGTTACTTAATCAAGCATAGAACTTATCAATAAGAAATTGGAAAGATTTTGTCTTATCCCTTTTAACAAATAAAGGAGTCCAAAGGTACTTTTCAGAGGTACTTAGAAATTTTATCCCCAGAGTTTTTAAAAGTAGCTTAACATGTTTATGATGCATTTTATTACTAGTGAAAAAACCTGATTTTTCAAAATTAATTGCCTGACCTGAGGCCTTCGCAAAGGTGTTTATAATCTTCATAATATTTCTTGCAAAAGTCAAGGAAGCTTTTGAAAACAGCATGCAGTCATCTGCAAAAAACAAATAAGAAATCGAGGGACTATTTTTCCTCAATTTGAATCCTGAATTATTTTGTCATTTTCACCTTTCAACAAAAGTTGAGATAAAGTTTCCATGCAAATGATAAAAATATAACGAGATAGGAAATCTCCCTGCCTATTCCCTCTAGTAGGGGAAAAAGTCTCTCCAGGCGATCCATTAACCAAAACAGAATATGACACCTTACTAATACATTGAAATACCAGCTGGCACCAATCCTCAGAGAAACCAAGCTTTTTAAAAACAGGTAAAATAAAAGGCCATTCAAGTCGATCAAAAGCTTTTGAGAGATCTAACTTGATAGCCATAAAACCATTTTTATTATTTTTTTTCTTCCTAGTTTTAAAAGAATGCAAGATTTCATGACTAATTATGATATTATCTTGAATCTGTCTATTAGCAATAAAGGCAGATTAAAATGGGGAAATAAGGGAATCAAGAAGAGGTTTTAAACGATTTGTTAAAATTTTGAAATAATTTTATAAACAATATTAGTTAAACTAATAGGTCTAAAGTCATTCGGAGAGGAAGGGTTATTAACCTTAGGGATCAGAGCAATGAAAGCATGGTTTAACTGCTTAAGAAGAAACTTATTACGAAAGAAGGATTGAACATGATTTATAACTTCAGCTGAAACTTCATCCCAGTTATCTCTGAAAGAAACCCCTGGAAAACCATCAGGACCCGGCGATATCCAAGGAGCCATATTGTTAACAGTAGAATGAAGTTCTTCAACAGTAGGAATTGCTACTAAGTCGACATTCATATCTTCTGTAATAATAGGCTGGATATGTTTGAGAACTTCTTCAATATCAGCATTACTTGGCATTGAAGAAGTATAAATACCTTTAAAATGATTTGTAAGAAGAGAAACAACTTGTTCTCTGCTTTCCAACCAGTTACCTTGACTGTCTTTTAAAGTATGTATAGTGTTATACATATTCCCGAGTTTAATGAATTATGAAAAAATTTCGTATTCTTATCATAGTGAGTAAAGTAGTCAAATCTTGATTTTTGTTTATAAAATGAATTTTCAATCTCATACCAGTAATCCAGCTGCTTCGAGTAATTTAAGATATAGGAACCTATCGAAGGAGTGTATGGTATAGATTGAAGCTTCCCAATTTCTATATTAATCTACCTATAGTAGTTTTAATATGACCAAAATAATTTAAGTTCCAGTTGCTAAGATCCTGCTTAAGATTCTTAAGCTTACCAGCAATAATATAACTCGGCGAACCAATAACTCTTTTGTCCCAGGAATTAATAAGAACACTTTTAAAATCAGGACTCACCTGCCAAAATTTAAAGAATTTATACGAAATATAAAGACCTTGCTCTTGATGAAAACACTTTAGTAAGATAGGATTTGTGATCGAGAAAACCCTTCCTAGATTTGTAACTCTAGTATGAGGTAGAGGCGAGACCCATTTATCATTCATAAACCCCCTATCTAGTTTTTCAAAGATCAACTCATTAGGATTTTTGAATCTTCGATTACACCATGTGAATGGATTACCAAAGGAGAAAATTTCATTCATTTTTAATTGAGTTAAACTATTTCTAACGAAATCGGTGGAAAAGAATTATCAGGATTACCACCACTGCTTCTCCGATGCATGCAAATAAAGTTAAAATCACCTAATAACATCCAAGTCCTATTACTATCTTCACACATTTGATGTAAATAATTCCATTGATTCCTCACACCCAAAACATTCAGAGAACCATAAATGAAAGAGACCAAACAATTCTTGATTACCGGAGTTATGTCGCAAACAATATGAATCATGTTAAAGGCATTACCTACAACTTCAATATTTGAGTTTGCAAAATAACCTAAAGCTAAACCCCCAGATTTACCAACAGCAGGAACCACATACCATAAATCAAAAGGAAGATGATGATTAAACTTATTAAACAGTTTCATGATCTACCATAGTTTCTAAAAGACAAATTGCATTAAGTTTAAATTTTTTGTAAATGTTCAGCAGATGTAGCCATTTTTTGTCTGAACATCAGCCATTCATGATCCAACGAGAGAAATTTCATGGTTCTAAACTAAAGTAAAAAGTACAGCAAGTATAGTTTTAACAAATGAAAGCTTACTAGATAAAAATTCCAAGAAAACTTACAAGGTTATGAGCAGAGGCAGGCTCATCATCCATGGAGTCAATTGGGTCCACCATCATGAGATTTACTTCATTTTCAAATTCTTCCTCGGTGATCAAAGGATTAGGAGGTAAGACTGCAATAGGCGTAGGTTCATATACAACTTCCTTATCAAAAACAGCTATCTTGAACTTGACTACTTGACCCTAAAAACACCGAAGACTGATTAAAAATCATATCCGACTAATAGCTCAGTTCAGAAGAAGAGTTAACCAAAACCCCATAGCATGAGGAAAATGTTTGCGATACAGTAGTACACGATGTCGTCCAAAAAATATTAGAATCAAGGCTTTCAGAACCCAACAATCCACTTCCACCCATATTGAAAGATACCCCAACAGGAGGAGAGAAAGGTGGTAGAGATACCAAAGGATGCCATTGAGGTGTAGGAACCATAAACCTTAGTATTCTCTAATGATTATGTATTTCAATTACCCAAAAACCAAATCTGCACTCCACAGACCAACATACTATCAACTGAAAAAACAGAACCAAGCTTTTTATAGCTGAAATTACCAAGTGTAACAAGAATTCTGATTAAGTCTTCTTTCAAGATAGGTTGAAACGATAATATAATCAGTAATGATTTAATAATAACCATACTTAGATCTTCTGGTAAATATCCAAATATAAAACTTGCAATTTTAAAAATCAAGACTGAGATAATTAGTTTCCATAGCCAAACCCTTAGAATTCCTCCAACAAAACAAGCAAAAAGAAGTACCCGTAGGTCTAAAAATCAGGCAATCATTCCCCTAAGTATAATCTAAGAGGATTAGAAACTCTTAATAATTTAACCAATATAGCAGTCTAAGTACAGAAGAAGTGAAACAAAATTATCCCATAAACAAATCCCTACCAGTAGTAGGATCTCAATAATGCTAAGAATAGCATCTTCAGTAACAATCTTCAGAGAAATATCAATCAAACCAAAAAATAGCTTTGATAGGAACGATGAACCATACCTGGAAACCCTCAATACCAATTTAATCAGTTATCAGTTTGCATAATCTCATGATGGTGAAGACCCGAACCCTATGAAGCCGCCTACCTCAATTCATAAGCTAATCAGAAAAGAAAGATAAAAAGTTAGGAAATAGTTTAAATAAATTAAGATTAACAACACTCCATAAATTTAAAACGAATTCAATAAACCAAGTAGCAGAAATAACAGAGAAAAAGAGAAGGAAGAAAGGGATTGGATTGATTTAGCTAGACTATTAGAAACTAGGGTTAGGAAATCAAAACAGAAGAAAAGAAATTAGGCTAACTATTAAATCAATCAGAACATAGAAACAGATCGGGATTAGGATAAAAGCAGAGATATTGAGGAATAAAAGAACAAATCGAGATGGAAAAACAGGAATCAATCGAAGAAGATGAAGGAAATTTTTGAAATTAGCTAAGTCAGCGTCGCCTGACCAATCACCAGAGCTTTACACGTCCCACTTATCTTCTAACCCTTTCTTCAAGGATCATAAGGTACCAATCTTTTATAAACAACCTTCAACTATATTAAAATATATTCCAATGATTCGGTGCATGCTCTTGCTAAATATGTTCTTCAACATAATATCCAAAACAGTTTGGATATCTCCTCAAGTACCTCACATTTTTCTTTTCTTTTTTTGAAACACAAGCTAGTGCCTTTTTGTTGTTCTTTTTCTTGTAGGTTTTCTTTTTGTTGTTTTTGACAGACGACCTGTCAAATAAAAAAAAGGAAAATTGGGAAAATGCCCAACACGGGGTGTAATGTTTGAAATATGCCCCAACTTTAAAAATAGTTGGAAAAATACCCCATTCAGTTAATATTGCCATCCAATCCGGTTAAGTCACTTGTCCAAGGCCACCGTCACCACTAAAGAAAAAATTCTCTCTCAAATATTTTCCCTCCTACTCTCACCTCACTCACCCAAAAACAAATAAAACACACACTAATCATTTATAAAAAATCTGTCTGATTAGTGAGGTAGATTAGGCCACCACCAAAACTTTAAATCCCGAACCACAAATGAATTATGAATTTTTAAGGCTGTATTTGTCTGAATTATGAATTTTTAAGGCTGTATTTATCTTTCTTTTCGCGTGTGTGGGCTCATAAATGTGATTTAATTGAGTTTTTGACGGAATGAAGCATTTTTCCAAATTTTAAAATGTTGGGGAAGATTTCCAACATTGCATCCTATATTAAGATGGTAAATGTCCTTTCCTTCTTATATTTTATAAGAGCTCATTTAAAAGAGGTGGTCTAATAAATTAAAATGACTCTCTGAAGTTCGTCTTTTCTTCTGAAAGATTCAAATTTAGATATCATAAAAAGAAGGTTAGATAGCATTTTATCTATACTTTTTTTTTTTTTCGTAATCCAACTATTTAGTTTAAATGAAACAAACACAGAAATTTTAGTTTATCATTATAAAATCAAATACTACATAAATTAAAATGTAATTATCAACGTCAATCATAATTAATCACCCTATTAGTATTAGTACAACGAAGTTATATTTTGCAATAAACAAACAAGTTATTGGTTACTTGAAAATGACAACTGACAAGAACAAGACTCCTGAGAGTTCCGTTTCATGACATCTTTGACGATGGAATTAGGGGTGAGCATGGGACGGTATGGACCGGTTTTCACCTCATCCACATCCAATCCAATTCACTACGGATTTCAAATTTGGCATCCGCATCCAATCTAACATCCACGGATTTGCATCCAATGGATGCACCGATGAACAGTTGGGTGCGGATAATCCAATGAATTTGTGTTAGTTTAAATTTATAATGAAAAAATAAAGCCAATATAGATGACTTCTTATATAACCTACACATTTTATATATGTATATAAATAGGCTTCTCTTAAATATAGCCCACGCTTTTATTAACCAAAGCCCCTTTTAACGATAGCCCACAATATTTTTCAAGTTATTAACCATAGCCCATATCATAGCCCAAACCGAGTTAGCATAAATCAGTTTCTAGTAGAGGCGATTTAAGTTTAAACGATCCAACTCAGTTTCAATTATTAAAACTAGATTCTAAAACGATATTCACAAACCCTGTTTTTCTAAAACCGGCCAACCACACCCTATAAACCCTAAAATTTCTCCTCAAAATTGGTTGAAAAATCAAGCAAATCATCATGGCACGAACTAAAGAAGAAATAATCAAATCAACTTCACAAGATATTTCAAGGTTAGTAAATTTTTTAGATTTTAAATTGAAACCCAAATGGGAAGAATTCGTTTTTATGGGGGTTTCTTTGTTTAGGTCAGATTTTTGTTGTTGAGAGTAAAGAGAAGGATTCAAAAAAGAGAAAGGATCAATGTGCTAGAGCATACCTCCTTTATGTAATCGGCTCAATCATATGCGGTGATAAATCGGGTGGAAGTGTTTATGCTTATTTCTTACAATGTTTAGAAGATTTAGACAAAGTTAATACTTACTCTTGGGCCACTGACTTGCTTGGCTTGGCTGTATAATCAATTGAGTCAAGGTTCAAGAAGTGAGATTTATTCCATTTGGTTCTATGGTGTCCTTGAGGTAACTATTTTTTTGTTTTATTTCGTTTTCTGCAATATATTGTTACTGTTGAAACTATTTAATGTATTTTAATTACACTAGGTATGGGTATGATCACGTCCCGACTCTTCAGAGGCATACTAAAAATAGTGGATATGAAGAATGTCATCCTCGAGCGTCTCTGTACGTGGCAGAACTAACAACTCAACAAAAAAGAAACCTATAAGGTAAATTAATTGAATTGGCTGACTTGCGTGAAACACTTGATGAACTTTCGGAAGATAAAGTAACATGGGATCCCTATAAGGTAATCCGATATGGTTCGGTTTATCAAGTTGCTCACTACATAGGAGCGATTCGATGTTTTGGGATTGTTGAGTGGCATAATCAAAATAGAGTGTTGAGGCAATTTGGTGCCATATAAGATATTCCTAGGGGGGTTTTCCTTGATAGGAATAAAACTGTTTAGAAACCTACAAGTTTCTGGTCTTATTATCTATACTTGAACGAGCATAATTGGGGTGTATGGGAAAAAAGTTTGATACCCGATCATATTTTAAAATCTAGGGTTAAAAACCCATGGGATTACAAGGATGGGTACATGGATTGGTTTTCAAAAGTGTTTCGCACCCGAGTTGCTAACCTTTTTTCTAGGATTCCTGCCAAAGCTTTTATCCAAGGAGAAAAAATCCCAAGATGCACTTATAGTAAGTTATATTGAAATGTTTTACTTATATTTCTTATTTATTTCCTTGATTATTAGGTAAGCTTCCCCTACTTATTTTGATTTTCTTTCTGTGCAGAAACGGAACATGGGAATTATTTTGAATTTTGTAGAGTGTCCTGGAGCTGAAGATGAGCCGATAAGACCTTCGAAAAAAGCTCGTTTAATCTCGATGCTCAAAAATTATAATAACCCTCAAAGCTCACATCTTTTTTCTGATTTGGAAGATGATATCCCTGTCATTAATTTGTTGAAGAATCAAGACAAAAACAAGAAGAAACACAAGAAGTAACTCGTTTAGTTATTTTTATGTTTTTTCATTAAGAATCTTCATTTCGAGGAATCCTACGCAAATTCTCATTTAGAGGACATTAAGAATCTTCATTTTCACTTTTAATGTTAACCAAATTTGCATTTGAAGTCGTAACATATAACGTTATATGTCTTGGATGTTTTGGTTTGGTAGTTCTATTGAAGATCTATTTATCTTCACAGAGGCTCCAGTGGCTGTGAATTCATTGAATTCTCGTCCATCATAGTATCCTTGAGTTCTCAAGTTAGGGTTTTTTTTTTTTCACGGTGGGTGTAGTATATGGGAATTCAGTGAATTCTCGGCCACTAGAGTGTCCGTTAATTTTCTAAGTCGGGGAGTTTTTTTTTCACGGTGGAGTCAGGTATATGGGAATTGGTGAATTCTCGGCCACTACTAGAGTGTCCGTGAATTATCTAAGTCGAGAGTTTTTTTTTTTTCACGGTGGAGTGCGGTGTATGGGAATTCAGTGAATTCTCGGCCACTAGAGTGTCCGTGAATTTTCTAAGTCAGGGAGTTTTTTGTTTCACGGTGGGTCTGGTGTATGGGAATTCAGTGAATTCTCGGCCATTAGAGTGTCCGTGAATTTTTCAAGTCAGGGTAAAAAAAAGAGATTAAATCGAGATTAAATCGAGATTAAAAAATGTAATACAAAAAAGATCAAACTTAAATAACCTTATAATAGCGAAAAAAAAAAAAACTAAAACTTTTAAAGTATCTCAACAAAAATGTTTAATACTTGAATCATAATATAACTCTAATCAGAAAGACTGAAATCTAAGCTAAGGTCTATGGTTTCAATAGGGCCATCTTGGACTTGTGATGGGACAAGTTCATTCCATCCTTGATGCATTCTTTCATAATGAGGAGTAAACAAAAGTGCCTCTTCTTTGCATACATTTTTTCCATCCGGGATACACCGGTGGAATGGAGCTCCTAATTTGAGGATTGCCGTCGATTATCAATATTGAAAATTGATACATTCTTGACATCTCTAGGGGGGCCGGTAGCCAAGGGTAAGAAGCAGTTGTTCCCTTTGTTAGAAATGACTGTAAAGATACAGTTGAATGCAGAAAATATATCCCATCTCAGGCAAGGTCATCCAGTAATCTTTTGTGGCAATCTTTGTAAGTGTATGTAAGAGCTTTATTTACCTTTCTATAACTTTCCTCTCCACCCATTTGTGGGACATGCAAGTAGCGGTTCTTCTCTAGTTCATTCAGCATGCGTCGCTTGACAGTTCTCCAACCATCTACCGAACATAATCCGTACATTTACGCACAAGCACGGAATCCACAATGACCATTCGGAGCAACATTTTCCAATCTTTCAACTATATGAAGAGATATATTTTGATCCATTTTTTAGGATCGACATCGGGAGATCCAAGTATTCCTCTTCATCATTTTTATATACCCGGGTAGGTTTCCCAAATATATCAATAGTTTTAGCCTTCTTGGTATATTTGCGAGGTTTTTTTAACAAAAGATCCTTGCTGCAGTTGCGAGGTCTTTTTGACGAAGGTACATTGCTTGCTTGAGAAGATAACATATATTCCTTGTCGTTTTGATGTTGGCTCCGATCTTATTAGTTGTTGTTCATGATTTGGTATATCATTTTCATTCTGTATAGTATATGCATGATTTAATTACGTAAATCAAGATATAATCATAAAAAAATAGTACAATCAATAATTCCAAATACAACATGTAATTAAATAATAAGATAAAAGATTTGTAGTATTACCTCATTATAAGAAATCAAGGTATTAGTAGAATTGTTGGTACCACCATGATCTTCCCGTAAGTTTTCAATTGATTTTTCTTGGGTTTCAGATGGTGTCAGAGAACTTGATGAATTTTCTTCCATTTTAATAATAAATATTGAATAATAATTTTATGAACTTTGTATCTAGTAATAACTAGGGTTCTAAGGTTAATTTTTTTTTTCTCATGTATATAAAATCTAATACAAAAGAAGAAGAAAAACCGAAAAGAAAAAAAAAGCCCTAAAACGTTCTTTTATAGACGTTTCTTAATGATTCACTGACTCACTAACTCAGTCTCTCACTTATTCACTGATTTGCTAGCCTAGTTTGTGGGCTATGAATAATAATAAAAAATGTCAAACTTCAAATTTTAATAAAAACATATTGACCAAAGTCAAATGGGCTATGGTTAATAAAAGCGTGGGCTATATTTAAGAGAAGCCTATAAATATAGAAGTGTCATGGAAAACACTCTAAGCAAACACCTTGAAATTCCAAAACTATCCATATATTTTCTAGAAACTATATAAATGCTCTTAATCTAACGGATATGGATGTCCAACGGATTTTTAAGGTTGCATTAGGGTCCAATCCGTAATCCGTTGGATTTCAAAAATCCCATCCACATCCAACCCATTAGCGAACGGTCCGGACATCCATCCGCACAAATATGGTTGGTCCCGGTTAAATCAGCGGATTACGGATAAAATGCTCGCCCCTAGATGGAATAGGGTAATTTGATAACATAATTCTTAGGAAAATGTAAAACAGTTGTTGCCCTTTTGATGTCCAAATAGTCAGCCATTGCATATTTTCCAATGCAACCTAATAACTTTTCCTTCAATCATTTTATGGTGGGTTTGTTCGCAGAATTCACTATTTCCAGGAATCTATAATCCTATGGGATTATAAATTCTGGGATTCATATAAATTCCTTGTGTGTTTGGTAACTCAATTTAAATTCCTAGGATTTATACAGTTTTCTTGTTTTAAAATCTTTGTACCATTTGACATTACCCTCAAATCTTAAAATTGCATATATATGGGATTTAGAGTTAAAAAAAAGTGGGTCCATAAATCCCTTGATAAGTTTCCCAGCAAATCTTAGGGGGAGGGGTCGGACTCCATATGGAGGATTTGCTGGAAAACTGAATCCCGTAGGAACAGGGGCGGAACCAGAAACATTTTATACCCCTGGCTTGACTATTTTTGAACCCCTGGCTTAAGCCTAAATTCCCTAAACGTTTTAAGGCCCAATTAAAATTAGGTAGTGAAAAACATGTCTAGTTGGGCTTTTGGGGTGGCTCAAGCCGAGGAAGCCTGGTGTAGTTCCGCCCTGCCAGAGGGAAACGTGATTCTAAGGATTCGGACAACCAAACGTATAAAGGGAAACGTAATTCTACCAAATCCCGTGGACCCATAAATTCCACCTTTAAAATTCTATATCCAAACCCACCATTACGGTAATTGCGTATGCATACCAAATCCAAAGGAAATGATCCGAAAAGCCAAGTCACGTATGATTTGTGTTATGGATATGTTCCTCTTTAAGACAGGTAGGTGACAAACGGACCCAACGATCTGCAAACATTGTTGTACACAATTACGTTAATTCAATGATGATGAAAAATATTACGTTGGAAAATTAACTAATCAATCAAATCCGGCAACCCCCGATGTCAACTTAAGGCCAAGTTGTGGAAAAAACATTTGTATTTCGATTTTCGATATGACAAGAGAATTCCAAGAAGTCTTGGATCTATATGCTTGGACCCTTCTCCATTTCACGTTTTAAACGAGTAGCCACGGCTAGCTCTAAGCATGCAATGACAAAAATTATTTCCTCTCGTGATACACACAAATGTTGGTATAAGGAAAAATCTACACCACACAATGGGGAACAGATTTAAAGCCGCAGTACAAAATTAAGGTAGACTGTGACTGAACGACGTTTGTGTGTATCACAGTCACAGACTGAATGACTTGCGTGAAACACTTGATGGACTTTTGGAAGATAAAGTAACATGGGATCCCTATAAGGTAATCCGATATGGTTAGGTTTATCAAGTTGCTCACTACATAGGAGCGATTCGATGTTTTGGGATTGTTGAGTGGCATAATCCAAATAGAGTGTTGAGGCAATTTGGTGCCATATGTAAGAATACGGTTTTATTCTTACATAGGAGCGATTCGATGTTTTGGGATTGTTGAGTGGCATAATCCAAATAGAGTGTTGAGGCAATTTGGTGCCATATAAGATATTCCTAGGGGGGTTTTCCTTGATAAGAATAAAACTGTTTAGAAACCTACAAGTTTCTGGTCTTATTATCCATACTTGAACGAGCATAATTGGGGTGTATGGGAAAAAAGTTTGATACCCGATCATATTTTAAAATCTAGGGTTAAAAACCCATGGGATTACAAGGATGGGTACATGGATTGGTTTTCAAAAGTGTTTCGCACCCGAGTTGCTAACCTTTTTTCTAGGATTCCTGCCAAAGCTTTTATCCAAGGAGAAAAAATCCCAAGATGCACTTATAGTAAGTTATATTGAAATGTTTTACTTATATTTCTTATTTATTTCCTTGATTATTAGGTAAGCTTCCCCTACTTATTTTGATTTTCTTTCTGTGCAGAAACGGAACATGGGAATTATTTTGAATTTTGTAGAGTGTCATGGAGCTAAAGATGAGTCGATAAGCCCTTCGAAAAAAGCTCGTTTAATCTCGATGCTCAAAAATTATAATAACCCTCAAAGCTCACATCTTTTTTCTGATTTGGAAGATGACATCCACTGTCATTAATTTGTTGAAGAATCAAGACAAAAACAAGAAGAAACGCAAGAAGTAACTCGTTTAGTTATTTTTATGTTTTTTCATTAAGAATCTTCATTGTTTAGTTATTTTTATGTTTTTTCATTAAGAATCTTCATTTCGAGGAATCCTACGCAAATTCTCATTTAGAGGACATTAAGAATCTTCATTTTTCACTTTTAATGTTAATCAAATTTGCATTTGAAGTCGTAATATATAACGTTATATGTCTTGGATGTTTTGGTTTGCTAGTTCTATTGAAGATCTATTTATCTTCACAGAGGCTCTAGTGGCTGTGAATTCATTGAATTCTCGTCCATTATAGTGTCCTTGAGTTCTCAAGTCAGGGATTTTTTTTTTTCACGGTGGGTCTAGTATATGGGAATTCAGTGAATTCTCGGCCACTAGAGTGTCTGTGAATTTTCTAAGTCAGGGAGTTTTTTTTTTCACGGTGGGTCTGGTATATGGGAATTCAGTGAATTCTCGGCCACTACTAGAGTGTCCGTGAATTATCTAAGTCAGAGAGTTTTTTTTTTTAAGGTGGGTCTGGTGTATGGGAATTCAGTGAATTCTCGGCCACTAGAGTGTCCGTGAATTTTCTAAGTCGGGGGAGTTTTTGTTTCACGGTGGGTCTGGTGTATGGGAATTCAGTGAATTCTCGGCCATTAGAGTGTCCGTGAATTTTTCAAGTCAGGGTAAAAAAAGAGATTAAATCGAGATTAAAGTTAAAACATGTAATACAAAAAAGATCAAACTTAAATAACCTTATAATAGCGAAAAAAAATACTAAAACTTTTAAAGTATCTCAACAAAAATGTTTAATACTTGAATCATAATATAACTCTAATCGAGACCGAAATCTAAGCTAAGGTCTATGGTTGCAATAGGGCCATCTTGGACTTGTGATGGGACAAGTTCATTCCATCCTTGATGCATTCTTTCATAATGAGGAGTAAACAAAAGTGCCTCTTCTTTGCATACATTTTCCCATCCGGGATACACCGGTGGAATGGGAGCTCCTGGTTTGAGGATTGCCTTCACAAAATGTCGATTATCGATATTGAAAATTGATACATTCTTGACATCTCTAGGGGGGCCGGTAGCCAAGGGTAAGAAGCAGTTGTTCCCTTTGTTAGAAATGACTGTAAAGATACAGTTGAATGCAGAAAATATATCCCATCTCAGGCAAGGTCATCCCGGTAATCTTTTGTGGCAATCTGTAAGTGTATGTAAGAGCTTTATTTACCTTTCTATAACTTTCCTCTCCACCCATTTGTGGGACATGCAAGTAGCGGTTCTTCTCTAGTTCATTCGGCATCGTCGCTTGATGAGTTCTCCAACCATCTACCGAACATAATCCATACATTTCGGCACAAGCACGGAATCCACAATGACCATCCGGGAGCAACATTTTTCAATCTTTCAACTATATGAAGAGATATATTTTGATCCATTTTTTCCCGGATCGACATCAGGAGATCCAAGTATTCCTCTTCATCATTTTTATATACCCGGGTAGGTTTCCCAAATATATCAATAGTTTTAGCCTTCTTGGTATATTTGCGAGGTTTTTTTAACAAAAGATCCTTGCTGCGATTGCGAGGTCTTTTTGAAGGTACATTGCTTGCTTGAGAAGATAACATATATTCCTTGTTGTTTTGATGTTGGCTCCGATCTTATTAGTTGTTGTTCATGATTTGGTATATCATTTTCATTATGTATAGTATATGCATGATTTAATTACGTAAATCAAGATATAATCATAAAAAAATAGTACAATCAATAATTCCAAATACAACATGTAATTAAATAATAAGATAAAAGATTTGTAGCATTACCTCATTATAAGAAATCAAGGTATTAGTAGAATTGTTGGTACCACCATGATCTTCCGTAAGTTTTCAATTGATTTTTCTTGGGTTTGGATGGTGTCGAGAGAACTTGATGAATTTTCTTCCATTTTAATAATAAATATTGAATAATAATTTTATGAACTTTGTATCTAGTAATAACTAGGGTTCTAAGGTTAATTTTTTTCTCATGTATATAAAATCTAATACAAAAGAAGAAGAAAAAGCGAAAAGAAAAAAAAAGCCCTAAAACGTTCTTTTATAGGCGTTTCTTAATGATTCACCGACTCACTAACTCGGTCTCTCACTTATTCACCTGATTTGCTAGCCTAGTTTGTGGGCTATGAATAATAATAAAAAATGTCAAACTTCAAATTTTAGTAAAAACGTATTCACCAAAGTCAAATGGGCTATGGTTAATAAAAGCGTGGGCTATATTTAAGAGAAGCCTATAAATATAGAAGTGTCATGGAAAACACTCTAAGCAAACACCTTGAAATTCCAAAACTATCCATATATTTTCTAGAAACTATATAAATGCTCTTAATCTAACGGATATGGATGTCCAACGGATTTTTAAGGTTGCATTAGGGTCCAATCCGTAATCCGTTGGATTTCAAAAATCCCATCCACATCCAACCCATTAGCGAAGCAGTCCAGGACATCCATCCGCACAAATATGGTTGGTCCCGGTTAAACCAGCGGATTACGGATAAAATGCTCGCCCCTAGATGGATTAGGGTAATTTGATAACATAATTCTTAGGAAAATGTAAAACAGTTGTTGCCCTTTTGATGTCCAAATAGTCAGCCATTGCATATTTTCCAATGCAACCTAATAACTTTTCCTTCAATCATTTTACGGTAATTGCGTATGAATACCAAATCCAAAGGAAATGATCCGAAAAGCCAAGTCACGTATGATTTGTGTTATGGATATGTTCCTCTTTAAGACAGGTAGGTGACAAACGGAGCCAACGATCTGCAAACATTGTTGTACACAATTACGTTAATTCAATGATGATGAAAAATATTCCGTTGGAAAATTAACTAATCAATCAAATCCGGCAACCCCCCGATGTCAACTTAAGGCCAAGATGTGGAAGAAACATTTGTATTTCGAATTTCGATATGACAAGAGAATACATGCATGGACCCTTTTCCATTTCACGTTTTAAACGAGTAGCCACGGCTAGCTCTAAGCATGCAATGACAAAAATTATTTCCTCTCGTGATACACACAAATGTTGGTATAAGGAAAAATCTACACCAAATGTTGGTATAAGGAAAAACCTCATCAGCAACAACTGCAACAACAACAACAGCCACAGCATCAGATGAATGAAGGTGTTGCGGTTATGGGGAGGAATGAAGCGTTAGAAACTGTGGCGCGTCAAGCACCTGTCACGGATGAACGGAGAGTTCGTGGTGATTTGGAGACCTCACTTCCTAAGCCTTGTGAGTACCAGCAGAAATTAATCCAATTTTTTCTCTATTCTGCTGATATTATGGATTGTTTTTTGCTGTTGAAGTGTGTGCATATTATTTATGCTTATGAAGGTGACTGGAATATTTACCATAAGAATTTTGTAACATTTGATCTCTGCATACGCACTTGGGCTAGATTATTGAGCCTGTTTTCATGCATGATTCTTCACTAGAATCACTACAAAGTATTCACAATTTTTGTATGTAGGCTACATTTTCAGATCTCTAGCTCTGTTAGATCTTTACAGCATGATTTTTCATTTCTGGATTTTTTTTCAAATTGTATTTTTGTCCTTGCAATTGTCTAGCTAATAATTGCAAAATAGAAGAGAAGAAAGAAAATACTAGTATGTCCTTGTTCATCTAACACAAGTTGCACGCGTAAGTGATGAATGTGCACAATCAGGCTTGTTGGTAACATATTGGTTAGTGTACACGGTTCGGATGAGTCTAAAAAAGGGACTTTTGTTGGTCCAATGCGAGCAGAGTATAACTATCCGGCAAACGAATCGAAACCAATTAGCCAGTTGTTTCTGCACAGATTCTCTATAAATGCAAATCCAGGTGATTATTGTGTTTGTTCTAATTGATACACAGATATGCCTCGTGCTTTGGTTGCTCCGGACACAGATCATCCAAATGGGACATGCGGTCACAAGCATTACAACATGAGTGTTATGCAGCAACACGTTGCTTTTTCGATATGGATGATAATGGCATCATTTACCCATGGGAAACTTATTCAGGTAAAATCAACCAACTCCAATACATACATGTATACCATTATGAGGCGTTTTTTTCCGTCTAAGCATTAATCCTTGTTTTCTTTATGTTGAATGTCAAATTTAAGGACTGAGAGCAATCGGTTTCAACGTCATTGCTTCCTTTGTGATGGCAATTCTCATTAATGGAGCCTTGAGTTATGCTACATTGCCTGTAAGAATCCGACTTAATCTTTATCTTTAAAGTTAAATTTGGCATAAAATTTTAGAGCTTAAAAAAGTTCTATGATTAATATCAATGCAAAACTTTAATTCGCCTAAAATTTCAGTTCAAAACAAAATGTTCCATTGCCGGGATTTGAACCCGGGTCGCCTGGGTGAAAGCCAGGTATCCTAACCGGGCTGGACTACAATGGATTGAGACTTCTTTCTAACAGTTTTCTACATGTAACTGTAGGGTTGGTTCCCATCACCTTTTTTCCCAATATACATACACAACATTCACAGATCCAAGCATGGAAGCGACAGTGCAACTTATGATACTGAAGGAAGGTAATGAAGCTGAAATCCATGTACCTGAAACATTCTTTTTCTGGATGGAGTTCTTAACTTGTCAAACAGGATTATATATGCTTTATAATATTGGTGGCATTTACTGAACTTTGTGAATGACTTGGGTTCAGTCCAGCCTGGTAGAGCTGGAAAAGCGGGCTGTATGGCAAATGATTTCTATAGTCATGCAAATTTTGGTCTATTTAGCTAACATATGTTCAACAAAACCTTAACAGGTTTGTTCCTGCAAATCTTGAGAACATGTTCAGCAAATATGCCCGAACGGTACCTGACAAGCTGACATTCAAGGAACTTTGGTACATGACTGAAGGCAATAGGAATGCGTTCGACTTCTTCGGGTGGTACGGCACCTCTCTTTAGTGTTCTAAGATTAGGTTTTTCCTTGGTCCTTGCATAACAAAAACTTAATTTTGGCCTATTCAACACAGGATTGCAGCAAAGTTGGAATGGGGAATTCTCTATGTTTTAGCACGAAACGAGGAGGGATTTTTATCTAAGGAGGCAGTTCGTAGATGTTTTGATGGTAGCTTGTTTGAGTATTGTGCTAAGCTCCAAACTGAAGCTCTAGGTGGCAAGACAGATTAAGGTTTTAAGGTGTTGGGAATTTGGTTGGGTTATGTAAGTAGCTGTAATAGTAGTGGAGTATGTGGAAGAAGTGCAAGGAGAGTCGTTTCTGTCACCCTTGACTGTTTTTAGCTTCACAAGCATGTTAGTTCTGAATACAAGAAATGACTTGAATAACTCCACAGAGAGTAGACTGTGTTTCTATGAAAACGTCATATCTTTAAATTTCTGTGTTCTACAAGCACTTTTAATATGTCCACTCGGGGATCTTCTTGCAACTCGTCCTGTTATGGGTGCCAGATTATCTGACCTTAGTTTTCTGCAATAGAAAATTCCTGCTCTTGCGACAACCTCGCTAAAAGAAAAACTTGGCTCTTTAAAGAAAAGAGGGCAAGAGGGTGGCGAAACAGAACAATATGCTCATTTGAGCTGGTTGACAGACAGTTGGGTGACAAACCAAAATCCCAATCACAACTTGCAAGATTTCAAACCAAAAATGTAAGTTCATACTTTAACACTGTAATAAAAAGGATACCGTGGACAGAATTTGCCCACGGTTGTTTCTCCCAATGCTTCCAAGGAAACAAAGCTGTTGTTGTGTGATTTTACTACGTACTCTACGTTCCCTGAACTCCTCTCGTCATTGAACGCCATAACCACCATTGCCGAACTTACTTGGTTAGAACGTTGAAGGATTTCTCGACCATTTGTTGATAAAGTTTCACCCACCTTTGTAATGGCAAATATTGAATATTGAAATGGTATTGCGAGCTCTCTATTCCAACTCCAGGACTTGTAATACCGCTCATTCATGTGGCAACCCCTATCATCATCATCCTCGTTATTATTCTTTTTTAAGAAATACACTTTTGCCGAGTGACCAACATCATAGTATTCAAGAAACAAACACCGTCTCGCGACAAAGATTCTGCCGCAAGAAAATCTCTGCTTAGTTGGGGTATGGAGCAAGTGGAATTCCTCATGTGCTAAATCAAAGGCCAGAATATCCTCGGATTCATCACAGAGCCAATGAAGAGCCCCATTAACACAAACACCTGAATTATTTCCTCCAACACGTCGTCCCAAGAAATATTTGGTTTCTCCCACACTTCTCCACCCGCCGCCACTCCCAAGTGTATATACCTCCACCTGTCCTTTTATGGATGGGTTTTTCTCGTCTCCTATATAACAAATTCTCACAACCTTATATTCATTAACGAAAGGGTGGTAGCCAAATCCGTACACTATGTGAACACCATCAGTGTTTTCCTTCTCGTCGATCAGTATCCTTGGAAGAGTCACGAATTCTCTAGTAATCGGATTACAGATGTATAAAGGTTCATCGGGACGCATGTATTCAGGGATGCCATTGTATCTGGTTCTGGCTGTTAAGCAAATCAGTCCATTCTCTGAACACACTAATCCAGCCGCACATGTTGGAAATTTCATGATGATCTTCTTTTTACTAATCCCATGATCATCTTCGTCATGGTACTCTAAATACAAAAAAACTTGGGCGTATATGTCAAAGGCCACGAAACTCAGTCTCAGAATCAGAACCATAATGATAATGTTCAAACGGCTTATGCTGTTGTTGCTGCTGTACTAGTCCATGAGGACCATGACCATGCTGTCGCTGCAGATGTTGGTAAGCAAAGTAATTTGTAATAGCACGATACTGTATAAGCTTTCTACAGGATCTACATACTAGTTTACAATTTAATACCGACTCAATTGGTAACCTTGAAAATATGTTCCATGTTATTTCTTGCGGGAGACTCTTAAAACGATTACGGCGTTTGGCCATCTCTTCCAGGAAGAATTTCGATCCAGAATTCCTTTCAAGGTTTCTGAACGGATAAACAACTTTGGGGTTTGGCTGAGAAAAAGACCAAACTGTCCTCGCATATGGGTGAGAAGAACCATCGCCATTTGGGAAGGTATTCTTATTTTAGAACGGTTTTTTGGGGACCAGCCTTTTTTTGGGGGACCATTGTTTTATTTTGGGTAAGACATTAGAAGTAATTCTAGGTCACCCCTTATCTAAATATTTATATTAATACCAAAACTACCCTACGATTATATTTGGTTAATGATTAGTTAGTGTGATTAGTGAAATTATTTTGAATAAAGATTTGAGATTTAAAAAATCAGATTTTTAAAAAAGAAGTAGAATTATTGAGAGAGAGAAGTTTGTGAAGTTGAAGAACAAAACCATGGAAAATAAAATTTTTTTTGAGTTCACTAATCTAGACTACTCAAGTGATGATTCAATTGATGATAGCTCATCTGAATCTACATCTCCTTCATCTCCTAGAGTATATGTCAATCTTCACACTGATCCAGGATATGGATAATTTCTTAGATGGTGAATGTATTCTTCCCCAAAGCCAATTTCAAGATGGTGAAAACGATGGATTTTACCAACCACAATAGGAGGAAGAATATTGGGGTACCCAGGTATGCTCAAAACTTAGGTAATGTTGGTTGAATTGGTCCAAATTTTCAAAAAATGTGAATTTTTAGAGTAGATTTGTGCTTGTTCGGTTACCTTGTGTGAAGAACATGTAACCGAACTCATCCGAAAAGTGTAGTTCGGTTACTTTTTCTAAACACGCGAGGTTACCGAACTCTCCATTAATGGAGGTTTTTGTAGTTCGGTTAACGGAGTAGTATGCCGAACTCTATAAACAGGATTACAGTGTTATGTTCGGTTTGGCCGAAATGTAACCGAACTTAAGGGCCTATGAGTTCGGTTAGTTCACAACCAATAACTAACCGAACTTACGTACAATAAAATTTTGATTTAGTGTACGTAAAGTTCGGTTAGCCTAAAATTATCATATAACCGAACTTTAGGGTCCATGAGTTCGGTTAGTTCGCAAACTTCATACCAACCCACTACCTAACCGAACTTTACGTACACTAAAATTTTATTGTACGTAAGTTCGGTTAGCCCCAACTTGCTTGACAAACCGAACTCAGAGTTCGGTTATACCGATAAAATTATCATATAACCGAACTTTAGTGTCCATGAGTTCGGTTAGTTCGCAAACTTCATACCAACCCACTACCTAACCGAACTTACGTACAATAAAATTTTGATTTAGTGTACGTAAAGTTCGGTTAGCCCCCAACTTGCTTGACAAACCGAACTCAGAGTTCGGTTATAGCGATATAATTATCATATAACCGAACTTTAGGGTCCATGAGTTCGGTTAGTTCGCAAACTTCATACCAACCCACTACCTACCGAACTTATTCACAATAAAATTTTGATTTAGTGTACGTAAAGTTGATTAGTTATCAACTTGCTTGACCAACCGAACTATGAGTTCGGTTAGCCCGTTAAAATAATATTGTAAAGAACTTATTTCGATTGCAATTGATGTTGTTCCTTTTCTTGTAGATTGAATGTCAACCTATACCAATGGATAATCAACCTTCTCAGGTTGGCATCTTTGTTTGAAGATACATCTAATCACTATGTCAATGATTTGGTTTTTGATGAAACTATTGATGCGAAGAATTGGGCTAGAGAACATGCCAAGAAAGCCATGTGCGTATTAGGGAAAGGTATGCATATTTATACAATGAATGCGTACTGTTGAGAAACGAATTGAAAGCTCGTAAGGACGCTATGCCAAACGAAGACCGAATGAATAGAGTAAGTTTGTGAATCAATAGGCCTCTCATCAAAAAATATTTATTTGGTTATGATTATTCAACAACGCTAACTTATTTAAAAAATTGTTTTCCCAGTATACTTTGGGTCGGAGCCAATACGAATTAAGGTACGGTCATGAGTTTCTGCACGAGGACTGCTACACTCTCTTGGAGGAAGTTGAATGGCAATTCGCCCAATATAATTAAACTCGTAGAGAATCCCTAGGGCGATGTATTGAACAATTTTATGTGTTTTACTTCTATTTTATTTCAACTACATGTATGTTTTTTCGATTCAATAAAATGAGTGAATTCAAATACCGGTTCAATTTTAGCTGGTGTGAGTTCGGTTACATTACGAAATCAGCGAAGGAACCGAACTTTTCTGAGTACCAAGTTCGGTTACCGCATAATATTGTCAAGGAACCGAACATTACACACTGTAACTTCTTGTTCCGAGTTCGGTTAGATTACGTTTTCTCACAGTGTTGAACTTTACACTTTAACTTTTCAAATTTTCTTGTTCTGCGTTCGGTTACATCGCATTACTCTGCATCTAACCGAACATTATAGTTCGGTTACCTTCAAAATATTACCAGGCAACCGAACATTACACTGTAACTTTAGAAATTTTCTTGTCATGAGTTCGGTTAGGTTTCCTTTACTGTTGCTAACCGAACATTAAGTTCGGTTGATCCAAAAACATTGTAGGTAACCGAATACATAGTTCGGTTGTTTACGAGATTTAGTATATTAACCGAATTAACTAATTGTTTCTTAAAAATTTGAATGTAATGAAACACTTAATCGTCAAATAGCCAAACTAATCCCTTAGAACACAAATTAAAAACCAAATTAAGAAATTTAATTACTAATCCACATCACTAAATGTTGGAAGTGCACGAACATAAGGAAACAAACTACCAAATCCGCCATAAAAAAGTATTCCAAATATAAGGAACCAAACTACCAAATCCGCAATTAAAAAGTCTTCCAAACATGAGAAACCAAAGTAATAATTGTTGCAATCACTCATTTACCACGACCACTACCAGAAACTTTTCTACTCTTGCGTTTAGGAGCTTTAGGTCGTCCTTCGTCACTAGGAGTGTCATCTCCACTGTTTTGTTGTTCAACCATCCGACTTGAACCTTCCCCTTGTCGGCGACTCCTCTTCGACGGCATGGTGCGGCTTGGATCAACTTTGGCTTGTATCGACAAGGCTGGGATTAAAAACATTAGTTATTTGGTTGTACAGTGTCATTTTGTTCTCGAGTATCCATCGGCTCTCCACTCCGGATTTTTGCCATCATTTTCTTCAACAATTTTCCACTTGCCTTCACCTATTCTCATCAAAAACATAAGTAACTATTATTTTTCAATACTTCATAACAATTTGAAACACAAAAAAGAAGAGTAAATTTCTTACCGCCGAATTCCACAAGATCAAGGCCTCATCACCACACAGAGGGGTATGCTTCATAATTTTCTTAGCCTCTTTCTCCTATGCCTTTGCTTTTGTCTTCTCAAAGACGGGCTTGTTGGGGAGTTGTTTATTACACGAGGATGAGAAACATGTTCATACCATTCCATATATCCCTCGTCGGCCGCATTTGGCTCATCAAAAGAATCTTGTAACTCTTGGTGGAACAAGATAATCCCCAAAGTTCTTCCGGTGGTCCACCGATGGAGCAGGATCGTATTTGGGGTGAACTTCATCTCGTTGCTCTTAGTTCCTCGCTTCTTCACCTTGAAGTTGAAGTTTTCCTCTTGTGGGACAGTTTGGACACAAGAAACTTGTCTTAATACTCTTAGAGGATTATACATTGTACAACCTCGAGGATGAAACAACGGTCCATTATACCCCCAACAGGTGAGAAATCAATAACCTCAACATCCTCCTCGTCTTCATCCGATTGAATGGTGTAAGGATGGAAAACCACATCTTCCCTTTGTTAACGTATCCAATTTCTCCCTCAACTCCAACACCTTTTTTTTCTTATTCTTTTCTGTGAATTCAAAAATACATATTTACCAAGTTGTAGGCTTCCCATAAGGCCAATGAGTGTGAGCATGAGACAATTGAAGTTTAGGAAGTGGTCGTACACCCAAACCTATAAGAAGAGGCAACAAATAATACATTCGCAATATGATTAGTAACAATACACATTCATTCACTTATATATTGAAACACACAAACGATAATTTAACAGGTACCCGAACAAGGGTGTATAAGCCTCCAAAATATAGACTCTTAAGCCTCGAAGCTTTTCCGAGTTCCTCTTGAACGAATGAAAGCACCGCAATGCCCCAACAGTAGTTGTTCACCTCATCCAAGGGTCCAATAGCTGGAGGTAATGAGCATTTACCACGTGACTCGAAGCGTCAGGGGAAGAAAATGGTTCCTAGTTGATATAACAAATAAGCGGTCACATGGTGCTTAACCTTCTCCTCTGTCATCACCAACTTTCCTCGAGCAACCAAATCTTTCGTCCCCGAAAACTCATCAAACAAGGTCTTGAGCTTGATCTTTTTCAACTTCTTCTTGTACGTGCGGTCCGCCTCGAACTCATTATACTCATCACCTTCGTCCCGAGGCTCTTTGTTAGCTCGTCTAAACTCACATTGTGCCTTTTATCGCTCCATCCTAGACACCTTTCGCATAGCTTTTCAAGAAGTTCAAAACTCATCGAAGTATCGTAGCCATCCCGAACACTTGTTCCTGTTATTGGTAGGGCTGTGATTCTAAAATAATCATCAGGAGTAATTGCCATCTCACCAAAAGGTAGATGAAAGGTATCCGTCTCTCGGATAAGACCTCTCGGCAAATGCGAATGAATGTGACATCAAATTTTTGGTGCGCATGTTGTATCTCGTTCCATAGTACACAATCAAATACCGCCAAGCGCACCTCATCACACTCATTTTCTATATTCCAAATCTTGTTCTTTTGACGTTTCAAAACAGAACAACATTAGTATGATCCTACAAAAGCAACAAACTATCTTATATACTAATATATAGAAAAGAACAATATATGTCAAAATATAAGTTCAAATAAAAGAAGATGACTGAGAAATCTTGATGGTTAAGATTGAACCATACCTTTGTCGCAAAGATCTTGGCAGCCCATGAGTTTTTGTAGCCCATCAATAACTCCCCTCCATCTCTCGGAGTACCATAAGTTGGATTCTTTGGAGACAAACACAAATTGTCATCGGGAATGTAAGAATATCTAGCACAAGGCTTTTAGGCGTCTTTCTAGGTTTCTTTTGCACTATTTCTACTTGTGCCTCTTCCTCTTCAACTTCCTCTTCATCCAACTCCTCCTCTCGATTCAACATCATCCTTATCTCCATCTTCCTCATCTTTGTCACCCTCATTTGGTTCACCACCATCTTTGTCACCCTCATTTCCCCCTCCTTGGTGGTTCACCATCATTGGCACCCTCATTTCCTCCTCTTTCACTGGTTCACCTTCTCCACCTTGATGTTGTTCTTCATTGCCCATCGCTTCCACGATCTCTTCATTGCCCATCGCTTCCACAATCTCTTCATTAACTTGTTGGATTACGTTGTCAACATTATCTCTATTAACACCATCTTGGATCACAACATCCGGTAATGACCCACCTCTATACTTAGCATTTTTGGTTCCACGGTGACCGGCATCACAATGTACTTTGCCTCGAGGGGTGGGAGTTCTTAGATCTTCCGGCCAAAGGTTTGTTTGGTTTTTTGCCTCTTCCACTAATCAAGAAAACAAAAGATATTAGCTTAAACAAAATAGGCCAACTCTAATTTTGGGGACCATAGTATAGTTCGGTTAACAAATATTTTTGAGAACAAACCGAACTCAACATTGGTAAATGTTAATGAAGAGTTCGGTTTGTCATCATTTTTTGCGAACAAACCGAACTCAACATGTTTGCAACTCTTTGAAGAGTTCGGTTTATCAAGTTTTTTTCTAAAGAGTTCGGTTACATTATTTTTTCCGGTAAAGTTCGGTTACTTTCTAAGGTTAGATTTTTATGCGAACAAACCGAACTCAATATGACAGTTCGGTTACATAAAAACTCATATTAGCAGGCAAAAATAGCGGAGTTCGGTTACATGTAAAAAAAAAAAATTGTTGTAAAATTTTTTAAGTTCGGTTAGAAATTTTTTTTTGGCTTCTTTGCGATCTAACCGAACTTAAAGTTCGGTTACCTAGTTTTGATACCTAGAGAACCGAACTGTTCTTCGTGTTCTTCCTTTAAGGAAGTTCGGTTAACAAAATTGGGTTTTTTTGAAACTCGACCTAACAGAACTATGCCTTCAGAATCGCCATTTGAACCCTATTTTGATGATTTCTATTCATTTAAACGAATCAAAATCAAATTAAAAGCAATGGGTTTGTTGCAAAATACTGCGAATCGGTCCCATGGCGAGAATCGAGGCTTCTAACAACCTTCTATTATACTTAGGATTATGGCTTCACTTGGTTGTTCAACTTCTTTTTGAATCGAAAATTGCTCATTGATTTGCTAGATGTCCCAATCGAGGACCTTCTCCTTGAAGTCTTTTGGTTTGCTTTCGAAGAACCATTGTTATAGTCGATTGATTAATCGACGATGAAATTTTTTTGAATCGACGATTAATCGATGGAGTCGATGAAGACGATGTTGTATTTGGGGAAGAAGAGAAGCGAATAGGGAGAACAGTTTTGATAGAAACTGTTTTTTTGTTTTGGTTTTTTAGTTTTAGGTTTTGTTTTAGATTATTAGGTTAGGGATAATTTTAATTAGGGTAAGGGACAAATTGGTAATCTTATGATTTTTAGGATATCCCTTAACATTGTAGGGTAGGGGGCCTTATAAAACAATGGTCCCCTCAAAAAAAGGCCGGTCCCCAAAAACCGGTTCTTATTTTAGGAAACCGACCTACAATTAAATACCCGGCTTGCTGGGTCTATAAATACTTGCAGTTTAGTTAGTGTTTTTTGTAGTGATAAAAGGCGAGAGTGATAGAGAAAGAGGCAGAATTTCTTATTAATCATCATCAGGGTTACATAGAACAATGTCCTTTATATACTTGTATAAGGGAGACCCTAGATATCTAGCTGGGCCGCACATCTATGGGCCGTAGGCCCTACAACACTCCCCCTTGTGCGGTTCAATGGAACTTCAAAGCAGTGCTTCACATTTAGTGCTTCTAATGTAGTTCTTCAAATGTCTTCCTCTCCTTGATGACTTGTGCCGAAATCAATTGCCTCATTAAAACTTTGATAAGAAAAAACCCAGTGGGATAAAACCTTGGTACACCTCTTCACATGTAGTACTTCACATGTTGTCTCGTACTTTACATGTAGCTCATCACATGCAATACGATCTTCAAAGATCGATGAGTCTAAGTTAATTGCCTCGTTAAAACTTCGCCAGGGATACCCATAGGGACAAAACCTGAACTAAAGAAAAAGAGTACAATATTAAGCAAACTTAGAACACAGTTGGACTCGATCATATGTTGCCCCATTAAAACCTTGACAAGGAAAACCTAGTTGGATAAAACCTTGACGAAGGGAAAAGAGTACAACGTGAAAGATGCAAGTACAGGTGATCCGTTGCAGATGATCACTTTGCTCCGTTGAAGTTGACTAGTTGTTTCACAGCTCTTAAGGTAGAAAATCCTCGTGGGAAAGATAATAACCTTAGTTGGGAAATTACATTCCCGGTGTTTGTTGTTGTCTCATTAAAAACCTTGCCGAGTAACAAAACCCTGTGGGAAAAAGTAACCTCGGTGAAGGAAAATAGTTCAACACACCATTAGATTCTCCTCTTGATGTCAGACAATTTTCATTAGTTTAATGCATTCAAAAGGAGTTTATCACACTTTGCTTTTGTGACTTGAATGTTTATAAGACCATGTTGTTGGTTCTGGAAGTTACGTTGCTTAACAGACTATCGCATTTCATTTCTTTGATTCAGATATTTTCGGTAATATCAACGCGATCTTTATGTCTTCAACGTTCAACATACTTGATGCTTTTAGTGTTGTCTCGCTAAAAACCTTGTCGAGTAACAAAACCCTTTGGGAAAAACTATTCTCGATCGAAGGGAAAAAGAGTACAACACATCTTCAATTTCGAAGTAATATATGTCGACATCACATCCTTGGATCCTCCCCCTGATGTCGGCATCTCCTCCTGATTACTTTCAGAGTTGTTCCAGACAGTTTCTTTAGTCATGTACTTTTCGAAACTGAATATCGGTAATGACCTAGAAAATAGTCTACCATATCTCCCCCACTGATTACTTTCGTTGGGGAAGAGATTATTGTTCCTTCATGATCAATAACTTTTGGATTGCACTTTCATAAGCATTCCTTTTTATGTCTGTGCAGGGATAAAACAAACTCATGTCAATGGTTACTTTTAAGTATATGATTACGTTCATTATACCATTCCAATGACGTTGCGTTGGCGCTGAGCTATATCTAGCTAACAAGTTCACTGAGGATGTAAAATTTTATCGAGTACATTGTTATACTAAGTGTAACAATGCGTCTATTGTACTTAGATATGGGAATTTCATTTCCCAACACATCTTCGTCATCTTCCTTTAGACGAAATGGTCACTTACTTACATTTGAACCTCGACTAATCATGGGATTGCTATAAGGATGCATGTCTTTGTTAAATTGCCTGACAACTTTAGAAAAATGCAAACTGGTGGGATAATATACCACAAGCTCAGTATTCGGTCGAGCTTTCCACAGATTTTTCATCTCAAATTCGGATTTCAAATAGCTTTTAAGGTCTCTTATTACATCAAGAGTACCCATCATGTCTGTATCATCGACATAGATAGCTACAATTCCAAATCAGGAACTTTCTTATGAATACGCAAGGAAAATAACTTACTTGTCTATCCCCTCCAAATCAAATAGTCACTTAGACGGGTATACCACATCCGCCGGATTGCTTGAATCTATAAGTGATCGTTCTATCTAACTGTAAACGCACTCCGTGGTTTAGAGTCATTTGATTTGGGCAACAAAAGTCTGTCAAGTACTTTTGTAAATATATTCTATCTCTTGATTCTTTCAGAGATACGTAACAACCACATACATATGCTGCATTTCAAGTCTTTTTGAAATTACCAAGCTAACTAGGTAGCGGAACTCTATAACGTTCATCACAAGAGAATAATTCCAGGTCTTTGTGAGAAACCTCGCGCCACAAGGCGAGTCTTTGTACTTTAAGACTACTTTCTTCTCATTATGCTTTATGACAAATTAATTATGTATGTCCAATAGGCTTTACACTTGGTTGGTTAGCACTACCACACCAGATACCCGTATATTTGCCAAAGAACTAAGTTTTACCTAGATTGTGTAGGCCAAATATGCAATTTATTTGAAATTAATCAAAATAAATCATGGTTCGATCTCATTGTGCTCTACTTTAGGAGCAACTATCTATAGATTATATCATCACTGTGCATGCATGATCCTTCCATTGACTCGTGTGCATTCTCATATTCCGTCAGGATTTTATTGTTCTCTAGAATCATTTAAAACTTCGGAGCGTCCTCCGGTTTGATTCATGGACATATTCAGAGAAAATCTTATGAGATGATTTCTAATGATATAAATAAGTTGTGCCTTACTCACCTACTTCCTTTCTAGGTGAGGATTGATCGAACCAAGTGGTCTCTCCAACTTCCTTTATGGAGCCACGGCCTCAACCACACTTCCACTGAGTATAGTTGCAACACCTTAGTCTATGGTGTATATCCCGTGTTGAGGATTTGTAACTTTGCAGGTAGGTTTGCAGCTAGTATGTGTGGTCTCATCACTTTAGCAACATCAGTGTACATTCTGAAAATCGAATATTCTTTATCACTTCACATTTATATTTGTGGAGTACAAGAATCAATATGAGACACAGTGGGAACACACCACGATAATTCCCCGTCGTTCCCTTAGAAAATACTTTTTCTTATCTCCCCTAACGACGGGACACTGTCTCATTAAAGTGATAACCCGCAAATCTAGCGGTAAGAGATCTCCTACCAAAGGTTTTTAAATGCGGATAATTGTTGGGAACCCATTTCCAACATAACTACTTAACAGTTTTGAAGACCCATTATAGTACGATGTGGAGTCATAATGGCACATATATAGTGCAACCAAAAATGCGTAAGAACACGAATGCCGGGCTTAAATCCAGGTTACCAACTAGTACGCGAGAAAAGGTTGACTAATATTGGGTTCTAAAACGAATTAAGTAAGATGCGTGTAATATTGCATATCCCTAAAGAAATAAAAGAATAGGTTGGTACGCATAACCTATTCCTTAGGCACCATCCGTAACCTTTGATGGTAGCCTCTGCGAGACCATTGGGTATAAGATGCTCTATATTGATCCTATTAAACATGCAATATTCATCAAGTCCTTTTGATGTAAATTCTCTAGCATTAATAAGGGTGGTGAGCCTTTGCACTTTGTATTGTGTAATATATGCTAGGAGTTTTTAAACGCAAATTTCTTGGGAACTATAACTAGTCCAAAATGTTAAAACATTCACTGGAGACATAAGTCACTTTAATGGTCTGCATTTTGCATGAATATTTTTCTAAATTTCACCTTGTTTTCTTTGTAATATGGAATTTTTACCATTTGCATCTTAGGATGGTCTCAATCCTTTTTTACTGAAGACTTTGTAAAAATGAGTGATATGCTTTCTTTCCTAAAAGCATAATGGGAAGGGGGGTTGTGCATCTAGTAATTTAGAAAATACTTATTGAGAGATATGACGTCACTTTGCATTCTGTCAATATTTTTCCCATTTTCGTTCACTCAAATAAAGCGATATTTGTATGAGTTCTTTCAAAACAATCATCATGTCATAACCAAAGTTTCTTTATGGTTATACCCAAAGCTTGTATGAGTCAGTTTCCAACATTTCATCGTTGGAACCAAAATGGATTCAATAATCCAAATATTATATTGAATTACATGGCACTGGATTGACTCATTAGTTTCTCTAAAATATATTTCCTTCCAAATATATTAGAGACTATAAAAGATGCAATCAATTACATTCTCATCATTTTGATGTTCCACATGATATCCATTTTCACGGATTACTTGGGAATTTAACAAGGTGTGATTATCTCTTGGTACATATAGAGATTTTGTGACCTATTTGTTCAATCTTGAAAACAAATTTTTGAGTAGTCTTTGCGCTCGATGATCCAATCCTTGTAGTCACATTATAAGGAAATAATTAAAAACTAGTTTAAATTCCTTAAGCTAGTGGAAGAAAAACAACTATGAGTTAGACATTTAGGTCTTGAGAGTTTTAATAAGTGGTGTGGCCTTATTACGTAATAAAATTGGGATTCAACTCAAGTACTGTAGACTGAATATATATTACGTCTCACCCAATATATCTCAAGTGCTTTAGAGAATTTATGTCTCGTGTTTTCATTCCATATGTGCAAATATTGGATCTAGTTCAACTGAATAAGATAGTCAATTGGCCCGACAAAGTTCTTGTTGCCATTAAAGTTGATGTGAAAATTGGTTGTTACAATAATACACGCACACGTTACATTTATTTACCAATACCTATGACCAGGTGCATTTCCAACTCTTCTATTTATGATGGGAGCTAGAATTACATTTTAGCTGATCCCATGTTCAATTGATACCCATACTTTGGTGTCAATACTGCTAGGGGAAGAAAATAAAAAAATTTGTCTCATGATATATATGTCCCTTTTCACATGCTTTATATGAGTCAGTACGTCTAACCCTCGTTACTTTGGGGCTCTTTCCATTTTCAATTTTTCTACATTTAGCGTAATTTGAGAAATTTCTTTATCTCAATAGGCCAAGAGAATCTCACTACAAATGTCAACCACTTACTTTAGGTTGAATATATTACTAAAGATAATTCTCTTTTTGTCATACTTCAACATATACTGGTTCGTTAGTATTATGGATGAAGTAGAAAAATGAAAATTTTATGACTCATATTACCTTTTGTGAGTTCTTCCGCAATTTGGAATACATGTGATTTTATTTGCAATGTATATTTAAAAAAAAAAAATACCGACACTTAATAGTCGAGCCAGTGGATTGCATCCCACAGAACATTTCAAATTTGGGGAACAATATCAAGTATCCAATAATGGTGTTCAAATACTTCAAAACCCCAAATAAATATATTTGAATCGAGTTGGTACAACCAAAAGAAACCATTCAACTATAGCCGATAACATATTCAAGACACCAAAATAACATTAAGAACAAAATTCTTAATGATCGAGATCATTGGTTGTTGAATCCCTAAAAGCACTCACTACTTATGGACTTATCTTAAAAAAAAATACAAAACTAGGCATGTTCTTAAAATAAATAAATAAGCCCGCAAAAATTTGGTTACATACCTCAAGCCCAGCTTTAGTTGCCCCTGTACAGTGCATATACAAAACCAAACTCCTACGGCATATATATACTTTGGTTCCCCCCTGTACGGCTCCAAACAAACAGGACAAGGAACGGCTCCAAACGGGACAGGATAGGACAGTAAACGGGACAGGACAGCAAACATGGACAGCTGGACCTGGAATCGGACGATAGATAGGAGGGTAAATTTGGAAACAAAAAAATAATTAAGGCAGACCCATATGGAACGGAGTGCAGAACTGGATCGGGCAGACCCATCTGGCCGCATCCGAACGGAGCAGGGCCAGACGAGGATATGAATTGGAGCTGGTTTGGAAAGGGACCGGTTTTGGAAAGGCTGGAATAGGACCGGTTGGGAACGGCTGGAATCCAGGAAGACGAATGGATTTTCTGTTCTTCCTCTTTCCAGAGATTCTCTAGATCGGGCAAATTACCAAAAATCAAACGATTAAATTAATCAAAAGAATCCATGATTAATACCTACGTGTGCAGTAATAAAATAATCAAAGTAACTACTCCTTGATTAGTATCTAAATATGCAGTACTAAAATAATCAAACTAACTAATCCATAATTAGTACCTACATACGAAAATGAAAATCAAAATAATTTCTGATTGCAAATAATTAATCAAAATAATCCCTAATTTCAATATACCCAACCTATATACCAAAATCAGAAACAAGGGAAAAAAAAATAGATCCAACTTATCTGATTTGATTCTAGCGATTTCATTAGCTTGACGAAAATTGATTCCAATAATCCATATTAAAAAAATCCGATTCAATCTAGCTCTCCGGTATGGCATCGTGCATGATAACGTTTTGTAGTGATAAAAGGTGAGAGTGATAGAGAAAGAGGCAGAATTTCTTATTAATCATCATCAGGGTTATATAGAACAATGTCCTTTATATACTTGTATAAGGGAGACCCTAGATATCTAGCTGGGCCGCACATCTATGGGCCGTAGGCCCTACAACAGTGTTAACTTATATTGATTTCTCTCTTGGTTTTGCTATGGCCGTAAAAGACCTTCCGCGGCCTGCTGCCCTTGTTCCTAAAGGGAAAACAATTCCTCCTTATCAAAAACGTGATTGTTTAATCCCTCTTAAATCTGAGGGTGAAAAACAGATATAGGCCTGTTTTTTTTCAGGGTGACAACTATAGGCCCGTTTTTTTGAAAATTACAAATCTAGGCCGGTTTTGACCGTTTTTTTGAAAAAACGGCTAACGGTGGTTATCCACCTTTTTGGCACCGTTAGTGTGTTATGAAAAGACTTTTAAGCCCTTCGACTCATTAAACTCACCGAGTTAATGTCTAAATCGTCGATTCTGCACAGGGACTCGGTGCTGACTGTGTAAACACGTGTATCTGTACACGTCATAGATTCTGGCACG
Source organism: Papaver armeniacum (assembly GCA_023531295.1). NCBI lineage: Eukaryota > Viridiplantae > Streptophyta > Magnoliopsida > Ranunculales > Papaveraceae > Papaver > Papaver armeniacum. The sequence continues at coordinate 360,531 of JAJJWW010015173.1, forward strand.
TCTCAGTAAAAATATGGCCCCCACAGTACCCAACGGCAGGATAATCTCCAATAAAAGCATATCTTCTTCATATCTTCTCATCTTCTCCATATCTTCTTTCTGTCTCATTTTCATTCGGATCCGAAAATGGTTGGTGGTGTTCATCCTTCATCAAAATGTAGCACTAGCAGCATCAAGGTGCAGTGTGATATGTGTGACAAAGAAGACCATGAAACCAAGAGTTGTCCCTGGGTATATTCAAGGTGCAAACATGTACCTTGTAATGGAGTTAGAGCATTATTGAGATCTAAAACCGATCAAACAAATGGAAGGGCCTTCTTCAAATGTTTGAATCCCACCTGCAACTACTTTGAGTGGTTTGATCTTGCTTCTTCTCCAGCTACATCACTTCAAATCAAGCTTCCAAGCCAACATAGCTGCATTGCCTGTGGAGATGAGAACCACTGTTTCAATAATTGTCCATTAAACAATCTCCCTGCTTCAAACACAACTGCAATTCAAAGTTACAACTAAAGGTTTGTAAGAATCAACACAATCTGAATATAGCATATCTGGTATGTAAGAAAAAAGACTGTGATGCTTTCAGATGGGCTTTAGATGCACTTGTAATTGAAAAAAAAGAGACATTGAAAGGAAAAGTATTATAAGTATGTAATGAGTTTAAGAGAAATCTGAAAATTTAATGAAACAGAAGTTGTAATTGAACATTCCATACAATGTTATGCAAAAGAAACTTCCAACTCATATCCAAAGTTCAAACTTAAAACTGCACCAACAATCCAAAGTGAAAAAGAAACTTCCAACATGAAATGAAACTCAATCAACATAACTAACTCAGATCTTCTACACAAAATGAAACTCAATCAACATAACCAACTCAGATCTTCATATACTTCTTTGATTTCTTCTTGTTCTTTGGATCTGACATTGTAAAGGTGACATTGTTGATAACTGAACCAATCTTCTTGAAATTCTGATTCATACATGAGGTTTGAGAAGATCCAACTTTTGATTTTGTCTTTCCCTTGACACCCTTTTCAGATCTTGCAGCAGCTTGCTTAGATGATTCACCAACACAACTTTGGCTATTGGATTTTGTCTTAGTTCCACCCCTTACACTGGTACTTTGACCTGCAGATGAACCATAAACAACTTTTGCAGCTTTCTTGTTCCTCTTTGATTGACCTGATTCATAAGTTGTGTGAGTATCACCATCAACACATGTTCTAGCCTTTGGTACCTTTGGATTAGAACCAACTGATCCTCCAGCACAAGTCTTTTCATAATGACCTGGTTCTCCACATCTCTTGCATCTTCTACACTTCTTTCCTGTGGGTTGAGGTTCATCATAGGCTCTAATTCTTTTTCCCCTTGGTCTACCTGGTTTTCGGATGTTCATTGGAGGTTTTATCATCTCTTTCAATGTTGTCTGGATAAGAAGAAGGAAAGAAAGAAAGTATCATATATAAATGAAAGGATGAAACCCTAAAGGAATCAAATATGGATATTTTATTTATTGCACAACAAATGATAATGACAAAAGCAAATAATACTTGACCATAATGTACCTTTTCATAGTCTTCTGGGCCCAACAATGGGTTGAATTCTTGACCATATGTTCTCTTGTAGTCATCAACCCAATAATACTTGTCACAATACCTGCATTAATACCCAACAATACCCAACAGTTAAGAAATGAAATGAAAACAAATGCAATGAAATATCACAAAGTACAAAAGGACAAACATATAAGGACAAATATTATGGATATTATAAGGACAAAAAAAGACAAAGAAATGAAAACAAATGCATAATACTTACTCAGCCCAAACAGGTCTCATTGGCTTTAGAGCACGAGAAAGACATCTTTGGTGAGACAAAACCCCTCAATTGGCATTGCAAACAGCTACAAGTCCTCTTTGGCAAATCCACAACAAAGATGGCTCCATGACAACTTGTAACCTCATATACTTTCTCCCTAACAACACTCTGTAGTTGAAAATTTGTGGTCAAGTCACACATCTTGGTAATCAGCTGCATTGCCTTTGGAACAAGGTCACCATCCTTCCATTTTGCAGCTTCATTCCTCCTCTTGTTGAGAAGTCCCATCACCAGTTGTCCATACATCAAACCTAGCTTGCATATTGGCTTGTCTCTAATCTTCTTGGCCATATTGTTGAAGGATTCTAAGAAGTTATTGTTGATGTGCTCACATTTGCTAGTAGTTGGAAAATGAGCCCTAGACCAGGTTTCAGGCCTTTCATCTATGAGAAATCTTGCAGCCAGATCACTCTCAGCTGCCATAGCATCCATATGTTGTTGTACATTAAAGTGAAGCATTTACATTAGAGTGAAGCATTTAGATTAGAGTGAAGCATTTACATTAAAGTGAAGCATAATAATTGTGTTATTCAATAGAAGTAATAGAACAATACTTACATTAAAGTGGTTGATCTTATAACACTTTGCAGCATTCCAAAGATGAGTCTGAATACTGTACCCCTTGTAGTACTTCTTAAAGTTGGCCAGTAAGTGCCTGGAAAACCAACAAATGATTAATAACTAAAAATTAAAACAAAATAAATGATTGAAACAGAACAAGACAAAACAAGAAACTGAAAATAAATGGAAGCAAATGAGCTCACCTGACACATTGTCTGTGCTCAAACAAGGGAAAGTGATAATCAACAGCTTCTAAAATCCCCTTCTGCTTGTCAGAGATGAAGGTAAACTCATAATCATCACCCAACAACTTCTTCAAATCCTCCAAGAGTATCTTCCAATTCTCTATTGTTTCATTCCTGCATACCATCATACCTAATGGAACTAATCCATTTTGACCATCCATTCCAGTTGCATGTAACATCACACCACCAAACTTCCCATTCAAATGACATCCATCTAGGCCAATAATTTTTCTACAACAGACAAGAACCCAACTATAGTGGATTTGAAGCAAATTGTCATGGACAAGAAAGTGTTGTCTGTAGTTCCATAAGAAAAAGTTGCTATATCTTGCCTGGATTTCTCATCTACAAAAGAATGACATGAATATTTTCAGGGATTGTTCCATACTAAAATTACATAGACAAAATTAAGGAGATATTTACAAAAATACAAAAACTTAAAGAAAGTGTTGTCAAACAAAGATATTGAGATAATTACTAAAAACAGAAAAACTTAAAGAAAATGTTATACCTTGACCATTTCACAGAATGCAGGCACCAGTGAGTAGCTCTTCTCATAACTGCCATGTAGTTTCTCCAACACCTTCACCCTTGCTCTCCATGCAGTATGATACCTTATGTTAACTTTCCTGGCTTTATTGAACTGTGTTGCTAAGTCATCTGGACATGGTACTGGTTCATTAATTCCAAGCTCAGTCTTCATCTTCTCATAGTACCAGTCAGCTACATATTTTGGGGTTGCAAGCTTGTTCAAGTCATCTTTGTCACCATTGCAGGTATGAGTGACATTAAAGCCTTTAAGTGTAAAAGTTTTACCTTCACCTTTCTTGACCATGCCATAAATGAACATTGGACATTCTTGAGTCCTCCAATGAATGCACTTGACCCTCAGCTTGGTTGTGGAACTCTTAGTAGCATAAGTCTGATGTTTGTTCATGATACAATAGTTGTTCACATGCTTGTAGAAAGATTCTTTACTCATAAACTTACTTCCAACTATAAGCTCAGCTGGATCCAATGACTCTTCATCTTCAGCTGGGAACATATCTTGCTCATCTTCTTCCTTAAGGTGATCTGCATATTCCTTCTCAAACTCTGAATTGTCATGTGTAACACCACTACACTCAACTGATGCCTTCTCCACCCCAACAACATCATCTTGATCTGATCAAGTAAAACAAATCACATAAATACCTAATTTTCCACCAACAGTTCATCATTAAACACATACTTCTAAGCAATGGAGTTAATCCTATATGTAAAACATTACCTTCTTGTTCCTTTTCAGACTCAGAATCCAGTAAGTCCCCATAATGATCTTCTGCAATTGAACAAAGAAAACAAAAACATTAGTACTTAACATCAAATCCAATTTGCAATAAACAAAAAATATAACAATCAATAAAAATGACAAACAACAAATGTAAAGAAACATCATTACCTTCTTTGTCATTTTCCACCTCAACTTCACCAAAGTCTGGATCCCCATCAACACTATGAACATCAGAATCACCTTCACCTTCACTCTCACTGTCACTTCCCTTGTCAGATAATTACCCATTCTCCACCTTCTTCAAAAACTTGTTGTACTCCATATCATCTTTAAGCTCTTGTTCATATCCAGGGATATTGTTGATATCCTCATCAGGATGGCACTCATCTTCTTCAATATTTGGAAGTTGAACTACAAACTCATCACTCTTCTTATATTCTTCACTCAATCTGTAAATATCTTCAACAACACTTGCTTGTGTGCATGACTTCAAACCAGAAATCATGATTAAATTCTTGTTCTTCTTCTGCCATAGTTGCTTGTGTTGTGCTTTGAGGAACAAATTCATCTGGATAAGGCATGTTTTCATCTACACTTGTCTGTGTTGGTTCATCACAGAATTGAGGAACATAAGCTTCTGGAATAGGCATGTCATTATCCACATTTGACTCTGCTGCTTCTTCACATACTTCTTCATCATCTGAGATTTCAACAAACAATTTCTTCTTAGTTTTTCTTCCAATTTGCTTCTTAAACAATGATGCTAGCCTTGGGCTTCTTCTTGAACTTCTAGGTATGCTACAATCATCATTAGATACTGCTTGAGTTTCTTCTTGAGTTTCTTCTTGAGTTTCTTCAGATACTGCTGCTTTCTTTGGTGTGCTATTTCTTTTTGATACAGGCTTCTTTGGGGGTGTCTTCTTTACTGGTGTAAAGTACTTGTGTGGAGGAATTGTACCAACCTCACCATCCTTACTACTATCCAGCACTTGCATATAAACCTGACTCCAACCATTCTCATCAAACTCAGCAGTATCCCACAAAGACTTGAACTCTTCTTCTCTATCCAATGTCATTGGAGTACAAGCATCATCTGACCATAATATGTCTATCTTCTCATCACCCTTGAGTCTCAACTGTGGCCTGATCATGTCCTTCAACCTATCAAGACCCATGTCTTCTCTAGCACAGTCCCTAAACTCTAAACTGTGGCAAGTTCCTATCACATTTACCTTAAAGCTTCTGAAAGGCATAATGTCAACAACAACATCACTCCTACAAGAGACATAATTCAAACAGAGTGTAAAACAGAGTGAAAATTGATTCACAAACAATGAAAGATCAACAGATTTCCATGTCAAACAAACCCTAAAAATCTAATAGAAACCCTAAAATCTAACACAAACCCTATAAAAATCAATTCATAGAGAAACGAAAATCAACAGATTCATCTACAAATAAAAACCCCTAAAATCTAACACAAACCCTATAAAAATCAATTCATATAGAAACGAAAATCAACAAATTCATCTACAAATCAAACAACATAAACCCTAGAAATCGAAAATACCCACAACCCAAAGAAATCGAAATACCCATAAACCCTAGAAAATACCCATAACCCAAAGAAATTGAAATACCCATAAACCCTAGAAATTGAAAATACCCACAATAAATTGAACAAAATACAATAAGTGTCTCGTTGTTACCTTTCAGTTCGTGTTTTACTTCTCCGTTTCTTTGTTTTACTTCTCCGTTTCTTTGTTTTCTTTCTTTTATCCATCTTCTCTATAGTCTCTTAATCTACCTTACTCAGTCGTATGTTTGGCCTATTAGGTATACCCATCTAACAGAAACCAGTGATTACTAAAGAGAAAATTGCAAAGAAGAAAGAAAATTGCAGAGAAAAAAATAAAGTTGCAGAGGAAAAAATGGAGAGAAGAAGGGGAAATGGAGAAACTGAAAGATGTTTTCTCAATATTCTATCCCATCTAACGAATGTGTATTTCATCTCAGTCGTCCCGATACATCGAGATCGAACAAAATTGAGATAAACGACCCAGATCTCATGATGGAGTCGTTAATTACGAAGTGAAATAATCTAGGCCTTCCATTTTTCCCTCCATTCTCGGATGATCACCATGTGTCTTCGGTTACACGTGTATAGAGGACCTATGGGAACGTTACACGTCGCTACTTCACACTTTATCATTTACACGTGTATAGAGGGCAAATGGGTAATTACGAGTCATTAACTCATCTCAGTAGATGAGAAATTGACCTTGTTGACCGAGTAATTGACAAAAGTAACGGATTTGGATGGAAAAATGGATATAGGCCTACATTTGTAAATATGAAAAAAACAGGCCTATGATGGTCTATCGGGGTGAAAAACAGGCCTATATTTGTTTATATTCCTAAATCTGATGATTTTGGTGATGGAGGTGCGTTTCCTGAGATTCATGTTGTCCAATACCCGCTAGGCATGCATGGGTACAGAAGGTGGACAAGAGAGGCTTGTTAGGTCTAAAATCTTACCACTCACAGTTGATGCTCATGGTAATGTTGCATATGATGCGATTCTAAGGCAGAACGAGAATGCTTCAAAGATTGTTTACGCTTCATACACAGACCTAGTTCCTAAGGTTTTGAAAGTTGGTGGTGATGAGCCAGATCAATCTAACGAAATTGGAGAAAGAGATCACGACCCAGAGTACAAAAGATGCTCTTGAGAAGATTGTGAATGATAAATTGAGTGCAGCACAACCCAAGAATGCCGTCGCTTCACCGTCTGCTACCAAATTAATCAAGTATAGACCATCTCAACAACAATCGGCAGCCTTCAATTCTGGAGCAAAGGAGAGGATAGTTACGCTGACTGGTATGCCTGTGGATCCACTTGAACCACCAAAGTCCAAGCACAAGAAGGTTCCAAAGGCATCCGGATCACCACCTGTTACGGTTATGCATTCCCCTCCTCGTCCGCCAACCGTGCAAGATTATCAAGACAGGAAAATCCCGCCATGTGTATCAAATTGGAAGAATCCAAAAGGTTATACAATTCCACTGGATAAACGTTTGGCAGCAGATGGGAGAGGTCTTCAAAAAGTTCAGATTAATGATAATCATGCAAACCTTGCAGAAGTGTTGTATGTTGCAGAGGGTAAGTCTAGAGAATCAGTGGCATTGAGATCAAAGGTTCATAAGGAAACCTTACTAAAGGAAAAGGAAAAGAAGGAACGAGAGTTGAGGGCCTTGGCACAAAAAGCTCGGTCTGAAAGGAAAATTTGTGGTGCTCCACCTCCTTCATCTGTTTCTCTGCCTACTTCTGACATGATCATGAGTGATCAGAAAAATTATAGGGAGTTACCAAGGGAGAGTAGGGAAGAAAGAGAAGAACGATTGAAGAGAGAAAAGATTCGCGAGGAGAGAAAGAGGGAAAGGAAAAGAGAGAGAAGATTGGAAGCTAAGGATGAAGCAATGGGGAAGAAGAGTAAGGTTACCAGGGATAGAGACAGAGATGTTAGTGAAAAGGTTGCTTTAGGTATGGCTAATACTGGAGCTCCTGCTTGTGGTGGAGATATCATGTACGATCAAAGACTTTTCGACCAAGATAAAGGAATGGACTCTGGATTTGCTACTGATGATCAATACAACTTGTATGATAAAAAGTTGTTTACAGCACAAAATACTATATCTACTCTGTATAAGCCAAGGAAAGATACTGACAGTGAAATGTATGGAGGTGCAGATGAACAGCTTGAGAAGGTTTTGAAAACAGATAGATTTAAGCCCCATAAAGGATTCACGGGTGCTCCTGAAAGGGCTGGTCCAAGGGATAAGCCAGTTAAGTTTGATAAATTACCATCTGGAAAAGATGATGATCCGTTCGGGTTGGATATAGGATTTTTGAAGAGGTACAGGGAGGAGGTAAAAAGGCTTTGGAAAAAGTTGGAAGTGGAGGAACATTGAGGGAAAGTGGTGGTGGATCTTCCAGAGATAATTATGATCGTGGATCTGGTGGTCGTTGAACTCGTGGTGGCTTTGAAAGAGGTGGATGTTACAGTTGATGCGGTCTTTCCCGACTATCTGTCTTCCCTTGTAAGTTTGCTTTTGTGTTTAATTGAAATAATAGAGTTAGAAAAGATTGTGACGGCTAAAACTGATGTTTTTTTAGTCGTATAACCTTTACCTTGCATGTTTTATGTTTTAGGAGATGTCTTGAATTTCCTATTGATATGCAATATTTTTTTTTTTTTTTTTTTTTTTTTTTTTTAAGAAATCAAATTTGAATGTCTCTTTGAATCTATGCGACCAGGGGTAAGTGGTGCAACTGTCTGCACTTATCGACTTCAAAGTTATAATTTTTTCCCTTAGGTACGCTTCTTAATTTTTTATCTTTTTATCCTTGTTTGCATCTTTTTTTATTTTTTGCTCCCTCTTACTTTAAATCTGGTCTACGCCACTGAAAGCAGTTCACAAGCAATTGCTATCTTCTTTGCCCATACTTTTCCAAATGCCATTATAACTAAGTTATTGTTCCATTATTCTTGGTACATGAAGCACTTTTCAGCCGTATTAAGGCACCAGATTGAGTGTTTGTAACAATCCGTGTTTCTGCAACTCAAGATGACCCATTGCTTTACTGTTTTTGTTTATGGTTTATGGCAGAATAAAAGCATAATTGTTTTGGAAATTAGCACTTTCTTGAATGCTTTCATTTTTCAAGTTAAAAGTTTAATACTTTATTGAAAAAGTAAAATAGATTACAAGAGGAGCGGAGCCTATAGCGCAGCGAGAGAAGGCAAAATAGCCAGCTCAATACACATCTACAACTGCATCAAAGCAAGCCGACCTAGCAAACTTGCTTGAATGCTTTACAAATCTGCTTTTACCCTCATTCTAGAGTGAGTTGTTATGTATATGAAAAATCCTCTGCTTTACGTTTTGTTTTATGTCCAATCAATCACCTATTTTGCTATTAAATGTGTATGCCGACTCTTTTGAAATGTGTATGCTGTCAACTCGCCTTATTCTCTTATGGCTTTTGTTTGCTGTATATTTCATTGTGTGTAGACTATACTTTGCTTAGAGAGTGTTTTCGGTAAGTTGTGGTATCCATAATTGGTTATGGATTTAGAAAATATTTTTGTACTTGAGAATTCACTTGTTGATAAGTTGTGATTTGTAAGACTTGAGTGTTGCACATACAGTAAGACTTGAGTAATCCGATGTGTCCACTCACTCGGAATCCTTTATTTGAAATTTAAATGATTTTGGGTGTTTTTCTTGTTTTTCATATATTTATCTCATGTTGTAGTTACATTTTATCAGTAAATGTGTATCGATCAGACTGTAAAATTGCATTTGTATTATGTATGTTAATTGTATTTGTAGCATTGGTACGTTGTTTTATAAGCAGAACCACTATTCTTTGGATTATTACTAACCCAAAACTGTTGTTGTAGATGCCAAGTTATGGGTATGCCTGGCGAGGTTCTAAGAAAACATAAAGATTCAGTGCCAGTTGTGAAGAAAAGGTATTATTGGATTGGGGATACAGTAATAACTTTTAGTCTCATACAGTAATGAGTCTAATGATTTCTGCGCAAATGTTTGTCAATGCAATAATAATGGTAGATTTAAGCTCTAACTTAGCAACTGTTCTGCTATTCTGTTTCATAGGACGTATATCCACCGCGCCATTGGCACATGCCAAAACCCACGCTGGTAGCCTAACTTGCAAACCATGCAACCTACCACCAAGGCATTCCGCACATGCCATTGGCACATGCCACACACGCCACTAGCAGCCTCGGCATTGCCACTCAACGTGCAACCTACCACCAAGGCATTCCGCACATGCCATTGGCACATGCCACAAACGCCACTAGCAGCTCTGGCATTGCCACTTGCACTCGAGATGCAACCCGCAACAAAGGCATTCCATTGGCACATGCCACACGTGCCACTAGCAGCGCCACTTGCACTCAAGGTGCAACCAACACTCGAGACATCAACACAAGCGGGGATGCTTTCCGGGGTCTTGGTTTGGCGGTCACAAAGATGCGGCGTACACTACGCTCACATTAAGAAAGCGTGAATAGGAATAAAGCGGTCAAATAAATGAGGAAATAATGGTGAAAACGTTTTCACCCATAAACACCATCGGTTACCACCTCCTCCCATTATTTCACCCTTTACTCTCTTCCTTCATGAGGCCAGGGTACGTTTCAATCTCGACTTGTATAAATAGGTCTTACCTATTTCCACCCGGTCAGGAGAAAAACACAACACTTAAAAGGAAACTTTGCAAGCTCTCCAAAAAAGCTTCCATCTCTTGCAAGCTTCCGAAGCTTTCACTTTCTGATACAAGTCGAGACACTACTCTCCCAGAATTATTCTGGTCTCAACACCTTTCTTTGCTTTCCTCCCCAAATCAACCCTTTTCCTCCACTTTGTGACCGAAGCAAGTGTGGAACGGCCATTTCTTGGTTTAGTCCGGACTTGTACAGATTGATCTCTTGAATCTAGAAAGTGCTCACGTGCAGCACATTTGTTTAGGGTTTAAACCAGTTTCTCACTCACCTACCGAATTTACCAAATCGGCGGAAACGATTTTTACCCATAAACACCAGTTCATAACGGTTTCGGATCCGACTCCAAAGTTTTTGCACCCGGAACTGTTGCCCTTTGGGTTATTAAAAAACTATTCATTTTTTTTTTATAATATCTTGATATCTATCTTCTTTTTTTTTTTTGCCCGAATCCAAATTATTTTCATATAAGTTTATTATTATTTCCTTATTAATATTAATAAAAATTTAAAGTCAAAATTACACAATTCCAAAAGAATGAAACAAATGGTCTGATGTGCATGGGTACCCCCAGTGTATCTAAATGGCTAATGGGTCCACAGGACCTGGAACCCGACCCAACAAAATCAACAACGATCCGGTTCGGTTTCTCGGTAATTCATTTGGGTCCGTTCGGTTAAGGTTAATTGAGTACCGAAATCCAAACTCGACCAAAACCACTCGTCAAGTTTCCTTGTATACGCCTCACTTGTTATCATCGAAACCCTAACAAACAAGGTGGCATTCTTCCCGCACACGGTCTGCGTTATTTTTGTTGGAAAATGGGTTCAAATAGAGGATGAAATAAACACAAAGAAATTGTTGTACTCAAAAGCTTTCAAGCTCATACGATTTCTTTTAGACGATTATTTCTACCCTCCCAATATCAATTGGCGATTACAACAGGTATGCGAAATAATGCCTTCAGGATACAATGAAAGCCCTACAACAGAAAATTGAATTCAAGGTTTGTACCCCTTGATCCAATCAAGAACACATGTAAACAAAAGTTCTGATGATGCTTTGTTTAAGAGAGAAAACAGAGAAGGCTTTTCGATGTGTCTTAAACGAGTTTTGGGATATGCTATTTATGGAGGTGTTCACATCTGTTGGGAATAGACATGTTTTTCACCAACAGGTTTCTCTGAAACGATGAGTCTCTTCATCATCAGACATCAATGGCGTATGTTGAATTTGAATATTCTGGATATGTTTGTAACGGTCGACCACATCCTGGGGAGCGCAGTTGAAAATATTCCAACAATTTTTGGTTTAGGAAAAATCCTATATTATAGAGCCCAAAATCCATATTTGAGTTGGTTTTAATTTGGAAAGGGATTACTATTAGGAAACCGAAAATGCTATGTGAACAGCGTGATAACCGCTGAGTAACAGCTGATCCCGCGTGGCAGCTTAACGTGGAGGAAAGAGAAAAAAAAATTCTACCCACGTCATTATCTTTAACACCACGTAACTCTGGATTGCAAAATACCATGGTTTTATTTGCAGAGAGGTGACGGTTTATTTTGATAAGATCCTTCTAGATTTATCAAAACTAATTGATTCAAGTATCAAAAAAAAGCCTGGATTATTAGTGAAATCTCTAACTAGTTGCATGACCGATTTTTTTTTTTTTATTATTGTCGATGTTCTTGCCCTCAGATCCTTCCTCTAATCGATCTCTTATTGTTTTGTAGGTTTTCTTACATTAAACTTTTCCATGATAATGTTTAATTTTGGGGTTTGATTGTATAAGAACCCAGGGTGTTTTTTTCTTTTTTTGTTTGTTTGTGATTTCTTGTTTGATTTGTAAATTCCAAATCATAATTGTTTATCCATGTTTTAGTTATGCATTAAACAATCACACAAGCAGATCTCCCTAAAAACTTCAAAGCAAAATCAATTTTTTGTAGTACCAGTAATAATATCCATCTTCAATATAGTACATCTATGGACAGTAATAAGACTAAGAAATATTAGGGTTTCTCTTCAAATCAAGACGGAATTTTGAGCTCCATGATACTATTGGATTAATATACTTACATTTTTCGTTTTGTGGTATCCATCTGAATGGTTTGATCATGAAGATGTGGGAGTGAAGAAGTTCTAATTAGTGAACTTCTTTCCATAATTCATTTTATTTTGTCGATGACATGGATAAAATTAAGAAAGTATCTTTCCTCCACCTTGGTTTCCAAGTCAGATTGGCTGTCAATCAGCTGTCATTGTGCTGTTCATGTAGCACGGTTGATTAGGAAACCGATCGACATATAATTAGAGTTTTAAGAGGTTTCTAGTAGCCGACTTACTGCGTGTATAAATACCAGCAGTTGTGTTAATGTTAACACATATTAAATCTCTTTTTCCTAGCTCTCTCGCTCTCGGTTGTTCTCGGATTGTCTTCTTCGCCTAATTACAAACAGGTACGTAGATCTTCCTTCAATCTTTAGGAAAGGATTCCTATTAGGAAACCGACCTATAATTAGACTTGCTGGGTCTATAAATACCTGCAGTCTGGTTAGTGATCGATCCATCTTAACTTATTTTATTACTCTTGGTTTTACTATGTAGACCCTAATAGATATTCTTCCGGCTGTAAAATAAGAAACATCTACAGCTCATTATGACCATGCTAACTCTCCATGGTTTAAGCAAAGATATATCAGCAATCCAGAACCTGCTCATGCTGCTGTAGTTGCAACTTGCACATGCTAAAGCGAATGTAATTCCTCCTTATCAAAATCGACATGGCTTCGTTCCTCGTAAACCTGAGGATTTTGGTGATGGAGGTGCGTTTCCTGAGATTCCTGTTGCCCAATACCCGCTTGGTATGGGTAGGAAAGATGAACAAGCGAAGCTTGGGTCTAAAATCTTACCACTGACAGTTGATGCTCAGGGTAATGTTGCGTTTGATGCAATTGTCAGGCAGAACGAGAATGCTTCAAAGATTGTTTACTCTTCACACCGAGACCTAGTTCCTAAGGTTTTGAAAGCTGGTGGACATGAGCCTGAACAATCTGAAGAAGAATTGCAGAAAGAGATTGAAGAAACGACCCAGTGCACAAAAGCTGCTCTTGAAAAGATTGTGAATGATAAGTTGAGTGCAGCACAACCGAAGAATGCCGTTATTGCCTCACAGTCGTTTGATACACAATTGATCCAGTATACACCATCCGGATAATCGGCAGCTTTCAATTCAGGAGCAAAGAAGAGGCTGGTTAAGCTGGCTAACATTCAAAGGGATCCACTTGAACCAGCAAAGTTCAGGCACAAGAAGGTTCCAAAGGGATCTGGGTCCCCACCTGTGCCGGTTATGCATTCCCCTCCTCGTCAGCTAACCGTGAAAGATTAACAAGACTTCAAAATCCCGCCATGTACATCAAATTGGAAGAATCCAAAAGGTTATACAATTCCACTGGATATACGTTTGGCTGCAGATGGTAGAGGTCTTCAAGAAGTTCAGATTAATGATAATTTTGCAAAGCTTGCAGAAGCGCTGTATGTTGCAGAGGAAAAGGCTAGAGAATCAATAGCAATGAGATCGAAGGTTCAGAAAGAAATGTTGTTAAAGGAACAGCTAAGGAAGGAACAAGAGTTACGGGCCTTGCCGCAAAAAGCTCGGTCTGAAAGGAAAATTAGCGGTGCTCCACCTCCTTCATCTGTTTCTCTGCCTACTCCTGACATGATCATGTGTGATGGTGGTAAGGAGGATATAAGAGGAGATTATGGAAGTGCGAACGAAACCGTTAGGGAGAGTATAGAAGAGAGAGAAGAACGATTGAAGAGAGAAAAGATTCGCGAGGAGAGAAAGAGGGAAAGAGAGAGAGAGAGAGAGAGAGAGAGAGAGAAGGTTGGAAGCTAAGGATACAGCCATGGGGAAAAAGAGCAAGATTACTAGGAATAAAGATAGAGATGTTAGTGAAAAGGTTGCATTAGGTATGGCTAACACTGGAGAAGCTACTCGTGGTGGAGAAATTATGTACGATCAAAGACTTTTCAACCAAGACAAAGGAATGGACTCTGGATTCGCAACTGACGATCAGTACAACTTGTATGATAAAAAGTTGTTTACAGCACAAAATACTATATCTACTCTGTATAAGCCAAGGAAAGATACTGACAGTGAAATGTATGGAGGTGCAGATGAACAGCTTGAGAAGGTTATGAAAACAGATGGATTTAAGCCCCATTAAGGATTCACGGGTGCTCCTGAAAGGGCTGGTCCAAGGGATAAGCCAGTTGAGTTTGATAAATTACCATCTGGAAAAGATGATGATCCGTTCGGGTTGGATAGGATTTTTGAAGAGGTACAGGGAGGAGGTAAAAAGGCTTTGGAAAAGTTGGAAGTGGAGGAACAATGAGGGCAAGTGGTGGTGGATCTTCCAGAGATGATTATAATGGTGGATCTGGTCGACGCCGAACTCACATTGGGTTTGAAAAAGGTGGACGTTAGAGTTTATGCGCTTTTCAACGACTATCTATCTTCCTTGTAGTCTGCTTTTATTTTATTTTCTTATTTATATAATAGAGTTGGAGAAGATTGTAAGGGATAAAACTGATGCTTTCATTGTATTTTAAGTCGTAACCTTTACCTTAAATGTTTTATGTTGAATAATCTTCATCTAGGAAAAGTGCTGAATTTCTTGTTATCTAGCTTTTGATTAATTCCAAAATATTTTGAATCTGTAGAATGTTATCTCATAAAACATGATTTTTTTTTTTCTTCGCGCGTCACCATGGCCACAAACTTCACCAAGGATAGGATCCTTGAAGCTGTTAAGATCAGGATCTTATTTTCACAAAGTTCAGTTCTTTGAATTTATAGAAGGCTTATGTTGGAACATACAGCACATTAGCCACCGAGGTGGTCCGTTAGTTTAGGTGCACACAGAAAAAATAGTCAGAAGACCAAGTCTTGTGATCAAGTTAGTACATGTTATGTTCTAGGGTTTGCTAATCCTATCCTATCTATAAATAGGGTCACCATGTAAATGTAAAACCATCTCAGAGAAATCATCTGAAGATCAATAATATTTCACCCTACGGGGTTTGTCAGTGGACGTAGGCCATTAGTGCCGAACCACTTTAATCTTTGTCTTCTCCATTTGATTTTTGGTATGTAGGTTAATTTCTTTATGATTTATTTGTGTTTATCATTGATTTAATCTTAATAATGTTTATGTAATCAGTGATATTCATCTTAGATTTGATCTATATATCAAAATCTAAGATCGTATTGTAGATACCCGAAAAAATACCAAAGAGAAGGTGTGGCTACCCCATATTCAAGAGGAGGAACGGAATAGTACCTTAATGTGGCTACCCCATATCCAAGAGGAGGAGCGGAATAGTACCTTACCTAAGGGGAAAGCACCAGGGTTCCCCCTTATCTCGAAGGGGATGCCATTAAACGAGCCGTCCACCCACAACAACCAAACGCACGTACGGTGATCAGGAAAAGGACATATCTTCTGGAAGGATCTAAAGTACGGTTGTACGGTCAGGAGAGGTAGTAGCAAGATAAGGGAAATAGGAAAGGACACACGCCTGACATTTTCCATTTGAGGAAATAACTATAAATAGGGGTCCTTTCCCAAGGAAAGGGCTCAGTGATAGTATTGTGGGAAATTGTGTTCTACTTCTAGGAACTAGTCTCTACAACCTACTTCTATCTGTACCTTGTATATTCCTTACTGTGTACATTTTGGCGACCAAAGTGGGAGGCTAGGTCATTAGTTTAGCGCACAATTCATCACATGGACACTGAAAGGTTCACACGCCAAGCTCAGCCACGCGTGTACGGGCCGCTCACTGAAATGGAACAAATGTTGTTCGACATAGAAGAGAACGATCGCCAGAAACAAGCTCTTTTAGCAAGACTGTTGGCTATTGACCCACCGCTCGGGGGAAATCGAGAAGAAGGATTGGATTCACTTCGTATGAATCACGGAGGCGACTTCGACCAGGACCAAAGGTTTCGGACCCCTCAGGGGCGATCACCAGCCGACCAGTCCGCTAACCGGTCTATGACAGAGGAACAAGCCCGGATTGCCTTATCAGATGGGAAGTTTACCAAGATGCTGGAGGAAAAGTATGGTCTCGAGACCCAAGCCAATGCATATACCATAACATCACCTATCCCGCCCGAAATTTTGTCCAGACCAATGCCAGCTAAGTACAAGACACCAAAATTTAGGTTGTTTGAAGGGAGCGGTAATGCGACTGAGCACATGCATCGATTTACCATGTCACTTAATGAGTACGCCCAGGATAAGGTCGTATGTATGAGGAAGTTCGGAAAAACCCTGACAGGAGATGCTTTTACTTGGTATATTTCCTTGAAACCTAACAGCATTCGATCGTGGGGAGAAATGCAACAGGTATTCATGCAAAAGTTTTATTCCAAGCCTGTGAATATTTCTATTTATGACTTGGGAAACACAAAACCACGTAGAGGAGAGAAACTTAAACCGTTGCGATACGCTTCGAAGCGAGTCTCTCAAATGCCGGACGGAGGTACCTGAAGGGGAACTAGTGAACATCTGCATATCGATGCTTGAGCCTAAGACACGTCGGATGTTTGAGAACGCCCAGATAACCATGTTTGCTGATCTTGAGGAAGCGTTTGCTAGGACTGATGCGACTAATGAGGAAATACAGGCGGCAGAGAAATCGTGGTCTCACTCAGTGGCCTATGCTAAGGAAGAAGGTTCAGGAGCCCCAAAGAGGCGAGGCCCATCAGGCGATGACAATAGGCGAGGGAAGAGGAGAGCGGAGCAGGAGCCACCCGACTTCCCATGTTCTTACGAACAAGCGGTCGGCCTACTAAAAGAATGGGTCAAAAACGGTGACATTGTCCTCCCAGAACCTAGGAAAGTGCCCAATGACGCTGACAAACGCAATCCACGCTATTGCCTCTTTCACGGAAGAGTAGACCATCCTACTAGGGAATGCCGGACTTTTAAGTGGGCGTTCTACAACAAGCAACGCAGTGGAGAAATTGAGGTCGAGGGTGACAATGGTATACAGGACAACCCGCTACCAGAACATGGGGTAGCGGACTTAACCCACGATCCTCGGGAAGGGGAGGAGTGTTTAATGGAGGTAGCTGAGGAAGAAGTATATGCCGTATCCTCTGGCAGTACAACCGAGCAAATAACAGAGACTGTGGCGAAGAAGCCCCTTTTCTCAAACTTCTTTGATGCGTTGGGTTTCGACGCCGCCCAGAGACATTTGGCATCAATATTCCTAACCAGGATAGCAGCCGAGAGAAGATGTAAACGCCTACCGGATAGGAGGTATCCATTGCCCACCAATATTATAACCTTCAGCGAGGAAAATAAAGCTGTGAATAGCGACCATACACGCCCATTGTATCTCACAGCTAAAGTAAAAAAGGACACCTTCAAGCGAGCATTCATTGATACTGGTGCGTCGATCAACTTAATACCCTTGCATATCTTGAAAAGCATTGGCGGAAAAGAGGCGGAGATTAAGAAATTCCAAACGAGGATCCAAGGTTTTGGCGGCTTGAGCCAGCATACGATCGGGACGATCAACCTCGAAGTCAAGGTTGGCCCAATCAACGCAATCGAGCCCTTTCATGTAATGGATGTCAACACAGCATACCACATCTTGCTAGGGAGGCCATGGCTACACAAACATGGAGTAGTGTCGTCCACTTATCATCAATGCGTCAAATTTATCCTCAAAGGAAAACAGAAGAGAGTCAGATCCACTGAGAATCCCTTCTCTGCTGACGAGGCGTGATATGCAGAAGCAGCCTTCTTTGATGGTCTGAGCGAACTAAACGAAGTGGTGACCCGCATTCATTCTATCCCGATTCCAGATTGGGAGACGACTTACCAACAAGGGAGTACTAGCCAAGGGCGGAAGAAGGACTATGTTGAAACAGACAAGCGACGTTTCCGAAAGGTGTCACGCCCGGATGGGCGTCATGTGTACCGCTTATAGAAATTAGCCGCCCCAACGTCTGAAGTCAGCATTGCCGAAGCAATGGAAACTCTGAGAGTTGAGGATACCCCACACGCCTGGGAAAGAATGACGAAGAACGCGCCTCCGAAGCACGACGAAGCAACACAGAAGGTCAATTTGGGAACCGAGAAAGACCCAAAGTGGATTGAACTCGGGGCAGCCCTGACGGAAACAGAGGTATATGAGCTACACGAATTATTGAAAGAATACAAGGAAGTTTAAGCCTAGTCTTACGAGGATATGCCAGGACTAAACCCCGCCTTGGTTTGTCATGAACTAAAAGTCAACCCAAGAAGTAGGCCCATAAGGCAACCACGAATTTACGTTTCACTACGAAACAAAGGCGCGAATCAAAGCGGAAGTAACAAACCGCTAGAGGCGGGATATATCAAGCCCATACATTACCCAACGTGGTGGCGAACATTGTACCAGTGGAAAAAAAGAACGGGACCATCCGATGTTGCGTGGATTTCCGAGACCTGAATCGTGCTTGCCCCAAAGACGAGTTCCCACTCCCTAACATCGACATGACAGTAGATGCAACATGCGGGTATGACATGTACGCATTCATGGATGGGAATAGCGGTTACAATCAAGTAACGATGAAAGAAAGCGACACATGACCAAGACAAAGCATTCTCCACACCCATATGGAATTTCTACTATGTTGTCATGCCCTTCGGGTTGAAGAATGCCGGGGAGACTTACCAACGAGCGATGACGTCTATCTTTCATGACATGAACCATGAAATCGTTGAGATTTACGTGGATGACCTTGTGATTAAAGCAAAGAAGCGAGAAGAATTCACCCAACATCTTCGTCGAGTCCTTCAGCGGTGTCGAAATTTCAATCTAAAGATGAACCCAGCCAAATGTGTGTTCGGGGTCACCAAGGGAAAATTCTTGGGATACCAAGTCACTAGCAAATTAAGGAATCGAGGTGGACACTGTTAAGTAGGAGGCCATCATATCAATGCCGCCTCCAAAGAACAAACAAGAACTTCAAAAACTAATAGGAAAAGTCTCTTATGTAAGACGCTTCATCCCAGGATTGGCACAGACCCTAAACCACTTCTTCCCAATGCTTAAAAAAGATGCAAAGTTCGCATGGGGAGTAGAACAACAAGAGGCTTTCGATGCAATCAAAAAATGTCTCACCCACCCGCACATCCTACAACCGCCCATCAAAGGAGAACCTCTCTACCTGTATTTGGCACATACCGAAACTGCAATCGGAGTGTTGTTCGCCCAAGATATGGGAGGGACTAATCTCATCCCCATTTATTACCTAAGCAAAACCCTAAAAGATGCCGAGCTTCGGTATATACCAATGGAGAAAGCCCGTTTACCATTAATCCCGGGCAAACATTTAAGATACGCCACTATCTTCTAAAGCACTAGTGTTATGTTGTGGCGGCTAACCCAATTGTCTACCCGACCACTAAGCCGATCCAATCGCAAGCCGGCTCGATGGTCAATGCGATTCCGGAATTCGATTTCACACCAATACGACCCCAAGGAGTCAAGGGATAAGCGATCGCAGACCTTCTAGCGGCTTTCGGGGATCGATACTTCGACATCCATTCCGATCTCCGGGATGAGATCGCTATAGCAGAGGAAATATCGTCTCCAAAATGGAAGATGTCGTTTGATGGCTCCTCCTATGGGAGTCACGGAGGTGCAGGAATCGTTTTTGAATCACCCGAAGGTACACTCAAACCATACGCCTACAAACTTGACTATCCTTGCACCAACAACGCATCGGAGTACGAAAGTTTTCTCATTGGGATGCAAATGGCACTGGAAATGGGAATCCGTGATCTGGACATTACGGGAGACTCGAGGCTTCTTGTAAACCAAATGGAAGGCGACTTCCATGTGAAAGAACCAACTCTGGCGGTCTACCGTGATAAAGCTCAACAGCTAATGCGACGTTTTGACCACATCACCATAGAACATATGGGGCGTCTAGTTAATAAGCATGCATATGCACTAGCAACGATGGCGTCAAACCGCAAATGTCACAGGAGATGAAGAAGTTATCACCATCATCAAGAAAACTTCACCTACGACACTGGAAGAACGAGCCGCTATGGAGGAATTGGATTGGCGACGAGTGATAATAGCAGATCTCAAACGCCCACCTGAAGAAAGACAACTCTTGTGGAAGATGTTAAAAGCTTATACCTTACTTGATGAAGACCTGTACTTCATCACAACTGGAGGCGACTCGCAGATGCCTTGGCCCAAGCGAGATCAAAGAATCATTGGAAGAGATACACTCCCAAACTTGTGGTCATGCCACGTCCATCATGCGCCGCACCGACGAATACAACGAGCGAGTGGTTTTACCGGCCCGATATGGTCGAACAAGCTAAAAAACTCCAAGACAGGTTTGTCTGACCTGCCAAGGCGCCCCCCAAGAGGCAGAAGTCTGTGTCGCCGAAGAGGACTCAGAGGATTGGCGAGAACCATACATCGATTACATAGCGAACGGCATACTACCAAGCGATAAAAAGGCCGCTCTTCGTTTAATCAAGAAGTCCGGGAGATACTTTGTCCTTGATCGCAAACTATTCCGCAAAAGCTTTAACCAACAAACCCCGACATGTCCTGGATAAAGCGGAAGCCCTTAAAGTTATGGATCTAACTCATGATGGCGAACACCAAGGGAAAGCTAGGTTGTTTGCGCAAATTTACGTAAGTCGGCTACATCGGCCTACGATGGAAAGCGAAACAAGCAGAGTATGTCCGGAAATGTGAACAATGTCGATTCATGGAAACCCGATACATGCCCCGCATACCACACCGCACAACGTAGCCGCTCCTCGGCCCTTCCACACTTGGGGATTGGACATCATTGGACCCATCACACCGAAGTCCTCTAAGCAACACGAGTACATCATAACAAGCTACGAGTGTTTTACTAAGTGGGTAGAGGCAATTCCGTTAAAAAACACGATGGTGCCACCATCGCTTTCATTAAAGAAAATATTATCACACGTTTTGGAATACCTATGTGCATCGTGTCCGATAATGGTACACCCTTCGTTAATAGCGATGTCAAGGACTTGCTAGCGTCCTTCCATATTAAGCGCAAGACGTCTACTCCTTACTACCCAAAAGGGAACGGGCAAGCCGAAGCTACCAACAAAATCTTGCTTCGAATTCTCAGTCGAAGTTTATATGATAATAAAAGACTATGGCATGAAGAATTACCCATGGCACTCTGGGCGTATCGTACCGCAAAAAGATCCTCCACCGGAGCCGCACCCTATAATCTAGTCTATGGATAAGATGTTGTTCTACCACCAGAAATCGTCATTGTATCCGCCCGAGTCATTGCAGCAAGTGGCCTTCAACCCGAAGATAGCAAACGGTTCCAAGTGTTGGACACAATTGAAGAAAAGCGAGATATTGCACACGCACATGCTGAGAAATACCGTGCACGAATGGCCCGAGCTTACAACCAAAAGGTTAAACCAAGGAGCTTTAGTGTAGGCGACCTGGTCCTCGCTATTTCACATCATGTTCCTCGAAATGAGAGTCTTTGGAAAATTTACACCCAACCGGGAAGGCCCATTCAGAGTTACCGAAGCGGCTGATAATGGCTACTAGATTGAGCAGGCAGACGGCACGCCCGTAAAGGGGAAGCCCAACGACAAAATCAATGGGAAGTGGCTAAAAACCTTCTACATGTAATCAACTTGACCATATGAATAAAGCGTGTTTCGACTCTCCAGTGCGTACTAAACAAATCCTCAATGCGCCCACTCTTTGGGACATGAGTGTCTAAATCCTCAATGCGCCCACTCTTTGGGACATGAGTGTCTAAATCCTCAATGCGCCCACTCTTTGGGACATGAGTGTCTAAATCCTCAATGCCCCCACTCTTTGGGACATGAGTGCCTAAATCCTCAATGCGCCCACTCTTTGGGACATGAGTGCCTAAATCCTCAATGCGCCCACTCTTTGGGACATGAGTGTCTAAATCCTCAATGCGCCCACTCTTTGGGACATGAGTGTCTAAATCCTCAATGCGCCCACTCTTTGGGACATGAGTGCCTAAATCCTCAATGCGCCCACTCTCTGGGACATGAGTGCCTAAATCCTCAATGCACCCACTCTCTGGGACATGAGTGCCTAAATCCTCAATGCACCCACTCTCTGGGACATGAGTGCCTAAATCCTCAATGCACCCACTCTCTGGGACATGATTTCTTAAATCCTAATGCGCCCACTCTTTGGGACATGAATACCCAGGGCGTCCTGGGTACCGTAAAAAAAAAAAAAAAGAGGTAGAGAACACATTTGCCTCTCCAAAACAAGGAAAGGCCCTGGCGTTCCCATTAGCACATGCGCCCTTGATAAAGTTTCCATTTATGGAAATTGCAAAAAAAAAAAAAGGAGAAGGGGAGAGCACATTTTCCTCTCCCAACAAGGAAAGGCCCTAGCGTTCCCAACATCACAGGCGCCTTTGATAAAAGTTTCCATTCATGGAAATTGCAAAAAAAAAAAAAAAAAAAAAAAAGAAGGGGAGAGCACATTTGCTTCACCCAACAAGGAAAGGCCCTGGCGTTCCCAACAAAGACAAAGCGCCCTTGATAAAAGTTTCCATTCATGGAAATTGCAAAAAAAAAAAAGAGGTAGAGAACGCATTTGCCTCTCCCAAACAAGGAAATGCCCTGGCGTTCCCATTAGCATAGGCGCCCTGGATAAAGTTTCCATTCAAGAAAATTGCAAAAAAAAAAAAAAAAAAAAAAAAAAAAAAAAAAAAAAAAGAGAGAGAAGGGGAGAGCACATTTTCCTCTCCAAACAAGGAAAGGCCCTGGCATTCCCAACAACACAGGCGCCCTTGATAAAAGTTTCCATTCATGGAAATTGCAAAAAAAAAAAAAAAAAAAAAAAAAAAAAAAGAGGGAACACATTTTCCTCTCCCAACAAGGAAAGGCCTGGCGTTCCCAACAGCAGAGGCGCCCTTGATAAAAGTTTCCATTCATGGAAATTGCAAAAAAAAAAAGAGAAGGGGAGAGCACATTTGCTTCTCCCAACAAGGAAAGGCCCTGGCGTTCCTAACACCACAGGCGCCCTTGATAAAAGTTTCCATTCATGGAAACTGCAAAAAAAAAAGAAAGGGAGAGCACATTTGCCTCTCCCAAACAAGGAAATGCCCTGGCGTTCCCAATAGCACAGGCGACCTTGATAAAAGTTTCCATTCATGGAAACTGCAAAAAAAAGAAGGGGGGGAGAGAAGAAAAGAAAGAAGAGGGTAAACATCTTTCAAAATATTAAATGACATTCACAAATGATAGAATCGCCTAAGAGGTTACATCCAGAAGAAACTGAGCATCACTAATAACACCGTCTAAGATGCCAATAAACATATGCCCATGACATTCACAAATGACAGAGTCGCCTAAGAGGTTACATCCAGAAGAGACTCAGCATCACTAACAGCACCGTCTAAGATGCCAGTAAGCATATGCGCACGTACATAATCATTATAACTATTATTCACCTGCTCAAAACACAACTGTCGTCGCTCTAAAAAAAGAAGTGTTGCCGAAATGACATTGACAATAGCTTCTTGCAGTTCCCGTTCATACCCCGCCAAGAAACGAGAGTAAAGTCTATGCTTTTCTACAAAATATTCAAACATTACATGTGCCGCTTTAGCCATATGCTCAAGGCGCCCAACCTCCAATAACAAATCTTCTCGAGTCATCACTGCTAACCTAAAGAGGGGTTTGAGAGAAAAATAAATCGATAAAAAAAAAAAACATCACACCAAAGCCCATTTAAAGAGGGTGTAAGGGACCCACTAGCAATCAATTTTGCAAACAAGCTAATAAAGCCCAATATTTTGCAATCTCCTCCTCCACCATAGACAAACTACCGCAAGCTCCACGCATCGCTTCGTGTGCATTTGCACGGCAACCCCTGACTCAATAAAAACGACGCTCCACCTTACCAAAGGAGACTTGTGAAATGACCCCTTTCTGCCATGTAGTAAGTATCAGCACATTCTGACCAATCTAAACGCGCCTCGCCCAAAGCCCCCTTACATTTCTGTAGCTCTTGGACACATTCCTCCTTGATTCCAATCAAGCGTTGAATCTCCTGCTTATAAACCTCCTTCAAGGGGTGCTGAGGCGTGGCAACCAAGGCCAAAACCCACTCTTTAACAGGGTGAGCAGCAGACATCAAGAAAGAAAGAAAGAGAGGAGCCTAAGAGAATGAAAAATAATCGAACATGACATATATATATATATATATACACACACTGGCCAAAAGCCACATGTCTTAAGAATTCTCGACACGTGTATGAGTAACGAGCTCAGCCGTTTTCATGTTTATTTTGTATTTGTTTTGCAGGGCAGGTGGTAACCGTTTTCAAACCCTTTAGACAGTACAAATAAGTATATATAAGTTCATAATGACCGAATGTTGGTTGCGGCGTTGTGGCTTCCACTCTTTAGAGGTGCATCTCATAAATAAAAGGTTAAAGGTAAGTCATGTTTTGTCTTTCATGTTTATTTTGTATTTGTTTTTGCATTAAAATGAATATTCCACTATTTATGCTCCGGATGTCCACATATTGAATTTTCTGATGTGTACACATCGGGTGATTACACCAATTTTTTGTTTGGGGCGTAACAAATGTTACGGAAAACATAAAACAAGGTTTGACTCGTTCTTAAATTTAAATAGGGTATAATGTTTTCATAGATTCAAACGATGAGGTACAAAAATAAATAAATAATGTAACTCGTCTTGGAAAGCCGATTTGACACAAATACGGTGACATTTTTTATGAAAAGCGAGTAGGAGGTATACCCTTGTTAGCACGCTACGACTCATCTTGTAAATAAAATACTAGATTAGATTAAAGGTAAGTCATGTTTTGTCTTTCATGTTTATTTTGTATTTGTTTTTTGCGGGCGGTGTGGTAACCGTTTTCGAACCCTTTAGACAGTACAAATAAGTATATATAAGTTCATAATGACCGAATGTTGGTTGCGGCGTAATGGCTTCCACTCTTTAGAGGTGCATCTTGTAAATAAAAGGTTAAAGATAAGTCATGTTTTGTCTTTCATGTTTATTTTGTATTTGTTTTTGCATTAAAAGGAATATTCCACTATTTATGCTCCGGATGTCCACATATTGAATTTTCTGATATGTACACATCTGGTGATTACACCAATTTTTTGTTTGGGGCGTAACCAATGTTGAGAAAACATAAAACACGGTTTGACTCGTTCTTAAATTTAAATAGGGTATAATATTTTCACAGATTCTAACGATGAGGTACAAAAATAAATAAATAATGTAACTCACCTTGGAAAGTTGATTTGACACAGATACGGTGCATTTTTTGTGAAAAGCGAGTAGGAGGGATACCCTTGTTAGCACGCTACGACTTATCTTGTAAATAAAATACTAGAAAAGATTAAAGGTAAGTCATGTTTTGTCTTTCATGTTTATTAAAAAAAAAAAATTTGCAGGGCAGGTGGTAATCGTTTTCAAACCCTTTAAACAGTACAAATAAGTATATATAAGTTCATAGTGGCTGAAAGTCGATTACGACATTGTGGCTTCTACTCTTTAGAGGCACACGCTAGTGCAAGGAGGATAGGGCTTCGAATCTCTACGATTTATCTTTTTCTTTTTATTTCCTTAAAAAGGAATTTTCCACTATTTATGCTTCGAATGTCCACATATTGAATTTCTTGATGTGTACACATTAGGTGATCACACAAAATTTTTTTGGGGCGTAACCAAAATTGAGGAAACGTAAAGCACGACATGACTCTTTCTTAAATTTAAATAAGGTATGATGTTTTTTATCAAATCTAATGATGAGGTACAAAAACAAAAAAGTAATATAACTAGCCTTGGGAAGCTTATTTGACACGAAAAGACCAAATTTCTTGCAAATGGCGAGTTGGAGGTATACATTGTTAGCACGTTACGACTCATCTTGTAAAAAAAATACTAGAAAAAGTTGAAAGGTAACTCATGTTTCGTTTTTCATGTTTATTTTGTATTTTTTTTTCCAGAGCTGGTGATAACCAGTTAAATATGCTTATTCTCCACCTAAATATGCTTATGTAAGCAAGTGTTGCTTATGTAAGCAAGTGTTGCTCGTTACACGATCTTACAAAATCCGTATGGCTTCTTGAGGTTACTCGGGACTCACTGCACACAAGTTGTTCAAAATATTTCCATTTCCACAAGTTTCCAATTTCTGTAAAGAACTCCTTAGATCACAAATTCTGTTTGACGCTAGGAATGTATCTGCCGTACACAAATTTCTTACGTTCTCAACATTGGTATGTGAATCATTTCCGTTCTCAGTATTAGTATGTAAATCATTTCCGAAGGAAATATGGTGGGAGACTGGAGAGGCTATATTGATGACCTACGATATGAGGCTAGCCCCAATCGTGGTCCAAGATTCAAGCAGAATCTTGGTTCCACGTCACCAAAACACCTCGTCCGGCGCGGTGGGGAACCCAAGATCCCGGATGAAACGCAGTTCGAACCTACGTGCAACGCAGCTTTGAAATCAAGGTCTCATAGGGAAACTCACAAAACGCAGATTTCAACATGCGTATTGACCTTGTTGACCGTCAACACGCAGGTTTGAACTTGCGTTTCATAGAGAACCCTAAAACTTACGTAGTTTCCGACCCAAGCCTTCTTCTCTTTTCTTTCTTCCTCTCTTGTTCTTCAACCTCACCTCCCTCCTCATGGTTTGATTGAAAAAAAAAATTGTGTTTAAGGCGCGGAAAATTTACAAGGGTTTGATCTAGAAGTTTAGGAAATCGATTGGTGGTATTTTTGTGAGATTTCATCATAAAAATCCATACTAGGTAAGTAATTTTTTTTTTGGTTTAGTTGTTTTATGATTCTTGATTTTAGTTATAAATGGATTGATTTAGGTGTTATTGGATGCATAATCTTGATTATGTTGATATTGCGATTGTATGTATAATTTTTGTATTGATTTCAAAAAATTAAAATGTGAGTTAGGGTTTTTGCTATTTGTGGTTAATTTTGGTGAAACATAAAACAATGATTGATTCTTAATTTGATGGATTGAATTAGTTGTGTTTATGGTTGGTATAATGTATTTGAAATTTGTAATTTGATAAGGGTGAAATGGATGTTGTTAATATGATTTTGTTAATTTAATGTTGTTAATATGAAATGGATGTTGTTAATATAATGGATGGTTTTAATATGATGTAGTTTAGGTTGAGATGAATATATGGGTGAAATTGATGTTGTTAATATGATTTTGTTGGAGATTGATGTTGTTAATATGATGTAGTTGAGGTTGAGATGAATATATGGGTGAAATTGAGGTTGTTAATGTGATGTAGTTGAGGTTGAGATGAATATATGCGTCTGGAAGAATATTCCCTGAATTTTTTTTCTATAAGCAGGTTGTAACTGCATTTTTGGCTTTTTTCACACGCAGTTTGAAACTGCGTACCTTGGGTAGATCCAACTTGGATCCAAGCAGAACGCAGCACTCGTTCTGGATTACACACACTATTCACGGATAAACGACTGTTCTACAGTGCCCAATCTTGGATGTTGGACATGATTGGGGCTAGCCTGAAGCGAGAATGCTTTCCTCCTGTCCCCAATTACTCACTCATGTCCCCCACCTCATACAACACGTATAAATGGGTCCAACGAAAAATCAATAATCATGTCTAGGCTAGTGGTTGTAGTAGGGTAATAGCACGTGAGGCCAAAATAAAAAAACAAACCTCTGGCTCTTAGGCATGCATGTGATGTGACTACACCACTATTGTCAGTCTGTTCTTTAATTACAACAAAAAGTGCCAATTGGACCACCACCCTGTTAGGGGAACAAACATCAAATCAAGTTTGTTATTTTTTCGATGCATTTATAATTTTTTATTAAAATAAAATATATACTTTTTTATTTATTTTTATGGTGCAGTAGCTCCTTTCTCTCTCTTCTATTTCATTGACACGCTTTTTCTTTTAATTCTATTTACTGGTTCACTATAAAAAAAACCTTAAAGATAAGAATACATGGACTAATTATGTCCATACAATTCAACTACAAAAAATATACCATGTGCACAACTTCTGTTCACATCACCAAACTAGACTGCATTCCCATATGCAGGTAAATTGGCTGTTTGAACAACACCTATGCACATGCACATGCACATTTCATCTCATCACTCAACATGGTTTGGTTAACTTAACCAAAAGGGTGAAAAAGAAACAAAAAATTATGACTAGAAACTCCTCCAACCTGATCGGTAGGGATCCACCTGCCATATCACAGGGCATGGGGTTATATTCGAAATCTAGTTTAGACTACAGAAGCACCAATAAGTGACTGCACCCAAAACCAAAATGTGAACAAAAAGCAAACGAAGGGGAGAAATCACTATATCCATAGGTTGAAGGTCTACCACCGCAACACCAGGCTCTCCATGATGAAATATGAATACACATTACAAATTTACACAAAAAATAGTATAATACATAGTGTCAAATGTAATTGGTTACCAATACAGGTCAACAAACAAACAAGATATGTCATGACATAAGCATACTGATATCTTTAACTTGATTAAGCAGTGAATATTTTGAAGGTTATATGTAAACTGGACGAGTACAAGATAAGAAAATCGTATGGCTAAGATAATCAAACTTTATGGCCTTAGCCTCTTATGACTACAGAAGCACTAATAAGTCACTGCACCCAGGAACCAATTTATTTAAAATTAAATCCTCTTTGGCAATAAATTGTTCAACCCTTAAAGCATTAATCTTCTAAAAAGCTTCATCATAAACTGAAACTACCAGAAATAAGAGAATCTACCTACGGACGATGAGTCCAATGACAACTGATTCTCCAATCCGCGCATGTTCGACCATCTCCAAGACACCGAAGAATATGCTACAAAAAGTAAATATACAAGGAAAGTTGAAAACAAAAACCAATAGAGATGATGGGTTGGTTTACTTACAGGAAAGCCATGGTGCTTGTTGGTTCTCAAGTAACATAAAAACTAGATCCGCAACTTTAACAACACGAGGGAAGTAAGTAACCTTGCACATGTACAAGCTAGGTCGATTATGGTTTTCAAATCTACATGGAAGGCATTGGTGCAAAGAGGACTACAAGACCAACCTTTTGACTTCTACACGCTTCTATTACAGGCATTGTTCGCATTTGGTTTTTAGGTTTTGAGTCAAGTTAAGACATTCTCCTCAAAGAGGCATGTTCTTCATGCAGACCTCATTGAAAGCATCACCAACAGCCTGCAATATAAAAACAACTTGAAATTGTTGGTCTATCTCCTAACAAAGATATATGAAAGCGAGAAATTTGTAATTAAGTTGGTCTATCTTTATTTAAAATTGTTGGTTTATCAATTTAGAAGCTTCAAATTATGTGTAATTTGCAATGATACAAAGTGAAACCGTCATCCGCATTGAACCCCAAAGACAAGAAGCAACACCAAGTAGAGCATACCAAATAATTACACCAAGATTATGTGATAGAATCACGAGGCCTGCCATAATAACATAAAGTTTCTTATTATGTTCTGCAGGTTATCTTCATAACCTTAGGTTGTGCAGGGGATCTTCACATTCAGTGGCTGTGCAGGATATCTTCACATAGCCACTGTAGGTGAAGATCCCCTGCACAACCTAAGGTTATGAAGATAACCTGCACAACATAAAAAGAAACAGAAAGTCCTCTGTATATATTATTAGTTAGCTGTTAGAGAATTGAATTCGTAACCATCAAAGTTAGCATTTAGTTATATGAGTTCATACTTGTAGATTGTAGCCACCTCAAGATTAGATGATATTTTGTCGACCCGCCCTGAAATTATTGAAATGTGAAGGAAACTTTAGGTTGGGGACCACAAATGGGAATGAAGACATGTACTGAATATATACATTTCAACATTCTGAAACAGAAGAAGGCACAAGATCAAGTACATCAAGAACCCAACATATACATAACTCTATTATATGTAAGATATAGTTATAGTCTTACAATATAACTTAGATTCCAAATACCAATTGTGTTATTCGAATTTGTTCGTCTTACAATGAGTATCTTAATAAAGGTAGCCTAACAGTCGGTAAAGTGCACTTTTAGTATTTGGATGAAATTGGAAAAAAAATCCTCCAGATTTTACACTTGTTATTGTGAAGTGCATTAAGCAGTAAGATACACATGTGTCAGTCCATTAGAGTTAAGCAATGTATGAATGAATGAATCTAGTCATGCTATCTGAACAAACACTTCTATAACACTTGGAAGGCTAAACATACTTAGTTTCAAACTACAAGTAGTATCATAATTGGGGTGCGCATACTTGTCCAAGAAGAAAAATGCTTACTTGTCCAAGCAGAGAAGCAATACATGCACCTGTATGGACAAGAAGACCTTCTTTGCCTAGTGCAAATCCACCTCCAACGGGGACATTGGACGAGATTCTGTCCGCACAAGTTCAAATTAAATTCCAACTGAGACTCTAATAACATGCCCACATTCGAGATATACTCAGCGCACATACAAACAGATCCAAATTGTATAACACCGAAATATATCCAAAAATGGAATACCCGTAACATCCCAAAATTAGAAACATGCAAATTTAGGACACAACTCACCTTGTAAAAGATCCACCAACCCAAACGAAACGTGCTGGAATTGAATTAACACCCGAAGCGGCTCCATTCGATGATTCCGACATAGAATCTGCTCCCAAAGAGTACATTATTTCAGCCTAATTTCAATTCATTATATACAAATTTCTTAAACCAACAACAAACTGAAGTAGGAGAATGGGAACAATGTGAACATGAACGCAAGTAATAGATATAGCTTGGCAAGAAGAAAATGAAACCCTTCCAGTGATGAGTCCACCCATCAAGCTTAAAAAGCTGTATGGTTGTTTATGTACATGATTTCACCGAAATTTCCTCACGCATTCTTATGCAATATTCCTCGAGATAATGGGAACATTATCTCCATTCAGGTCTGTGGTTGGCGCAGCCTCTATGGCCAAAGAATGGACTTGGCCAGCATAATCTTTATGTAAGATTACCTGACCAGCATACAACTGTAGAAACACAAATAACCATACTTACAGAAATAAAATTAGTCCCAAAAAGGAACCAAACCCAAATGCACATCAAGAGTTCTACAGAGAGTAACAGCAAAAGACCTTCGCATTCACTAAGCATATTTAATCTACAGACACCACATAATAAAATAAAATAAAAACATATCTGTAAGCACATTTGTAGGAATCATATAATGCCAAGAGGCCTTTTTATTGCTGTTTAGATTATCATCAGTCTAACAGATGAAATTTCTCAACTGCTGCATAATAGTGTTAACACATCGAGATTGCCTTTTCAGGATTAGCAGAAAATGCCCAGCTTGAAGAATTTATGCGACTTACCTTTACTGATCTAACAAAAGGAGGTCTTGATCAATGCACGCTAACTAAACTTAAAGCCAATTTACATATATTTTATCTGCAAAGCGAATTAAAACGTAAATTTTGAGGATCCTACTATAAATTAGAGACGGTTATGAACATATGAACCAATAATTTACCTCCAGGACAAATGTATATACCTCACTTTCCCATTACTAGCCCAGGGTAATCCTAGATGCAATGCAATTAGTTCCCAAATTCTCCTACTTTAGAGGAACATAATCAAAACTTTTTGAAAATCAAATTTGAAGGCATAAGACAATTAGTTCCTTCAGGCATTTTATCAAACAGTAACTGAGCGATAATGTTTTCTTATCTTTTGACAGAAAAGATCACAATTGATTAAAAGGAGTCACAAAAACAAAAATCATCTCAGGCATCTCTTAGAACAATGAAACCCATATACACAAATACCAAACCGAGTCATAGAAATGAAAGTAGAGAAATGTGAAGAACATTACCTTATTAAACTTCTCTGCTATACCTTATGAAACTCCATTGATGGCCAATAATTTCAATTGTCGCAAAAATCTCAATCCTCCTACCAATTACTCATAAAGGAACCACATTTGAACATCAAAATCCCAAACCCAGGTTTTGATTTTCCTTCCAAGACCATCTACAAATGAGCAGAGGATTTATTGGCCAACCTCCTTATATGTGGAAACAAATAACCCAAACTTTCAACAATAAATCCTCAATTAAACTCAACCCCTAAGTTCAATTTTCGCTCAAACAGAAAAGAAGAAGAAGAGATTTTAAGGAAATTGATAGATTCTATTCCATAAGGTAAGAGAATCAAAACCTTACATAATAAGACAGAAAAATAAAAAACTGATCATGAATAGATTCTACTCAATATTTTGATTTCAGTTGCACATCAGTTTATGGGGGTAGTAGCTCCTCTCTTCCGCTTCTATTTCCATTAACACATTTTTCTTTCTTTTAATTGATTGATTACATTCTTTTCTATTTACTAGGTCAGTCCTTAAAGATAAGAAGACACCTGGACTAATTATGTCCATACAATTCTACTACATGAAACGGACTATCTGAACAGAACTTATGCACATGACAAACTATACTGCATATCCATATGCAGGTAAATTGGTTGTCTGAACAACACTTATACACATGACCAAACTATACTACATATCCATATGCAGGTAAATTGGCTGTCTGAACAACACTTGTGCACATGCACATTTTACTCAACATGGTTGTTCAACCACTTTACACTTGGTTAACTTTGCCAGAATGATGAAAAAGAAACAAAAAATTCTGCGACTACAAACTTCTCTAACCTGATCGGTATGGATCCACCTGCCATATCACAGGACATGGGGCTATGTTCGAAATCTAGTTTAGACTACAGAAGCACCAATAAGTGACTGCACCCAAAACCAAAATGTGAACAAAAAGCAAACGAAGGGGATGTAATCTGATTTTTTTTTGAATAGAAGGATGCAATCTCATTAACACCACATTATATATACATATATAAGTTCCCTAACAACTAACAACATCCAAATGTGCCCTACTTGCTATACAGAAAATGTGGTTGAAAGTCTTTACATCGGTTCCCATCTTCTTCTCTCCAACCTTAAACAAAGATTTGGTGGCCCAAACTACAAGTTTAGATGAATATTGTCGCTCATTACCCAAAATAGACATAGAATCAGTAGCAGCTTGAGTAACCGCAGAGGAAACTAGCTGTGATAGGGAAGCTGTATATGCTCCTCCATATGAAGTGCTTGATGGACGAATGCTTTGCATGTTATACAGAAACCGCTGGTAATGAGCATTCAACAGTAAATTATGAGCACAGGGTCATGACCAGCCAGAACGGATGCTTACTCAGAAGAGGCCTTCCAGTTCACTTCAAGAATGCATTAGTTGTCGGAAGGAATGCGAAAAGATATGTTGTTTGGGCGGAATCAGAAAGCTATAACCTAATTTGGCAAACTGTCCTTCTCTAAACCATTTCTGAAGTTGTCAAGAATATGAGGAGTATCCAAACTTATGCAGCAACCAGAATACTAAAAACCAATTCTGAGATGATAACTAGATATTAAAAAGGTGACTATCAATGCCAGGTGAATCTTCAGGCGAGTTAAAATTTATGTTAGAAGACAAGTACAATGACGGTTATATCTAAAGCGAGAAAACTAATTGGCTATTTAGCATAGAAGTAAAAATGAGGACAAAGTAACTTACGTATTGAAAAGATAGTCCACTTCATTGAACAAGAAAATAAGCAAAAGCCCCAGTGGCAAAGAGAGAGTGTCGTTCAGTAAGACCATCGTAGTAAACGATTCAAAAGTCATTCAAATATAGAGTGTCGTTAATTGCCGTATCCATGAGTCAACTGGAGATCACAATTAGTAAAAATCGCAAAAAGAACGGAAATCACAATTAGTAAAAACAGTGCAGCAGCTAATTTAGAACCAGGTTAGTATTTCAGGAAATCTGGAGACAACAAATTATCAATGCACGAACAGTACAAACAAAACCTAGGATGTTTACAAGAATAAAAGTCATTAAACTAAAAATCAGCTAATTTAGAGACATTTTTAAGTTACAGTTGTAAGATTGGATCAGTTTTACAAGAACAAGATATCCAAATAGATAATAGGAAATGAAATTAATAACTATAACAAATCAAAGTACAAAGGAAATGTTTTAAAGGTCGAACTCACGGTCTCATTTTTGCGGGACTTGTTCCATTAGCACCACCACCAACCAAAATGCTTTTGGTCTTAACATTTGAGGTAAATTTGGACCAACAAGTAACACAAGCCAAGGTAAACTTGCAAGGAATTTAAAGGGTATAAAACAAATATACTCATAATAAGTGAAGCTACTAGTCTATTACAACTGGTGTTGGCACAAAAGTAATACAATCTCAAAATGGAAACAGGCTGTCGACAAAATAATAATAAGACAGCTTTGGGGATGAAAACCGAAAGGCAACACATCCAGTTAAACATTAAGCAAAAATTTATCTCTAAATTGAGATGGGGCTACTAAGTCCTATATAAAATTTAATGACTCTTGTTCAATCTGCTCTGGTAGAAATTTAACCTCAATGAAATTCTTGCACCAGCCTGGCCTAAGGGCTAAGCCCCAACTGGTGTACTGAAATAGTCAACATTTCATAGTAAGTTTTAGTAAGGTAGCTAGATTATGCATGTGTGGATCTGGTGATTTTTCAACCTTAACAGAGTTGAACTGGCATAATATCTGCTATACCAAGTGTAAACACATCTCCGTATTCCCACCACGTGTGCTGCACAAAACAGAAAATATGAGTTGAGTTCAGCGCAGTACAAACTCAACGTTCTTCAGATCTGTTAAAAATAGGATAACCCTGTCTCAGAGAGTACCTTTCTTGACCTGGAAACAACACCTGCGGCTGCTGCAGCGAGTTCATGTGCTTCCATTCACAGTTCTGAAATGAGCCATTTACGAGTCATTCATAGGCAGATGATTAGGTCAACGGGCACATCCACAGGTATTGGGGCTGGTAAAAAGTAAAAGATAGTTACCTCTTATTGTTGCGCGCTTGTCATTGTGAAATTTTTTGGGATCTTCCAGGGCATCAGTGAGAAGTTGCAGAAAGTATTCATCTGGGATTCCCCCGTAACTAAGTACTTTGACAAATATGTCCTCTTAGTTCAACCATTAGGTTCATATTACTTTGCAAAATTTCCCCAACACCCGAGCACAAAAGACAATAATTAAAGACAGTAACCCTGCTTGGATGCCGATTACTACATGCAACTCCCATCCAGTTACAACAGTGAGATGACTCATTCCACGAACTTAGTGCTCCGGATGGGTCGCTGCTTAATTATCTGATTTAAAAAGAAAGTAAAGCATATGGATCAGTTTCATCAATGAGATACTGTGATATAGGTAAGAAATTCAAAGAAAGTACAGCAAGCGTGACACAAATGACTGATATGAAGCTCATCTTATTAAACACCATTAATTTGTGTTCAAGATAAATAAAAATTTTTACGAGAGAGTCGGATGATATATCTCAGGTATACATTGAGCGTTCTTATATAGAGAGACCATTCACATCAACAAATACAAATCGTATTACAAGTAGATTAAGAATTTAAGAGTCAAGCAAGACTTGACTAAACAAACCCAAAACAAAAACGATACAGACAAAAACAAAACGTCACAATGTTCCTCTACATGAAAATATCTCTCGACCATGCAGTTAGCTTAGAGTCGAGCAAGACTTGTAAGTGTAAACAAAAGAGAACAAAATGTCACAAAATTACTCTACAAGGAGATACTTCATAAACCACACAATTTTCCAAACAAAATTTTCAATGCGACATGGGAATCAATCTTCTGCCCCAGTGAGCACGACGTGGAATGTTTTCCCAGTCAACAATGTAATGAATTCTGACACTTTACAGAGGATATTCCTATATGGCACGATCAACTAAGATAAGATTTGCTGAAGATAATTAACACGAAGATGAACCCAACAAAGATCATAAAAACCAAGACCCAAAAAATCCTAACATTGAAACAGAACAAACCCTTAAGATTTCTAGTAGATCTCAACGTAGTAAATGTATGACGCTGCTATTCAAGACAAATCACCCTTCGCATTACCCAGTTTCTCAGTACAATGTCTTTGATCTTCGGATTGGAAAATCACGAAATAAATAATGAGTTCTAATTTTAATGTGAAGTGAAGAAGCTTACATTTCCACTTGATGTCTCTGAGAGCTGCCAGTACACGCATTGGGTAGATTGACTTAGCCATCTATCAAGGAAACAACAATACCACTTGCTGCACTTGAGTGAACCGACACTTGGCTTAGAAAATATAATTACAGTAAGCAATTAGTCCCACATGCCCCATGTTTATAATCCCACTCAATATGTGGTACAGCAATTTTCCATGTCAGTGCTAATTTGAGCTGATCAGTGATGTACAATAGCATCCACCTTAAAACCATTTTAATATGACACCTTCAATGCAGTTCAAAGCAACTTCAATCCGCCTTAAAGACATGTTTAAGGTGGGTGTTGTTATGACCCTGTATCAGACCCTTAAAACTCATTTACCACGTATTCTTTGAGGTCACTCCGTCCATTTTCCTGCTCCATGTTACGTAACGTCATGAAATCAGGCATCAGGGTCTCTCACCGATGCTTTCCGTTTAGTTTGATAAGATGAGAACTCGTGGTGATGCCACTGCCCCCTTTGTTTTTCAATGTCTCTGCAGGTAACCGAACAGTTAGTTGAAAATTTAACCAAACAATGAAGAACCAACAAGCATTCATATGCATCCATTCATGCACAAACCAGTAGTTCACAAAGATAGTAACATAAATATCGTCATACAAACCAATGCTAGAAAAACTAATATCACTTGTCCAAAACAGCAGAAACGTAATCTAAAAGAAACTACAGTAGTTGTCCAAAAACATCAAAATGTGAACTATAGTACTGGTCCAAAATCAAACTAAAACTAAAGATTGAAACTTTATGAATCGTACATTATCAGAAATCTGAAATTGTTTATCCATGGGTTTATAACATACCCAAGATATTAAAATCCACCAGTAACTCCTCTAAATTATTCAATTGCAAATATCAAGAACAAGAAAAACCCGCAAAGCAAACACCACACCGTAGGAACCCATAAAACAAAAATTGATAAAAGAATTCCATACCAACAAATCTCTCTGCAACATGTCATCAAACATTTGCATAGCATTACTTCAATTTCAAAATTTCAACCAAAAATTGATAACATAATTCCATACCAACAAATCTCCACCAAACCAATTCTTAAATTATGACCATCAACAATTCTACCCGTTTTTTCATTAACCTGATTAGTACAACTCTTAACTAAGAAATGATATGTAGGATAATCA
This sequence comes from Papaver armeniacum, assembly GCA_023531295.1. Lineage (NCBI taxonomy): Eukaryota > Viridiplantae > Streptophyta > Magnoliopsida > Ranunculales > Papaveraceae > Papaver > Papaver armeniacum. The sequence continues at coordinate 398,293 of JAJJWW010015173.1, forward strand.
GGTAATTCCATTTTCAAGCAATTTCTATGTATACTTTGATGCATGAATTTTCAACCTCAGAATGAAAATCATCAGTGTGATCCACAACAAATTCAACTTTAATCAGTTACACTTGCTTGACTATTGGTTAGATCTGAATTTCCACATACAAATTTCGGGAAAAAAACGCAAATACCTGTCGTCTTCTTCTCTACCAGCAACAACCAACAAGTACTTTGTTTTTCGATTATCACATGGATGGGAAAAAAGAAGAATTGAGGATAAGGAATTTTGACCTAGAAAGATGAACTGAAAATTGGGATTTGATCTACAAAGATGAACGAAAAAGGAGATTCTTACATAACAACTATAAAGATCCCTTTTAATTCTCAATCACAAACTTCATTGGAAGAAGAAGATGGGGTTGGGTTTGCTCCATGGAGGAAGAAAAATTGCTCTATAGGAGAGTTGAAAATGAAGAAATAGAAGTGATTATGAAGATGAGGTAAATCAAAGATCATCTGGTTATCAAAGTTGATTAGTAATAAATTACTGTTCACTATTAATCTAATAATTCTTCTTTAATCCTGTATAATTCTTGTATAATCCTATAATTTTTGTACAATACGGTATAATCTTTCTATAATTGGGCCAACCGAGCGAAGCGAGGGAGGACCTTTATATGGTCACTTTTTTGTAAATCTAAGTGATCAATTACCACAAAAAGATTGAGAAATGGTCCATGATTTAAAAACCAAAAAATGTCCCTCCCTTTTAATCCAATTACTATAACTCCTTATGTATCCTATCTTTTCAGGGATATAATTGGAAAGCAAACTTTAATATAACATATCTAAAAATCCTTGCCTTGAAATTTTACAAATTTTATCTCGTTGGAAAGGTTATAAAAAACTCTATGCAACAAGTACAAACAACAATATCAAATTTAGAGTTTTTACGAAAAATTTGGAGGTGTTTTATCATTTTTAGCACAATTTTAGAAAATTAAATGTATATCCATTATGCAAACCACCACAAAGGATACATAATACTTTACATAGCAAAATTTTGGTTTATGCATCAACTAATTTTCCGTTGCAATTAATAAAACGATGTACTCCCTCCGTTTCAAGAAAAATGATACTTTCATTTTAGGTATAATTCTCGAAAATTGAATGCATAACCCTTATGCAAACCACCACAAAGGATGCATAACACATCATGCAACCATATTTTGGTTTATGGATCGACTAATTTTCCGCTTTAGAAAAAGTGATACTTTCACATCCCGCTTCAGGAAAAGTGATACTCTCACTCCGTTTCGGGAAAAGTGATACTTTCGCCCGGTTTCGGAAAAAGTGATACTTTCGCTTTTTCCGAAACGGGGCGAAAGTATCACTTTTTCCGAAACGGGGCGAAAGTATCACTTTTTTCGAAACAGAGTGAAAGTATCACATTTTCTTAAACGGGACGAAAATAGTCGTCGACAAACCTCATCTTCAGATTCTTCTTCGGTCGGCCCTCCCACCGTGACAACGGTCGTACTAGTTATAATTAATATTGTTAATTATGAATAGTGTTCGATGTGTAGAAGAAAGAAACATGAGTGTGTACACATATCAAACATCATATTAAGCCTAGCTAATGGATGTCTATATATCCTTACTACACATCCACGTGGCGTCGGTAAAAAAATGGTGGGGTCGCAATCAAAAATAAACTTACCATAATATTATAAAAAATAATAAAAAATAATAAAAAAATCGGATGTCTACATATGAAGCGTACGGACATGACAAAATCTGATATTTACAGAAAAGACCGGGGCATACTTGACCGTTGACCGGTCATGGTCACACTTAAACAAATTTCAAATTGGTTATAGTTTTGTAAGAAACTCACTTTTCAGTCATACTTTTGGGTAAAATCCCGTATATCAATCTCTCCTTTACGTGTGTGTGTATATATATAGAGAACGTGTTCAACCGGAGTTTCCTAACTTGTTCCGGTTTCAAAAAAAAAACAAAAAAGTCTTGAGATTGAGCCGTGGTGGCTGGACACGGTTGAAGGCTTTAATCTTTTAAATCTTTTAAGAAGAAGATCACCAGAAAGACATATCTCTTCACAACGAACAACTACAATTTTCTAGAAGAAGTTCTTTGGAAAAAATTGAAGATAATCTTCCAAGCATCATATGGTGACGAGCTCCAACGACAACTCGATTAGTGCAGATGCCACGTTTTTGTACAGAAAGAGAATTCAGATCCAAATATAGTCTATGGGAATGAAAGAACATCGTAGATCAGTCTTAGTTTCATTTAATTCATTCATCTTTTGTCTATTGACTTCTTTTCTCCCGAGTTGTGCATGCCACAAGTTGGGATCTGAACCATTAATTCAGTTTAAGAAAAATGCCACTTCCAAGTAAGAGGCAGGAGATATAGATGTCATGAAGTTGATGATGAGTGAAGTGACTATGCTCTGGAGACAATTAACGGGCTTACTGAATTCAATGTGGAGTTACATGGTCCAAAAGAAATTCTCTATGAAGTTGATAGTCATTGTAAAGAATAAGCCGTACATAGCCATTGTAATTGAAAATAAGTGACATTTTAGTCGACTGGAAGTCAGTGATAAAAGATCTGAGACTTCAAAATAAATTAAAAATAAATAAATACAGTAGTCGAAAAGAAAAAAAAGGAGATGTTTTAAGTTAAAAGAGAGCTAGCTTGGGATACAATCCCATGACGGCATCACAAATCTAACAAAGGATTAAGGACATGCCCCATAAACAACACTACACCACTTTGCTCCTCTCGTATAATGAACATGAAAGGATGATCCGCCACAAAATCGACACGAGGTTGCGTAACTCTTGGAGGCCCGCCGGACCAAGACACCCCCACAAAAGCAGTAGAAGCAGCAGCTTCAGTTCCTTCTTCGTCAACTTCAACAAAACACTTGTGAAAAACTTTCGAAACATGAAGATTACTGGTATTATCAATATTCACCATCTCTGTAAGCTCTGCTTTGGATGGATCAAAAGGCAAAAGTAAACCCAATTCCCTGAGTACTCTTCGTGCTTCAAAATCAAAAAGGATTTTGAACTTCGGAACCTTGAATTCTCCAGTTGGAACCAAACTCCGATTGTCAGAGACATACTTTTGCAGAAAACCAGTGGGATTAGAACTCACCTTAGCAATCAGGTTACCAAGCCCATAATGTCGCTCAGGTAGAATTATATACATAGAAAATCTTGGAGCAGGAACATTTTTATATGTTGCTGAATAATCGTAGGGGAGTTTCAGTACTCTGAACTTGTCATAGCAAGTAATATATTGTCTTGCTCTAGATGACATAAAAGGTACTTGTACTGTTGTTGAATCACCATCCAGGAGATAGAAATTCGACTTCTTGGTTAGGGGCTTAAGAAATTGATCTTTCTTCCAACATCCTTTGAAATAGAGTGCATTCGCCAGTATAAATTTTGTACATGCATTTACTGATCCGGCAGGAAGAAGATTCTCAATTAATCCCTCAGTTTTCTTTTCAACCCACTTATTCACCTTGATCCGCACATTTTCGCTCTGCATGAAATAGATTAGCATCATTAAAACAACAAAAAAAAAAAAAAAAAGAGTAGTTTTAGACAAGCCGTGACAAAAACACTAAGTAGGAAAACAATGACATCAATAATTAACATATTTGACAAGATATCACTATAATAGTAAAGTCATTGTGTGATGATACCAGTGACTTTAGTTAAAACCTCATCACCGTCCCATTCTTTACGGATAAAAAAAAAACTAACATATTTAGAACTCTAGGCATGTTAAGAAAATAGAAAAAGAAGCAAACTCTAGGCATGTTAACAAAATAGAAAAAGAAGCAATAACAACAGATGCCAAAATTTTGTAGCTTACCTGATTTTTGAAATCCACAGTGTCAGCTTCTGCTTTATATACAGCGGTGGCAACTTCTTTGAATGAAGGTTTAATAGGACAAGATTCATCGATCCAAACACCACTAACAAAAGAAAGTTTGGGTTCCTCCCGTGTTCCGCATAACGAGGTAATGTGTTTAGAATTAATAGAAATCAGATTGTCGAGGTTTTCAGAGTTGAGGAAGCGTAATATCTGTTTCAAGGTTTCACCACTTGCTCCAGAAGCTAGCAAACCTAGAGCAGTGTCTAGTGAGAATGGAGAGAATACAAAATTCTTGTTCTTCGACTCGTTTAACCAGACATCTTGCACTAGTTTCATACATGAATTGGCTGTACTTTTGTTTCTAGGTTCTTTCGCAGTTTTTCTTGATACGTTTAACCAATCATCTTGCACTTCTGTCGCAGTTTCTCTTGTTGGTAGAGTGTTTTCCATTGTTGATTCTGGTTTGTTTTCCATTGTAATCAGAAAATCTTAATATTGCAGAAACCCTATACTTTTTTATTGAATCAATCTCTCCTTTACGTGTGTGTATATATAGAGAACTTGTTCAATCGGAGTTTCCAAACTTGTTCCGGTTTCCCAAAAAAGAGAGGACTGAGATTGGGCCGTGGTAGCTGGACATGGTTTATGCCGTGTCCGGTCCAAGATTTATAAAATCTTCCAAAACATTCATGGAAGTTTTGAGTTGGCTAGAAATAAATAAATAAATTCAAACACCAGAATCCATGCTCAGCAAGAAAAACCGTACCTTCATCAGGTTTAACTCAAACAATAAACTGAAAAGTAAAAGACCAAACAGACAAAAAAAATCAATTGCAAACAATGAACTAACATATTTATGCCTCTTACTTCCCTGGAAATGTACAGAAAGAGACATTTAAAATATAGTTAAATCCAGATCCAAATATAGTCTATGGCAATGAAAGAACATCGCAGATCAGTCTCAGTTTCATTTAATTCATTCATCTTTTGTCTATTTATTCGCCACAAGTTGGAATCTGAACCATAAATTCAATTTAACAAAAATGTCGCTTCCAAGTAAGAGGAAGGAGATATAGAGTTCATGAAGTTGAATAAACCATACATAGTTATTTGTATAAATCGACTTCAAGTAAGAGGAAGGAGATATAGATACTTCAGTCAACTAAAATCAATTACAAAAAATCTGAGACTAAAAAAAAAAAAAAACAGTCGAAAAGGAGAAATGGGATGTTCCCTGCAGTTACGTACGGAATGGAACTAAAAAGAGAGCTAGCAGGGAGATAATGCATCACAAATTTAACGACGGATTAAGGACATGTCCCATGAACAACACCACACCACTTTGCTCCTCTCGTATAATGAAAATGAAAGGATGATCTGCCACAAAATCGACAACTTTTGGAGCTGCACAGGCCCAACTTTCCCCCACAGAAGCAGTAGAAGCAGCGGCCACTGTTCCTTCTTCATCAACTTCAACAAAACACTTGTGAAAAACTTTCGAAACATGAAGCTCACTAGTACCGTCAATATTCACCATTTCCGTCAGCTCTGCTTTTGATTGATCAAAAGGCAAAACTAAACCCAATTCCTTGAGTGCTCTTGATGCTTCGAAATCAAAATGGATTTTGAATTTCGGAACCTTAAATTTCCCTGTTGCCACAGTAAACTGATTGACTAGGACATATTTATGGAGAAAACCAGCGGAATTAGAACTCACCTTTGATATAAGTTCACCAAGCCCATCTCGTCGCTCAGGTAAAATTATATACATAGAAAAACTTGGAGCACAAGCACTTCCATATGTCCCTGAATATTTGTATGGGAGTTGAAGTACTCTGAAGCTGTCATAACAAGTAATACATTGACTTGCAGTAGATGACATGAAGGGTACATGTACTGTTCTCCCATCAAGGAGATGGAAGTTCGACTTCTTGGTTAGGGACTTAATAAATTGATATCGGTTCCAACATCCTTTGAAATAGAGTGCATTCGCCAGTATAAATTTTGTTCTTGCATTAACTGATCTGTCAGAAAGAAGATTTCGAATTAATCCATTCGTTTCCTTTTCAACCCACTTATTCACCTTGAATCGCACATTTTCGCTCTACATAAAATAAATTAAAATCATTAAAACATCAAAAAATAGTAACTTTAGACAAGCCTAATAAGAATAACAAAAACACAAGTCCTAAAAAAAAACCAATGACAACATAATACGAATTTTCTAGCTTACCTGGTTTTTGAAATCCACAGTTTCGGCTTCTGCTTTATATACAGAGGTGGCGAGTTCTTTGAATGAAGGTTTAATAGGACAAGATTCATCGACCCAAACACCACTAACAAAAGAAAGTTTGGGTTCCTTCAGTGAAAGTTTAGGTTCCTTTCGTGTTTTGCATAACAAGTCGGTGTGTTTAGAATTAACAGAATTCAGAGTGTGGAGGCTTTCAGAGTTGAGGAAGCGTAATATCTGTTTCAAGGTTTCACCACTTGCTCCAGAAGCTAATAAACCTAGAGCAGTGTCTAGTGAGAATGGAGAGAATACAAAATTCTTGTTCTTCGACTCGTTTAACCAGACATCTTGCACTAGTTTCATGCATGAATCGACAGTACTTTTGTTGCTAGTTTCTTTCGCAGTTTTTCTTGTTGGTGATCCATGAGTTTTGAACTGTGGAATGTCGTACGTTACTTCTGGTTTGTTTTGGGACTGTGGAATGTCGTACGTTACTTCTGGTTTGTTCTGGGTTATTTTGAACAGTGGAATGTTTACTTCTGGTTTGTTTTGGGTTCTTCTGAACGGTGGAATGTAATACGTTACTTCTGGTTTGTTTTCCATTGTTATCAGAATCGAATCTTAAAATTGCAGAGACCAGAGACCCTATACTGTATATCAATCTCTCCTTTACATGTGTGTGTATATATAGACAACTTGTTCAATCGGAGTTCCCAAACTTGTTCGGTTTGCAAAACAGAAAAAAGCTTAAGATGGAAAGAATGAACTTGAAAAGGAATGGTTTTGAGATTGGGCCGTGCTGGTTGGACACGGTTGAAGGCTTTAAGCTGTGTTCGGTCCAGGTTTCCTTTTGTGTACCTATAAAAGTAAGTATAAAACTCATAAAGTCATGGTTTTGAAGAACAAGACCAACAGAAAGACAGAACACTTCAGAACGAACAACTACACCTTTCTGTCCATTAAGAAGTTCTTCGGCAATACTTGAGGATAATCTTCCAAGTATATGGAGACGAGCATCAACGACCACTCTTTTAGAGCAGATGCCACTCATTGAAAAAGAACAAAGACACAGTTGAGTCACAGCTATCCAAACCAATACGACATATTACCTGTTTTTCCTTGAGTTACAGCTATCCAAACCCTGATACAGGTAACAATGTAACACGGGTGTCACCATAACATAGTAAAATTCTGATTCAGATAGAGAAAAACCGTATAATCGTATCCGCATGAAATTGGGAATGGGGTTGGGAATCTCATGGAAAGTAGTTATATGGAGTATAACTTTGATAACTCTATCTAAACTAAGCACATTTTTGTTCCAACATAGAAAATAAACAGAAAACATTCATGGAAGTTTTGAGCTGGCTAGAAAATATACAAACACCAGTATCCATGATCAGCAAGAAAAATGAAAAATCGATCAGATATAACTTTCACAATAAACTGATAACTAAAAGACCAAACAGACGAACAAATCAATTGCAAACAATGAACTAGCATATTTCTGCCTCCAAACTTACTTCTCTGGAAATGAAACCCGAACTGAGCTAAAAATATTCACCCAATTTTTGTACAGAAAGGGACATGCTAACTAGCTAAATAGACAAAAAAGACCTCTAATTGTTTAAATCTATGATGCCAACATTTTATGGCTCCATCTGCATGCATTGGTACACCCAAAAACCTACTCCGAGTGAGATTGCGACTGCTAAGGCAGAATCCGGTAAAACTTAAGTTAATACTTAATAGTGTGTACCAAGATTATACAACTTAAAGAAAATCAAACCTAGCATATACTTTAAAATTGACTACAGAAGCTTGATAATTTTACAGGATAATGAACTACCCCAGCTTACATTTTCCCCAACAAGTATAGCGGCAAATGAAACACAATCACAACAACAAATGCAGTATTACCTTGTTTTGTCTTCTAAAGCAAACATCTCAGCCAGGCTTTTTTCTCTTCACAACAAACAACCACAACTTTCTGTCGATTAAGAGATTTTTTGGCAGTAATTGAAGATAATCTTCCAACTTCAAAGCATATGGTGACGAGACTCAACGACAACTAGTTTAATTCAGATGCCACTCCCCGAAACCATTGTTTCTTCTGCCGTTGTGTTTACTTCAGCTCGAAGAAGCCTGCCTAGGTTGAAGTCTAAATTAGAAACAGAAAAACAATCCATCTGGAACACACCAAAAAAAAAAAAATCATAACCGTATGAATTTCAGGAACCAGATCTTACTTAAAAAACATTAGGGATAACCCATCCTTTGGACCTTGTCATATTGTGGTGGGATAACCTCATAAGCCTTAAATCGAGCAAGGCAGCAGCCCCATGATTGGTCTTGTGTGGGAATCATACTAGAAACAAACAAATTACAAAAAATGCCAAACATTAAATCAAATCCAAAAATCAAAATCAAACTTAGGTTAGGTTTTTTAAGAGAAACTTACCCACGGATACTCCTCCAAAGGATCTTAGCAAGAGCCCTGAAATGAATAGGAGCATAGGACCACGAGAAGGTTTAGTGTTCATCCACTGCCTTAAGAAAAAAAGATAGTACTTCATCTTCTGACAAACAAGACCACCAGAAACACAGATCTCTTCACAATGAACAACTACAACCTTCTGTCTACTAAGAAGAAGTTCTTTGGCAAAATTTGAACAGAATCTTCCAAGCATATGGTGACAAGCACCAACGATAACTCGTTTAGTGAAGATGCCACTCCCTGGAAAAAAAAAACAAAGAGATAACTCAAAAACTCAACATAACTGAGTTATAGCTAACCAAACCAATAAGACGACATTACAGATATGTTCTTCATAAAATACATGTATTTCCTTGTAACCAGCAAGCAGCGTTGATACAAGTAAGACAGGTGTCACCAACACATACTAAAATTCTGATACAGACAACTTCAGATGGAGAAATACCTTCCCAGATGACTGTCCATACCCCGCAATCGTACCTGTATGAAATTGGGAATCTGATGGTAAGTAAATACATTACATAACTTTGATAATTCTATCTAAACCAAGCACATTTATGTCCCAACATTTAAGAAAATACAAAGAAAACGCTCATGGAAGTTTTGAGCTGGCTAGAAATATACAAACACCAGTATAACTCTAACAATAAACTGATAACTAAAAGACCAAACAAACAGAAGATTCGACAAACAAATGACCTAACATTTTATGCATCCGAACTTACTTCCCTGGAAATGAAACCCAAACTGAGCTAAACGATATTCTTTCTTTTTCTTTTCCCCAAAAATTATGGAATGCCATCAGTTCCAATGAGATCCCAATGAAAGCCTATTTGACATCAATTTTATCCAACTCCAGCTTCTGATACTCTCCACCATTAAAAAGTGATCTAAGACCAACTTTTAGCTCGGCCAGACCCTCTCCCAAGACTGCACAAACAGGGAAAATGGGCACTCCTTGAACTCTAATCTTTAGTTCTTCCAAAACAGCCTCTGTTCCTTCCTCGTCGATTTTATTGGCTACTACCAAGGATGGCCGATCTGATAAACCCTCTTGATGAAACCCAAACTCTAAAACCAAGTCTCTAAGCTGTTCCCATGGAGGTATACCTTTTTTACCATCTAGTACTGCTGCCAAGTCTACCACATAGGCCAGAACTTTTGTTCGCTCAATGTGCCGTAGAAATGCATGCCCAAGTCCACGACTTTCATGAGCTCCCTTTATAATTCCAGGAATGTCAGCCACTGTGACAGAGAAGAAGTCATTGTAGTTCAGTTTTCCTATACTTGGCCTTAAAGTTGTAAACGCATAATGTCCTACCATAGGTTTAGCCTTTGATATATCCCCTAGAAGAGTACTTTTACCAGCATTTGGCATCCAAACAAGACCCACATCAGCAATACTCTTTAGTTCTAAGATAAGCACAGATTCTGAACCAGGCAAACCAATCGACAGTGAAGGTAGATCTTCATCATCCGACACTTTACTCTTGAAGTTGGACTGTTTCCCAAAAGAAGCATTACCTCGGCCACCATCTCCATTGCGGGCAACAAGAACTCGTTGGCCTTGTTTTGTTAGTTCTGCAACATTGCATTGAAGTTTCTTCTTGCTCTTCCATATTATCTTCATCTAATTCAGTTTCATTTATAGCATCAATATTCTCTATAGGTCTTTATTCTCAGTCTCACCAATTTCAGGATGGGATATGAGTTCTTCCTTGTTGATGCTAGGTGGCATTTGCCAAAAGATGGACCAGCTTGAAATTCAGTGGAAGAACTGCTCGAAGTTTCACACATGGTTGCCGAACTTCCATTGCTTCTTTTAAGGGTAGATGTTGAGGCATCCAGATCTTCAATGTTCAGAACTTCCACTGCATTGGAGTGAGATTTAGTTCTCTGACTGGAGTCAGTGGTATCAACCTCAAGTGGACCAGGGATTTCCCAGGGATCCATAGCCTTCAATGAACCATTTTTAACAGCAGAAGGAATTTCACCATCCACAAGATGAATATTAGTACCAACAGGTACTAGAACAACCTTGTCCACCCCTCGGCTTCCTAACATATCTTAGGTGCTCCATGTCCACCTCTTTTTGCATTCATATGATGCTGAAGATTCCTGAAGTCCCAAAGTTTAGGAGAGCATTCTAGGATTACATCACCACCTCTGCCACCACTTCCACCATCAGGTGTGCCTTGACGTTCGCTTCGACTGCGACGAACACTATAACACCCATTGCCTCCATCCCCTCCTTTAGCCCAAAGCGAGCAAGCTTTGGTTTCTTAATTGGAGTATCAGAATAAGAAGTAGAGGAAAAAAGCATCCATGGACATTGGAATGATCTTGTTAGAGCTTCAAAATTTGGAATGACTGATGAGTGGCGCAACCACATCTCTCCTCTTAAGTGGTGTTTTGTTCTTAGAATCTGAATCTGAACTGCAGGATCTTGAGTCATTCGGTGTATACCGAGTCCGAAGTGGAAGTACCCTGGTTTGCAGAAGGAAATGTAGTGAATCGGCTATAGACAATATTCACCCAATTACATATTTTTGTATACAAAGAGACATTTTAACTAGTTAAATTCGGATCCAAATATAGCCAATTGCAATGCAAAACCATCATAGATCAGTCTCAGCTTCCCAAATTGGAGAGATCAGGTGGAGTAGATTGAAAAAATGCACCTGTCTAACCAGGAGGGTAAAGAGAGCTGAACAGCCTTATTCAAACCAATTTCATTACTTAACAAATACAGATGTTCAAGAAAACAGAAATTCTACCAAAACTTAGGTTTCATATCAACACAAAAACTACTATTAAAAGGTTGGAAGCAACCAAAATCATATCTATCCCACAAATTATCAAACACTTCGTGTGCACCTACATATTTCTCATCACATAATAACCAAAAATTGAGGACTAAATTCAAATGAACATACCTCGATCACTTCGAATTATCACCACATATCACTACCCCAACAAAGCCATGACTTTAAAAATTGAGCAATTCGAATTCAAACCATACTTCTTCTTAGACCTTCCAGCTGTCTCCTCATTATCTAACTGAAAAATCAAACAATCAAACCCATATGGAATCGGTTATTAAACATAAATATAGCCCAAACAACTCAAAATTAAAGAAATTAGATAGACTAAACAGACCTCTAGTTATTTAAATCTATGAGGCCAACATTTTATGGCTTCATCTGCATGAATTGGTGCACCCCTCCTCTGAGTGAATGTCGACTGCTACGGCAGATTGGCAGTAAAAAACTACTAGTGACTATCATTATTTCTATCATTTTTTTTTTCATTTTTGCCTAGAACTATGCCAAATTGGAAAAATGACATTAACTATTTTTCCCTAAACAGAGGGAGTAAATACTGCTGCCGCAGTTGGGGGCATGTGAGAGAATTGCATTCTAATTTACGTTAGGAGTGCAGTCCTTTTTTCTTTATTTTCTGTCACATAAAACAAACTTAATTACAAGACCTTTAATTATTTTTTTTCTGATGATAAAGTAGAATAGTGATCCCTAGACTACATCCAAACTCTTTCGAATGAAATTTGTTTGGCAATTTCGGGTTTGAAGCTCTACCTTCGAAGTAGGAGGGAACATGAAAACCATCAGACCACTTGATGATTCTCTCAAGACTTTTAATTAAATGTTTAATAGAATTATATAGCTGAAAAGAACATTATATATCAACTTTATTTTTATAAGTAAATAATTGAAAACACAATAACTTTCCCTATGATCGACACTTAGGGCCGACACTTCGCATACAGATGGGACAATCCATACCATATGGTCAGCGTTTTTTTGAGCTCACTGGGAGAGTTCATGGGTTACATTGTTTGCCAAACAATTTACATAAACGAAAGAGAGGAATTAAAATTTCAGACTCAGGGTTTTGATATCTTCAAAGAAAGGATGAGTACGTTGATCCCCTAGAAAGTTATTCTTGTTAATTTGATCAATAATTCCAACTGCATCACTTTCCACTATAACCTTCTCATCCTTCTTTATCAAAGCTATCCTTGGCGCCTCTCTGATTGCCTGCACTTATGCTTCTTCTGCAGAGAAACAAACTAGGTTAGTTGATTCATCCTGGATGAATGAATGCTTTGAGTCTCGGATAATCAAACTCATTCCCCCATTGCTAGAATTTGGTTTCAAGCTCCATTCGTGTTAATTTTTATCCAACTTTTTATAGGAGATTCCCAAGGAGGGGATTCTTGATGATTTGCACCATTCGTAGCGATTCGATTGAGAGGAGTAGCTCTATGGGGCGTATTAGCTCTTTCCATTAGAGGTGGTGGTTCTTCGGGTTTTCTATTGTGAACAATCTAATTTCTATTAGTCCAAATTGACCATAAAAGGCAAACAACTAAGAGCAACTCCAATGGTCCATACCAAATTTGAGTATTTGGCAGGTCAGGTGGATGGTCAAAGATAATTTCGTGTTGTGGAGAAGGGGCATCTTGAGGCAAAAAAAAATCGACCGTTGCAGTTGGGTCCTGGACAAAGACAGATCGGACCGAGACTCGGCTCCAACTGCATCGAGACTCGACTCCAACTGGATCACCAACGGTAACATTCCAACAGCAAAAAAACGGCCATATTTGAAAACTCTATAAATTCAACTCAACTTCAATCTTCTCTACTTACAACAACTTCTTTTCTTCTCTACATAATTTTAACTCAAATCCAATTTTCTCTACATATTTTCAGCACAAATTCAATCTTCTATACATCTTTTAAAACACAAATTCATCGCCAATTTAATTACCATGCCTCCCCGATCTCAAGATAATAGTCGTCAAAGAAATACAAAACCACCTAAAAATAAACACAGTCAAGATCTACCGGGAAGACGAGATGATTCGGAGGAAGATAACAATGCCCGACTAATCTCATGTACAAAATTAGCAATTAGTGGAGGCCATATGTCCACAAAAATAGAGCAGGATAGTTCTCTAAAGAAAACAGGAGGTGGTTGGTAAGAAATTCATAAAGTTTATGAAAAAATTCCTCTTGGTGTTAAAACTATTGTCGATCGATTTTCTTGGATTACTTTGTACCATATCCAAGTGCATAAAAATTCACCCAAACTAGTGGCTATATTGATGGAGCGTTGGTGGTATACTACACACACCTTTCATTTTCATGACTTCGAAATAGGTATATTATATCTTTTGATTTATATTTTTATGTAATCAATACCAGGATTACAAATGAAATGAACAAATTGAAATTTTTTCAGGCATAACACTATTAGATTTGTACTTACTACTTGGGATACCTTCTGGGGCAGGAGATGATACTCCATTTGACCAAGACGGTTGGTTGGCCGAATAACGATACCAAGATGCACTTATGTTGTACGTTCAAGTAACAACACAACAAAATCATTTAGCTTTAAGAAGTGGTGGAATTGCTAATTCCGGTTTAAAGGCGTTTACATTCAACGAATTGCATGGTGGTAACGATCCTGATTTAGAAGGTTATGACCCTGCTAAAGATACATAAATTGCTAGGGTATTTATTTTATGGATACTTGGTTCATGTTTTTTCCCCAATTCAAAGTCTAACACTCAAGTAGCGTGCCTAGAGGCGCTGCAAGATATGGAAAAGGCTGCCACTTATGATTGGGGGTCCGCTATATTAGCCGAATTGTACATTTGTCTCGATCTCGCATGTTGTGGGGGGGAAAACATTAAAGTTTTTTGGGGCATCCTTGAGGTAAATACGCGAATACATTCCTTTAGTTGTATATCAGTGTACAAACTTCTCGCAAGTACTACAATACCACAGTACATTTCTTAGACTAAATATAGTTTACTTTCCTTTATATTTTTTTTACTCCAACTATGGTGGTATGCATGTTTCAACATCGGTGTACCAAGACTTCGTGACTACACGATGAAATATTGGCCAATGATAGTGAGGTACGAAGGTGATAATTGGATCCCAAGACAACAAAAGTATAAGCGAGATAACATTCATGTGTGGAGATCCCAAATGTTGATTAGGAATAAATATAATATTATTTGGAGGCCATATGTGGATTTTGAAGAATACAACAATGTGACTGTCAGAAGGATCATAGACTTTTCACTCCAGCGCATGGTATTGTATAGTCCTGTCAGAGATATTGGTGTTTATTTTTTTGGGAGAGATGCGCTAGACAGTTAGTTGGTCAAATTGGAGAGGCACATAAACCTCCACGTATAGATTCGAAATACGTAGAGTTAAAGGCAAGATGCTGAGCAAGGTATGAGACTAAAGTCACCCCTTGTGACGAAGACCATTACGATACATGGTACAAGAGTGTTACGGAGCCGATAATTCTTAGTGATGTTTTAAGAATCTATGGTATGGATTTGGTCGCATTGGGTAAAGCATTACCGAAATTGGATTCTCCAACACACGCACCACCAGTGATTCCAACTTTCACCAGTTTTCCTATACTGGGAGCTTCATCTTCGTCGTCTCAATCAAGACGACAAACCAGATCTTCTTCTTCATTGGTTGGGTCTGATTTTCCAGTTCTGAGTTGAGAGCTAGAGACTTATAATCTTGCTGGAGAACGTCAAATTCTTCCCAATGTCTCACAAGGTCTCGAGCTTCTAATTCTCATACAATCACATCGAAAACTTAAGGAAAATTGATCGGACAATTGAATTAAATGGAGTTAAGAGACGTTGAAACCAGGTGTATATACCTCCAACAGTTGCGCACGTTTGGGGATACGATGAACTTCAGTCCTAATTTGTCTCAGCGTACAACAACTCCATATTCCCATGAAGTAGTGTGAGAAACACAATTACCTCTTGGGAAACAACCTCCATATCTTCCAGTACAAGAGTCTCCAATCCGTCCAGTGCAACAATCTCCGCGTTGTCAGGACAGTGAAAAATTTCTCCATGGTTATCAAGATTGTAGGAGATCATTGAAATTCGACGACTCTCCAGTTCATGCTATATGTCAAATCAGAGTGGAGGATATGATGTTGAAGGGTATCTCAAGCCGGATGATCAAATCAAGGATTTGCAAGTATGATTCAAGGTGGAACGTATAAGTGGCATTGGAGTGGAGCCGAATAGTTAAAATTATGCTTTATTATAATATTTGTGAATTTGAAGTTTAGTTAATCTACTTATGTAACGGTTACATGTAATCAGCACTAACATATCTAGAAAGTAAACTAAAACTTAATTTAAGACGATCGACAACGATTAAAATTTAAAATAACTACATCAATATCTTGCTCGAGTGGTATGCGTACTTTTCACTACCCAAAATGAGATATCAAAAAATCCTTTAAGATTGCGTAATGAGCTTCATAAGTATAAATTCTTATTTTCCATCTTCGTCATTCCTCTCGAGCTTTCAATAAAACATCAACATTAGTCTCACCCCTAAGTCGATAATGATTAACAAGCCGAACCAAAGCCATGAATTCTCCGATTTTTTTTTCTATATCATCAATTCGACAAAACAACCCAGTCGTATTGTGGTTATTTGGGTTACCAGTATCATTGCAGAAGTTTTCATAGATTCTATGGATATAACTCATACTCATTAACCCATTTTGACGTCGTTTTACACCCTTAGCCGGATATAGAGCTACGTAGTTTTGACAAAGCTACAAATATTCATCGATCGTAAATTTTGTTGGATTAATATACGGTTGAGCCATCACTTAGAAAATTTGTTGGTGTAGAAGGAAGGTGTGGTTTTGGATTTCAATTTGATTCAATTTATAGGAGAGGGATTGGTAGTCGTTGGATGGACTAGCCGTTATCGGCTCAGTCTGATCCGGTCGGCTCGGCGGAGATGATGCTCAGCTCTGTTGGAACCGAGTCTCGTCTCTGTGAGAGACGCTCGATGATGTTAAAACCGATCGTCACAGACTTGTAGGATCAGAATATCGCGACATCAATACTTCGCGAGATTAATAAATAACGACATTGCGAGGGAGTCGTAGGCAAGTAAAATAAATGACGCAGTGAATGACGACAGCCAGAACACGAGGAAGATATGAAAATATGGCGAAGTTTAAGAGTGTCGCGAGATTGTATACTTGTACACTTGCGATATTTCGCAAGTCATTCCCGAAAATAAAAGGATGTGCTTAGTCTGTCATCCAATGTACTACCCTATATAAATGGTTGAGTAAGTCTGTTATAGGGGAGAGTTCTTTTTGAATTGTTAAGCAAGTCATTAGGAGAGAGAAAGCTTTAGAGTGATTGTAATTCTATAACTCATTTCTATTTCAGATTGTAAAGATTCAAGTATTCAATCAATAAGAATCATAATCATTCATCTTAAAATGACTTAACTGTGTATATTCTAGTGAGGGGTGTAGTGTAGGATTTCCTGCAACTACATAATGGCGCTAGAAACAGGGATTGAGTAGAGATCAACCTTGTGAATTGAAAGAATCAGGAGTAACAAGAAAGAAATTTCGTATAATTTTCAACAACTTACCTGAAATTGAGAAATGGCTAGAAGAAGGAATGCATCAGAACAACCAACAACTGTTAGAAGAAGCAGGAGATTAGCTGGAGAAAGGATAAATGAAGTAGGTGAACCATCAAGAATAAACGCAAGAGATAGAGAAGAAGGTCAAATTCAACCACCAATTCAACCAAAGACCGAATAGAGTAATAGATTATGATAGGGTGAGTGTGCATACATGGAGATCAGATTCTATGGAAGAAAGAGAAGAAGTGCAACAATTGATAAATAATGGACAATAGGAGAGAAATCGAGAGGAGATGGGAGAAACAATTCATGGAAATGAAGAAATCGCAGGATTAGAAGCATTGAGACAAACAATACATGAAGAAAGGCGGTTAGAAGCGGAAGAACGTGCAAATTTAACAAGGCAAAACCATGAGTTAAGAATGGAAAATATGAGGTTACAGAATAGAAGGTCGAGAAGTAATACCAGGTCAAGATCAGGATCGGTTAGAGAAGATATGAGGAGAACATTACCTGTAGAAAATGTTAATAAAGAAAATCTAGAAAGAGAGCCAAATATCGGTGAAGGATGTTGCGAGAGAAGAGAAGTGGTAGAAGATCGTTATATTCCACGTCCTGAAATTCTACAGAATGGCCAAAATGACGGAAATCAAGAAAATAGGCAGCGTCAAGGGCGAGAATAATCCAATTGGTGAAGAAAATCGGAAGAAGGAAGAAGAATCTTGCATGGAAGAGAAACACGGAGGAAACAAAAGGAGATTGAAGATGACATCGAAAGACATTATATTGAACAAGCGCGTCTAGCTTGCGAAAGGGAAAGATTAAGAGTAGAAATGGAAGAATAGGAATTGGAGGAAGCAATTCGGCAGAACAATCATGACAATCGAGAAACAAGGCGCGAGCAAAATCGCAACAATGGAAATATCAATGAAGAATATGAAAGAATACAAAGGAGAACTGATAGACAACCAAGAAGAGAAAATGATAGATATAATGGTGTGCGAATTCGTGAACGAGATGAAGGAGAAAGTCGCAGAGAAAGAAAAGGAGAAAATGATGAACAAGAAAATCAAAGTAGACATGAACGCAGAAGGAGAGAGGTAGAACTAAAAAGACCAATAAATTCGAATCCTGATGTAAATGAACAAATCTTGAGAGAGTTGGCAGAGATGAGAGGAATGATGAACAATAAAAGGGGAGGAGGAAGAAGACAATTGGATGAGGCCATCGAAGAGGCCGCGAAAACCCCTTTACACTAGAGGTGCAGTTAGGAGGAATACCCCCAAAGTGCAATTTACTCGCATTAACCAACATTTTTGATGGAACAACTTGTGCAATACAACACATCAAAGCGTATGTGAGATGTATGCTACAATGGGAAAATCATGATGCCATATTGTGCAAATATTTTGCATCAAGTTTAACAGAGAAGCACTCGAAATGGTTTGAGGGTTTACCAAGAAACACAATCACGTCATTCAACCATTTACAAGCTATATTCTTAGGGGCATATATAAGTAACAACTCCTCGCGACCAGGAATTGAAGATGTATTTGGGCTGAAACAAAGAGTTGGCGAAAGTTTGAGACACTTAAGCGTGAGGTGGAAGACAATGTGTAGCGAAATGGTCGGGACGAGTGGATGAAAGATATCTTATTCTATCATTCATAAACGCTATGTTCGCAACCAATTTGTTATATATTCAAATTTTTAGAGTCAAGAATACAATTACAATGACTGAGTTGCGAGAACTTCAGGAGGAATATATTGCTCTAGAGGAAAGGCAAAATGAGATGGAATCATACCCAGTTGCGAATACAAATTCAAATACTGCGAATGCAAGCTTATTACCCAAATTGATAAACACAGTAGCGAGCACTTCGCAAGGGAAACAAGAAAGGATAATAGATGATGGACAGCCAAAGATAGTATCTATGGGAAGCCGTGATCAGGAAGAATTTGAAAGGGAAAGGAACTACTACAACCGTGGCGGCAATAACAAAATTCAAAGACTTGATCATCCGCAAGAAACTTATGGAGGTCGAAGACAGAATTATCATGGAGGACAGCGAAGTCACAGAGTAGTATGGGAGGAAATCAAAATGCCACCATTAAATACTAGTGTGGAAAAAGTATGGGAAGCTATACTCTTGATGGAAAACATACCTGCACCATGGAACATGGGGAATGAGCCGCCACCAGGTGATTGAAGTCACGAGTTCTGTTCTTACCACCGCTTTCATGGACACCTAACAAATGACTGCAGAAATATAAAAAGAATCATCCTCAGAATGATTGACCAAGCAAAGTTGAATCATTTTCTAAAAAGTGAAGAGAAGGTTCAACCGTTACCACCACCGCCAGAAATGCACAGGACAAACTCAGCAAAGGGGAAAGAAACATTCGTAATAGAAGTTGGAGTGAAAGCTAAAAATTTGTTTTGCAACTCCATTGTACATTCATACCGAACAATTGAAGATTTTCATGATAATGTTCTCATTAGGGTTTTTGCGAGGGATGCTGATAATAGATAAGTGATGAACATCGCGAAGACATCGCAGTTAAAAGAATGGCAAATGCTGATTATTTCTTTCACCTGCGAAGAGATTCTGAAGGCGAGAGAGACGCATGATAGCCCATTGGTCGTAAAATTGGAAATTAATCAAAAACCTGTAGATGGCGAAGATGATGAAGCAGAAAATTCCTGGGCGATCAATAGAATCTTAATTGATACGGGGAGCTCAGTAAACATCCTTTTTTACCATACTTACAAGACTATGGGAGGGAAGGATGAAGAATTGATACCTTCGACGTATAAAATATATGGTTTCAATGGCACAGCGAATAAGCCTAAAGGAGAAGTTCATATGAGAATACCCTTGCAAGGATTATCAACTGAAGTTTTGTTCTGTGTAGTCGATGTGGAATCCCCTTATAATGCATTGATCGGACGGCCATGGTTACATGAAATTCTAGGTGTAGCGTTGACTATCATCAGTGTATAAAGTTTCCTCATCCTAGCGGTGTTGGAGTTATAAAGGGAGACTGGATGGAAGGACAAAAATGCTATGAGATTGATGTGGAGAGTTGTGAGGAAAGCGCTGCAAAAAGGAAGGGCTGGAAGCAAAATATAAAATATGAACAACGAAGAGAAAGATTGATGGTGGATACCATAGATACAAGAAGTGAAGATACATTGCGAAGCAAGTGCATGAAAACAGTTGAAAATTATGATGGAAAGGAACCATTAAGAGGTTTGAATGATGCAGAGGCAGAGAGCAGCAGGAGCAAAAGGTGTAAGAAATGAATAATCATTATTATAAAAATTAATGACAAAAGCATATTAAGATTATGAGGAAGAAATAATAATTGAAGAAGAAATACGCGAGAATGTCGCCATCAAGAATGTATGAAAATCTGATTGAAAAATTGAAATGAGATTACAACAAACAAAGCAAGATTGTGCGATAGCTTCGCAAACAAAATAACAAGAGAAAACCAAAAATGAATGATTGAATGAATTAACAAAAATGAAAGAGTGAGTGAATGGGACGAACCTTTGTGGCGTACACCCTAGTTCGCGAATGATATTTCGCAAGAGGCAAATGTAAGACCTAAAGTGCGTCATATAAGGGGGTATCTCTTGACATGGCTCGGGGAAAAGGTTACACCGCTCCTGGAACCTGAGTCATGGAGATTTGGGGCCCATGAAAGCCTATCCGGGAGAGATACCTTGGATTCCCAACTATATATATATAAGGTTATACCCTGGTTGGACGCCCGAGGGTCTCTTCCAAGGAGTCAGTGTATTCTCAAGGCGCCGAGGTACACGGTTGAGCCAAGAGTGCCTGGGACATTTGAAGTGTCTCGGCCATTCTTGGCAAGTCTTGGCACATGCTTCACTCGGCCCGAAGAAAACTCCACTTAGGGTGCAGTCTCGTAACCATAAGCCATATAGGTATAAGGGATAAGAGGCTGCGAAAAAAACTGGTTGTTGTTAAGACCGGATGGGAGGAGCTAGTCTTGTATGGCCGATGTACGCCTCCTTGAAGGGGAAACCAGGGAGATGATAAGGGCGGCACCTTCCATTAGGGAGATGATAAGTGTCAAAAGACGGCAATGTCATGGGGATTTAAGTTCGCAAGAATTTTTAGGCCTGTCATATTGTCGCAACATAAAAATCCTGCAAAGACAAAAATACTAAGAAACTGATAAGACAAGATCAATGGGTTGTTACATGAAAGTGTAACGACGTCCTGCGATTTTGTCGCAAGACGTCAATGTCATGGGACTTTATGTTCGCCAGAATATTTAGACCTGTCATATTGATGCAAAATGAGGGGTGGCAAAATAAGACCTTTAACTAGGAAGGCAAAATAAGACCACACAAAAACAATGATAAGACAAGATCAATGGGTCATTACATGAAAGTGTAACGACGTCCTGCGATTTTGTCGCAATGATGAATTTCAACATAAACGATGATAAGATAACACAAGAAATTGAGTAAGCAAACAAGCTTGCGAATACGACTATATTTCTTCATTTGTGGAGAATCAAAGAATGTTAGTTTATGAAATTAAGAAGTATCATTACTTAAAGATTATCGACTTAATTTCTCTCATGTGAAAATAAATAACAAAGGCAAGTATGGGAATGATTAGAATAAAAACTTGTTATTTATTTTCATATGATAGATTTACAGTGAGAGATTACAAAATGGAAGGTTAGAAGGATAAATGTACAAGTATCACAAGAAGAGAAAGGAAAATGGAACAATCTAGCAACTTATTCTTCTTCATCAGATTCTTTATCGATTCCTCTTCTTCGCTTACATCACTATCAGAGACATCTGAGCAAGGCATATTCTCAGGAATTTCATCGAGAAGACAAGGATATGAAGAAAGAGGAATGTTGTGGTCATTGCAAACTGTTTCAATAGTTTGATTGCGAAAATGAACAGCATCATTATTGAAATTCGCCACAGTAGTTTGTAGTTGCTTCTTCAGCTTAGAATATTTGTCATTACGAAGAGAGATTTCTTTTGCAAGCTGTGCTTTCTCAGATTCAAGTTCTTTAATTCTTGTCTGAAATCTCTTCTCAGCTTCTGCAAATATGCGACAATGAATTAATAAATTAATAGCAATATTACAAAAAAAAAAACAATAAGGGATAATAAACAACCTTCTCTGTTAGAAATCATATCTTTAACCAAGGCAGTATGCTCGGCATGAAGACTAACATCAACACCTAAGTTATTTCTGGCGTTATATAGAACCTTCTCAGCCCAAGAAAATTCATCATCATTATTTATGATAAGAAGTGAACGAATTTGATTTTCTCGCTCATTAAGTATGGCATTTTGGCGAAGAGATTCATCTCGTTCAACTTGGACTTCAAGAAGAGTTTTTTGGAATTTTGCTAATGCTTGTGCACCTTGATTAGCAATGCGATCCTTATCATCTATGAGATTACTAATTTTCTTCCTTAGAATATTAGTACTCTCCTGGGAGTCAAGATATAAACGTTTAAATCGGTTGGCTAAACCTAAACTAGATCTATGTTCAATTTCTAAAAGATGAAATTTGGTTCGAAGTTCATTCAATGAGAGAGAATTAATCTTGTTTGAAGAACTACTTAAAGATTCATTGAGATGAGCGAGAAGAGTATCATCATCCATAGGTTCATGGAATGAATGGAGAAGGATGGCTTCGTAAGAAATATTATAAATGTCTGCGAAAATGATAAGTCAGGCAAAGAAAAATAAATGACAAAGTAGAAATAAAGAAAAGAGGAGGGTGTTATACCATAAAGTTGCTGATTAGCATTTTGAAGAGTAGATATTTTGTCCTTCTGGGAAGAAGATTCAACTTCCAACTGTTGAATTTTTTCATCCTTCTTGCGAGATGTCGCAACTTCAATTTCTAGTTCTTTGTTCTTCTCTTTAAGTTGAAGATTTTTCTTTTCAAGATTGTTGCGTCTTTTCTCGAGGTCTGAGGCAACGACAAAGGAAGCTCTCCCAGACTATAAAGGAAAGTAAAGAAATTGTTAAGATAAGGTTTATAATCGAAATCACAAAGAAATAAAGAAATATGAACATACCAAGGCACTGAGTGCATTTAAGAAACTGGGAGACATTGTTCGGGAAACTCCGCGAAAATAATCATTATCCACTAGCAGGGGGGCATCGCAAATATTAGCGAGAGCTTCGCAAGTAGCAGATAAATGATCATCTCCCAATCCTTGCATAGAATCAGAGAAGACACTAGACAATTACGCCATAGCAGATTCGACCGAATGATTCTCCTTTGCAAAAGAAGTATCAACCTCATTTTCATCTTCGTCAGAATTCTCGCTGGTTTGGGAACTAGAATGAGAAGAGGGATGGATTTTCCGCTTTTTAGAAGATGCAGCAGAAGATTTATCCTTGCGAAGAGTGATTTTATTCTTGCCTTTAATCTTCGCAGCTTCGGGAATGTCAATTTCTTCAACGCCAACCTTCGCACACGAATGAAGATAAGAAACATAGGAAACAATATTGTTAAAAATAACAAAAGAAAGTATTTCTTACTTCATCCGTGATTGATCGGAGTATCGCCAGAGTACTCGCCTTTGGACGTCTTTTATAACTCTTTCTCAATTTGATAATCTGAAAATTTTGCAAGCCTAGTAAATATAAGAGGAAGGAAATATCGTAAAGCAAACTCGAAATAGGAAATATACCTCTTTTGCCTTCTCGGGCCACTTGAATTCCAGGGACGATAGCTGCGAGATTCGCGAGGAGTATATAAGAACCCGCAATATAAGGTCCGCTCAAAAATAGAGGAACAACACACCATTTCTCATCTTTGGAGTACCGAGGAACATTATTTTTGCCCGAGTGCCAGTCAATATCTTGCATAAGCAGCTTATCATTGGGAATATTATCCTTTCTCTTCAATCGAGCACCCCAGCGAGATTTATCATTTCTCATATTTATTACTTCA
Organism: Papaver armeniacum; assembly: GCA_023531295.1. NCBI lineage: Eukaryota > Viridiplantae > Streptophyta > Magnoliopsida > Ranunculales > Papaveraceae > Papaver > Papaver armeniacum. Next base: position 422,403 of record JAJJWW010015173.1, read on the forward strand.
TAATTTTCAAAAAAGTTTTCTACAGTATACTTCTCAGCGACTATTTTTAAACTTGCGAATCTAGGATCTTTGACATCATCAGGATATAAAGATCCCTTACCAGCGCCACGGTTGGCGAATTCAAGCATTAAACGGATGCAATCACCGCTTAATTGATAAATAGCTCGCGAGAATTTCTCATGAGCAAGAATTTCATAGAATAAAGGCATCTCGGGATTGTAGAGAGGAATGGGAAGGCCTGCGAGAATTTGACCTAGCGAGATTATGATTTTCTGATCATCACATTGATGATCAGAAAACAACTTTGCAGAAAGTATAGGTGAAGATTCTTGATCAGGAATGGTTGATAGGATGAAGCCCTTCTCTTGTAAATTCTTTTGAGCTTCATTAAAAAGGGGTTTATATATACGACCAAGTGAAGCCATTTTTAGAGTATGGTAATGATTAGAGAATTGAAGATCAAGAGAAAGAAAGAAGGAAAGATTTACAGTAGCAGAAGCGCAGATTGCGGAGGAAAAGAGTTGAAGAAAAGTTGCAGAGGTAAAATAAAAGAGAAGAAGAGAAGGGTGAGAAAACTATATATAGAGAGAACAATCCTCGAGAAAACAAATGCATTTAATGCGAGATGGGACATGAATGGTCAAGAATAAACGGTTGAAAGAGACGTGTCAAGAAAAGAGTGGAAGAAGAAACATCTGTAATAAATTCCATGTAAAAGTACGGGAGTGAAACAAATAAAGATGAGCAGTTGCGGCATTTCAAAATATTGGTTCTCATGACATTCTCTTCTTCGCAGAGAAGACATGAGAAGAGACAAGATGTAGGATCGAATATCGCGACATCAATACTTCGCGAGATTAATAAATAACGACATTGCGAGGGAGTCGCGGGGAAGTAAAATAAATGACTTGGTGAATGACGACGGCGAACACGAGGAAGATATGAAAATATGGCGAAGTTTAAGAGTGTCGCGAGATTGTATACTTGTACACTTGCGATATTTCGCAAGTCATTCCAGAAAAATAAAGGACAGACTTAGTTGTCATCCACTGTGTACTACCCTATATAAAGGGTTGAGTAAGTCTGTTGTAGGGGAGAGTTCTTTTTGAATTGTTAAGCAAGTCATTAGGAGAGAGAAATCTTTAGAGTGATTGTAATTCTATAACTCATTTCTATTTCAGATTATAAAGATTCAAGTATTCAATCAATAAGAATCATAATCATTCATCTTAAAATGACTTAACTGTGTATATTCTAGTGAGGGGTGTAGTGTAGGATTTCCTGCAACTACAAGACTGATTCAATGGACTCACTCTGAGACATGGTGAACAAAACCTTTTATTTGAGGATTTGTTCATCCATTTTAATGATATACCAGTCTCACTATAGGTGTATAATGGGTAAATGGCTTGGGTTTACATGCCCATTGGAGTTTCTCTAAAGGGAAAGTTTCAGATCTGCCGGAAGGGTCTTTATAGGGGATGAGTTGGAGCCAAAATCTGATCCATTTATGAAACATATGATTCTGAAACTGTTGAGTATTCACATTGATCATAAACCAAACTTTATTAAGCTTTTGACAAGTAATAAGTGAATGCGTAATTGATTATGGCTTCATCTTGCACTTAGGGAAAAGAAATTCAGAGATATATATTGAAAATACGGGGGTCTAATAACCACACCCAACAATTCATTTGGCAATCTAAGAGGACTTACTCCAATATACTTTCTAGATAATCAACTAGACAGTTAGACTCAATCTAGAGAAAAGTATATCAAAGAGTTTATATCTCTAACTCTTAATTCAATCTGCAATCAGCAAGTAGAAATCTGCGAGCACGATTGAATATAAGAGGAGTAACTTGAACGGTACCAAATACCAATGTTCCAAGATCAATCAATTTCAATCAACAACCAAAGGTTGGATTTTCCAATTGACCGATTCAACGCACAACCTGTGATATTTCAATTATATAACAAAATATAACGCGGAAAAGAAATAACATAGACACCAGAATTTTGTTGACGAGGAAAACCGCAAATGCAGAAAAACCCGGGACCTAGTCCAGTTTGAACACCACACTGTATAAAGCTGCTACAGACTCTAGCCTACTACCAATTAACTTCGGACTGGACTGTAGTTGAACCCTAATCAATCTCACACTGATTCAAGGTACATTTACGTTCCTTACGTCTCTGATCCCAACAGGATACTACGCACTTGATTCCCTTAGATGGTCTCACCCACAACCAAGAGTTGCTACGACCCAAAGTCGATGACTTGATAAACAAATTTGTCTCACACAGAAAAGTCTATAGAATGAATAAATCTGTCTCCAATAGAAATAACCAAGAGTTTTTGTTCCGTCTTTGATAAATCAAGGTGAACAGGAACCAACTGATAACCTAGACTTATATTCCCGAAGAACATCCTAGTATTATCAATCACCTCACAATAATCGAAATCGTATGATGGCAAAACTAGATATTGTGGAATCATAAACGATGAGATGAAGGTGTTTGTGATTACTTTTTATCTTGCCTATCGGAGATTAAATCTCGAGCAATCTTAGAGAAGATAGTACTCAAACGATAGAATCGGGCATGATCAGAACACGCAACTTCAAAGTAAATATTTGGGTCTGGCTTCATAATCCCAATGAAGTCTTTGAAGTCGTTAATCTACAGGGTCTCGATAGAAACCTAAGGTTAAAGGAGAATCGACTCTGGTTGATGCAACTAGTAACACACACTAGGTGTGGGGATTAGGTTTCCCAATTGCTAGAGTTCTCATTTTTATAGTTTTCAAATCAAGGTTTGCAATCCAAGTTACCTTGGTAACAAATCATTCAATATTCACTGTTAGATGAAAAACCTGATTCAACCAAGCTAATATCTTTCAACCGTTGGATCGAACTTAGCGTGTTACACACAAATAAAATGTACCCTCATTTAGGTTTATATAACCGTACCCAAACATGTACACCATGTTGGCTCAACAATAGTTAGCCATAAGATTACTCTCATATCAACCTTATTCTTCTTAACCATAACTAGTTCAAATAATTCAAATAAAACTAGTTAAAGAGCCGTTCAATTGCTATATTCTCATAGAAGTATACAAGAACACAATTGAAGCAAAATCGGTTTGATTCACTCGAATCGATTCATGAACATTATAGCCACGGTTTGCAAAGATTGGATTTCTTATTTTATAAATTCTTAAGTTCATGTACACAACCGATTTTAGAAAGTAACCAACTCAAGTATGCAAACGGGTACGCATACTTAAGTAGCCGGACCGAGTTGGTTACGCCAGTACGTGTACGGGTGCCCATACCAATTTACACTTCCAAACTCCAATAGAAATTCACGGACGTGAGACTTCCGCCAGTATGCGTACGGGTATGCATACTTGCCCAGCCATCCAACAACCGCTAGTATGCGTACGTGTACGCATACTTCAGGTTCCCGGTTTTGGACTTATACACAAATGTGAGAACACACTATGTTTATATCCAAACATGGTTACTTGATTCTAAGCTCTTTATTCCAAGTATTGAAACTTTCTTAGAGGATGACAATAGCCGTTTTCACACACTATTAGCATCAAAGAAATTTTCAAGATATTGAAATAATCATAACGAAACATTCCAAGTCTACACCAAATGATTGTATCACACAAACCATGTAAGATGTTACTCGGCAATTTTCACATGATCATATTCTGACATTCGTCGAGAATATAAGATGAACTTGGTTGAAGCGAAAGCTTGCCAACACATATTTCGAGAAATATGTAAGCGAGATAAACTCAGCTCGAAATCTCAAATGTGTATAATAGAAAACTATATCGTAATACGAATTATGTCTCAATATACGAGATAAAGTAGAAATAGACTTTCCAAGTGATAGATCTGAGTTTCAGTCTCCACATACCTTTTGTTGATGAAGTTCCACAAGCTCCCCTTAGTAGTTCTTCGTCTTCAAATGATGAACGCCGTGAAGTCTAATGCTCAACTACACAATCTATGTCCTAGTCCGAGACATCTATAAATAGGCTAGAAATCAAGACTTATAGTTTTGATCACTAACATTGACAAACATGCTTGAGATATCAACGCATGCGAGTTCGACCGAGCAGTGCTCTAACATATATGTTAGGGTTAAAAATTATATTCGCAAGCAGATTGCCTTTCATAGTTTTCCAAACAAATAAATGAATCCTTGCAGATATATTTTGTTTCCGCACAGTCGGCCATAGGTCTACATTAGAGGTATCGACATTTACACTAAGAGCAGTATATGCATTTTTTGTAGAAAAGTTATTGTCTTTAGTTTGAGTCCAAATTCTTCTATCACTAGAAGATTCCAAACTTAAGGAGGTTTTCTCGATCAACGCTTTTGATTGTTGATCAAACACAACACTCAAGTTTGTTGTATCTCAATATCTTGAAAACTGGTTAATCATGTATTTAACTTTTACATTCTTACCTGGCACGGTATTTCCCCTTGGTGTGGATGTCGCTTTACTACGGATCCAGTTGTCACTCCATCGGTCTATACACCACCCAATCAATGAAGGGTTTTATCTTGTTCAGGGTTTGGTGGAGGCATTTGCATATATACCCAAGAAGCAGTTCCAGGAGATTTAAATTTAAGCTCATCTACATACTCAAAATACTTTGGTTTTAGCACTTTTGCTAAGAGAGCATCTGGATTTTCAATAAGTCTCAATACACTCCTTGACAACGAAGTTATTTATTTCACTTTTTTGGAAGCCTAATCCTCCTTCCTTTTTTGTTTTACAAATATAATCCAAAGCAATTAGGTACAACTTTTACTTTTTTAGATCTTGGAACTTCTCCCCACCAATATTTATTAAAGTGAGTATCAATCTTATGGCATAATCTTTTTGGATTAAGAATATAGCCATTTGATACAAAGACATTTCATATCCAACATGCTTCACCAAAATGGTCCTCCCTACCTGTAATAGGAATGAGTTAGTCACCCATCAACTTTCTTTTCCAAAAAACTTGGGAGAGAAATATGGGTTTGAGTGTTAGGATTTAGTATAGCTATTGGAGCTCCCAAATACTTTTCTCCAAGACTCCTATTAGAGACATTCAAAAAAAAAAAGGATTCTCTTATGTTTTGAGTAAACTTTGCCACCGAAGAGCACGCCAGATTTATTGTAGTTGATTTTATGACCACTTGCTTCGCGATAAGTTTGCATGCAATTTCTTATGGTATGGAAATTTGGTATAGTGGCGTTGGTGAAGAGAAGACTTTCATATGCGAATAAAAAATGACTAATAGTTGGGGTCGTGTTAGCACATTTAATCCCATTCACAAGTGAGATTCTTCCGGATGATTCATGTAAGCCGAGAAATCCTCAACACAAATTAATGATGTATATGTAAGGGGACATGGGATCCCCTTCATAAGGCCTCTCTTTGGATGGAACATACCCATATGACCCCCATTAAGGAGAACAGAATAGGAAACGGAATTTAGGAAGTTCATAATAAACTTAATCCAATTATGATGGATTCCTAACTTAGATATTGTTTTTGCTTAGAATGACCATTCCACATTGTCATAAGCCTTGAACATGTCTAGCTTGATGGCAGCAAAACCCTTTCCTTTTATTTTTATTGATAGAGGCCTTATGTATCAATTGAAACACTCTTGAAATTGTTTGGGAATAATAGAGGCCTTGATAAATAAATATTTTCTCCTTAGTTTACAATCTTTCTCATAAAGCAGTTTTATTATATTAATTCCCTAAAATCCAACAAAAGACAAAAAAATCCTACCCAACAATTGCTTATTAAACAAAAAAAAAAAAATCCTAAAACCCATACACGTGTAAAACATAAGAAATGACTCTGTATTGACAACATCCCTCTTACCAAAAAAAAAAGAAAGAAAACAACATCCCCGCCTGCTGTGATTTATTACGAGAAGAGATAACAGTGAGTGGTCCAGCCTTTCTTCTATTGAGATATGTGCGAGCAAATGGGTTCACCTAATTTATATCTACTGGTATACTTTCTAGGATTTTCCTACGTTATGAGATGCATTTTGGTAAATTTGGTGCACTAGATGCTTCTTTACTTCCACGTGTTGCAGAAAATAAAGAGATGTGACACAAGTGTGAAATATTGTAAAACCTCCATATATTGATAATCCATGTATTAGTAATCTCTATATGTTAATGCAAACTTGGACCAGTTACAAGTAGTAATAACCTTCGTATTTCATATTAATATATTTTATTCCCCTCATAAGGAATTTACCTCCATATATTAATAATTATAAATCTTATTACTGCGTATTTTAATTTGCGGGTGCGTAAGATCTCTCTCATCATAGACACCTTCATGTGTAAGATCTCTCTCATCATAGAAACCTTCATGTTGAAGCCAAAGTATTTCCATTATGTCGAGCCGCCTATTTAAATATTTTTGGGGTCTCCGTACAAGTTCACATATAAATACATTTATTTGTGTATTGAAACTTTTGAAGTATAATGTATGCATATTAACCAATAGCATTTATATACATTAAACTAATAAAAAAGGTTCATTTACTGTGCATACCTCTCTATATTAATATTTTTCATATATTATTAATTTTGTGATTTCCCAAGGCTACTAATATATAGAGTTTTTACTGAATTACACCATAAGGGTGTTATGGTAATCTAAATTATTTCATCTTTTAGTTATATATACTTCCTATTGAAAAGGGAAATTAAAAAAAAAAAAAAAAAACCACTAGAAAAATGACTATATTCTAAAGTTACATGAATGTATAAAAGATAGCATATCCCAATCACAGAGAAATGTGACAAACAAAAGCCTACTAAGATATCAGTTTTTCTAGTCCAACTAAATAAAAAAAACCTTTACTTCCATAATCAATTGCTTAGGAATCCTGTGCAAACTATTATGAAGCATGTTATTCCTTTCATTCCACATACTCCACCAAATAGCAAACGACAAGTATTCCCATAATATTTTCACTATATTCTTTCTCTTCTTATTGCTACATTCCCATAAGGTTCGCTTTACATCACTTGCAAAATCCCATGTAGTACCAAAACTATTTAAAAAGGAGGTCCAAACCTCAGAAGTAGTCCTGTAATGTATGGAAAAATGAGAATTACTTTTTGTATACTGGTTACGCAACTGACAGTTAGCATTCTGAACTATGTCTGCACTGTATAAGTAATCCAACGCCGATGCACCATTGTAGCAAAGTGTCCATACTAAGAAGCAAACTATATGTTATTAGAGAAAAATATGCGCACTAGTAACTGAAAGATCCTTTTCCATAGCCATTACTCCAATGTCTGTCATTTAAAATAATACTCTCATTAGACAAGCAAATTCATTTTCATTCGATGCTCTATCAAACCTCAAATCCAAGAACCTTCTGTAGTCACCATATCTCTTATCACAACATTTCTATCTCTTGAAAAACAAAGTTGAAAAACAAAAACCTAAACTTTCTCCTCCTTCATTCTCTTTCCTTTTCTGACTCCTTTCCGATTCTTTTAATGCTCTCCATAAAGTCACTAACCTTGCAACAATATTAGCAATTTAGCAATAAAAACCCATTTCTTCATTTGCAAGAAAAAAACAAATACCCAATAATTCATCCTCAATACTCTCTTGCTTATGCCACAAAAACTATAGACTTTTAAAACTGAAAAACTACATACACAAAAAAGGGTTTAACATGAAGCTAGACAAGTTGTTGAGTAAAGATAAGAAGAAGTATATCATTAACATGAATTTTTCTCCATGCATTTTTTTTGTTTTATAGATTATAGATTTCATTTTTCTTAACTATATTTAATTTTTGTAATTGGGTTTACCATTTTTTTTTTGTTTTTTTCGTTAGAAAAATGGGTTGTAATTATCGGTCAAATAAGGGCTAATGGGTCGGACAATGAAGACCATACAGAAAGTTCATCTTCTTTACCTGATTTTCTGCTACTGTAATATTTCTATAAATTTGATTTTCTTTCAATCGACGACCATATATATGTTATAATCAGTCAAATTTGGAACCTTTTATTGGTCTATTTGTGTCAAATTGAGGTATAAACTATTTTAACTGAGTCAATTTGATTGATTTGGCAATAATTGTAGATTTAATTGTTTTCAATTTTAAGAAATTACAATATAAATCGATGCAATTAGATGAAATCAATGGGAATTGTTGTGAAATAGGAATTAATTTATTGATAATTTAGATGAAAAAAAAAATAGTGATTGAAATTTGAAACTTTTTGATGAAAATCGAATTAATAAAAAAAAAAAGGACCATCAAAGTTTGAAGGACATAATACAATATAGTCACCATATATAAGGCCTCTTAAAGTCAGCAAATAAGTTAATACATAACAGATTGTACCAAGATTCATCACTTATTAATGAAAGCAACACTTTGTTATTTCACATATACTTTAGAATTGATTACAAATGCTTGATGATATTACAAGATAATGAACACCTTTTCCCCAACAAGTATTATGGAGAATGAAACCCAATTATTATAAGCGAAGCGAGAACGAAATAAAAGTCACGTTGAGATCGCTTGAAACAAAGACTTTATTAGAGATTTTGCTGATAATCATTCATATGCGAATTAGGAAAAGAAAGTACCTATTGCTAAAGGTGAAGTAATGGATACCGGGCATTTTAGTATGGGTCATCTTATGGACGATGACGTATTGGAGTATTTCGAGATTTTTTTTTGAAAAGTGCTAATATGAAAAGGAGGACGGGGTTTTAGGCCCTTTGCAAAGCAAGGGTTATGTGTTTGAGAGTCTCATTCCTTATAAAAGAGTTTATCCCCAAATGACCTATTTTGGTGCTAATATTGATTGAAAGAAACCCTCTTTCCCTCCAAACTCAATAATATAATCATTTATACTAATGAAGGTACGAAAGTCTTCACTACATAACTCATCAGATGGTGCTGAAAAAAAAGAGAAAGAAAAACGGCAAATCAATTGTCGCATAAGTTTTATGTTATTAAAAACAATATAACAACATAAAAACTTTGATAAATTAAGAGTCTTGGGACTGATAATTTATCAATAATTTATTAATTTATTAACATATCGAATATACCTAACTTAAGTTTTAAAGATAACTGTGTAGATTATTTTCCTGTAATAACAAATACCTGGAGTTTTTAATCTCAATTCAAACTATTTTATGACATAATATATGTTAATATTTATTTTGATTCTAATAGTTCGTAGAATAAAGAAACCTTGCTTAGTACCATAACATAATTAATCATTCAGCCCCGGTGTTCATAAACCTTCACTAGCACCATTATTGTAGGATCAGAATATCGCAACTCCAATACTTCGCGAGATTAATAAACGACTGCGTCGCGAAGGAGTCGCATGGAGGTAAATAAATGATGTAATAAATGACGACAGTCAGAACATGAGGAAAGTGTGAAGACTTGGCGAGATTTAGGAGTGTCATGAGGACAAGCAGTTACACATTCGCGAGGATTCGCGAGTCGATTCCGAAAATAAAGGACAACTTAGCTGTCATCCACTATGTAATACCCTATATAAAGGGTCGAGTAAGTCTGTTGTGGGGGGATCTTTTTTGAATGGTTAAGCAAGTCTTAAGAGAGAGAAAACATAGAGTAATTGTAATTGCTTTGGTTTTGTTCTAATTGCATTTGTAAACATTTGAAGAAGATAATCAATAAATTTCAAAGTTAATCATCTTTCAAATAGTTATTCACGTTAAATCTAATGAGGGGTGTAGTGTGGGAAATCCTGCAACTACAATTATATGATGAGATAAAAGAAACGGGGAACTTAATTACATTTCAAAAGTTCTAACACAAGAAAAAAAGACACGGTATCCGCCAGAGGGATAAATAAACCACCAATTTCTTTTTGTACCATCAAAAGGAACTAATCAAACAAAAGCAGCATAGTACATCGTCGCAATGGCTGCAACATCAGAATAGAGAGAGAAGGGCGTGTCCTTTTTACACCCTGGGCTCTGAAAAACATTGTCAAGATGTGCGTGAAGCTAGACAACCTAAAGACCAATATCCTGAATACCAATTTCAAAATCTGTAGCCACCGCTGCAAGCTCAGTCAAAACCTCCACAATTCTTTGCTGCAATTCCACATATATAGGTTTTCGACTTCTTTTTCATCGTGTTGACGTACTTGGACAAGTCGTCTTGTATTAAGACACATACATTCTTACAGGCGACAATATCAACAATATTCATTTCAAAACAACAAAAAATTCACACAACTAGTATCACTTGAGCAAATCTGTCGATCTGATTAAATCTCTTGTCTTAGCAAAAATCGCCGAGATGGAACAAGAATAAGCCTTTGTGAGAATGAGAGAGAGAGGGAGAAGACTTGTTCCGCTAATATCTGATAATACACCTTTATTTTTTTAGTGATTTTCGCTGGTTATTCTATATTGTTGATGACTTTATAATTTCTTACTGAGTTGAATTGTCATTTTAGATGGAGAAGATAGGAAGACAAGCAAAGATAGGAAGATATGAATCATTATATTATATTATAATAATATTGGAATCATTATATTATTGATGAAGAAGATGTAGAAGATAGGAATATAGGAAGACAAACAAAGATCGGGTAAATTTCCATCTTCTTCATCAATAATATAATGATTCCAATATTTTGGCTCGTTTATGATAATTAATTTTAATATTCGGGATACCTAAAATACAATTTTTTTTCTTAACTTGTGTGTAGAGAGTATTTTTTGAATAGCATTTTAGAGCAGCGTTCTAGTGATAGAAGAATTTCACGGTATTTGACACTATATGCTCATCTGGACGTCGATAGAGATGTGCTGAGGTTATTTTGACGCCATAAATTATTATGCTGGTTAAACCAAATCTATATGGGGTACGAATGAAAGCAAATGATTGTCATGACGGAATGTGGGGGACCAACGGAAAGAATGTCATTTAACGTTTACCTTTTTCACTCTGCTGCTCCCTAGCGCTACATGTAATCAACATTCACGGAGGTGTACAATACCTTTTTTTTTTTTGGTACAGGGGATTAAGAATGATTGAGCCATGACTGTTATTAACATCAATCTCAAAACTAAAGAAAACCCATAACAGATGCTTTGGTTTTTTGAAAAATGACAACCTATGTCTTTTACGGTGGACTTGATAATAAACATGATTTTTTTTCATATCATAATCGTTTCTTATTAAAAGAACTGATGATCATGTAATTAACTATACCACCATTTGCATATGAGAATTTCCACAATTAAATCTTCTATAAGGTTTGCCGGTGATCTTCACTTTTTCATGACTCTCGTTTCCCTAAATCGCAAAGACGAATTTTAGTTTAGGTTTTTGTTTATACGTGTGTAGTAAAAACAAAATCCAAAGAGAATAAAATAAAATCATGATAACTAATATAAGATTGTTTAAAAGTTGTTAAATTGTTTTCATTACAAATTTTTTATTGAAAAAGCATATGTCAATGTCGTACAGTGGTAAAGTCGTTGGTTGATGATACCAACGGCCTAGTTCGAAACTCGTCAGCATCAGGGTGGGGAGATTTTTCTTTCTTTCTTTTCCTAGCTACCTGGGGTTGTAGGTAGTAAACCTCTTTGACGTTTAAATTTTAATATAACCTTTGGGCTTTGACCTAATTATCATACTCCCTGTTAGTGTAAAAAAAGCTTCACTAATTGTGAATCCAAGATTATTTAAGAAAAGCTTCGCTAATTATGAATCCAAGGTTATTTGGACTGCTTAGGAAACGATAATAATAATCTTATACCCTATAATGTTGAAAGACATATGTTGAATAATGTGAACGATCCAATCATGAAAGTTCACTTTAGTTAATTGTTTATACAATCAATCACAAATAAATTTTGGGAGCCAAAAGTGAACACTTATGTGGTTTACTAGATTATAGCTAGTATACTTTAAAGTCGATTGAATTCTTTGCTTATTGTATAGAACATAACAGATTAATAAATTAGAAGTCAGTTCATAAGGGTACTAAATTTGAACCAATACTTATAATGAAAAGTCCAAATTCTCCAAGAAAATAAAAGAAAGTTACCAGGAACGAATCTATCAATTCAAGTAGATATTCGAGGAGAAAGGCAATCAAGGAATCGATTATTTCCTTACTTTTCTTTTTAAAAACCATTTAAATAAGTCAAGTGTATAACTGTCAAGATCTCAAAACAATGGAAGTTAAAAAAATGAGACACATGTCTGCTGACTATTGGAAGGATCAAAGGTTAAAGGGTATTTTGCTACAGACGATTCGAAGTTGTTTTGTAACATAATCTTAGAGCTTTTCCAATCGTATATATATGTTATTCATACATGGCATCACTTTTTAGACATCTCTAGGTATAAACTCCCAAATATTAGGGAATTTTTTTATTATCTCCAACCCATAAATTTAATGTATTTCTTTTACTTATTTGTAGGCATATAATTGGCTAAAAATATTTTCATTTTTATGTTTCAGTGACTTTCTGTAATAAAGTGTGAAGTTATCCTCTAGGTGAATGTTTAAAACTAGAGGTGCACGTAGAGGATGTCTAATTATTAGTTTTTACCACATCATCCTCACATTAAAGGGTTGAAGATGATCTTTCATAAAAATTGTTGTGTATCCTATGTGAATTAAGGCTTTCTTCTTCACTCACATACCCTTGGACAAGCTCTTATATTATGGGTTTTAGATACGTACCATCTTAGTGGTGGGTTTATAGTACGGAGAGGGTTACTCCAGAAATTTTCACTTTAAGAATATTACAAGCACATCTCTACTATTACAGCCTTAAAACTTCAACTCTAAGAAATTTTGGCATAACGTCATGGGTAATAAATACTTTCAAGCAATACCTCATATGAATAGTCTTGTTTCGCTGAAAGATTCATAATTAGAGAATCAATAAAACAAAGAAAAAACAACTATTTTTTTTCCGAAAAAGAGGATAACCTCAGAACATATATTGAGAAAACCGATTTAGGTAGTCGGAAACCTTACAGACATTGTTCAATATCATAAAGCAGTCATACATATTGTAGTATCTCCACCAATTCTTGCCTATCAAATCTATCCCTTCAGATCTAAAAACAGTTTCAGAAAACCTTTTCTCTCGCAAAGGAGAGAGCCAAACATATAGGGCCAAACTGGTTTTGAAGACAAAACCAGAATGTGTCGAAGCACAAAGCGATGACTGGATCAATTCCAACCCAATGTTCCTCAGATCATGTAAATAACATGAACTGGAGTTTTTTTAATTTAGATTTCCTAGTACAATCAAGGTAACAATGAACCAACTAGTAATAACAGTATCCAAAGCGTAACCCAAGTATCTCAAATAGTAACCAAAGTGTCTCAAGTAACAGTGGAAGTCTAAATCGGTCTTTAGGTGTCTGTAACGGAAAGTATCGGGCTGACTCGACATTGGAGATGTGGTAATAGTTGAGGTAGAATATGAACTGGATGATAATCTTGAATGAGTGGCGACTGTCTTTGTTTTCCTTACAAAGCCTAAAGCAAATAAAACTAAAATAGCAAAGACTAAGATGATAATCGCAGAAACTAAATGTAAAACAAGAGATAATGAGATCCTCTCAACACCACAAACAAAGAATATAACACATCTGGAACTTTTTGGTGTAGTAGAAGCCGATGATGCACCAACAGTTGTTGAAACTATATTTTTCTTAATAATTTGAGCTAAAGATGATGATAAACTTTGATTGCTTCTATGCCTCAGAGTATCAACCATATCCACATTAACAAGTTAACAACCGTAACATCTTCAGCTGGAAAACAAATAGCTCCCCGCAAAATTTCTTTACGCTGATCTGCGGGCCGGAAAGGGGGCCACCCATGAGGTAAAAATAAACAGACCTCCAACAACAACCCACACATCCAAATCTAAAAGAGAGGTCTCAAGATCTAGCAATAAGTACTGTAAATCGAGCAATAAAATTCCTTCACCGACATTTACATTTATTCGCCTACTTGGTTGTTCTTCAATAAAGATAGATGAGATATCCGCCTCTAAGTTTTCAATGTCCACAATTTCCTTGCATAACTTATCTATTTACACCTTCTTTAATGATGGTTGATTTCCAAGATCTCAGAAGTTTGTTTCTTCTTAGGTGTCCAATGCGATTTTTCTTTAGATTTCTTTGAAGAACAATAGCTGCTTGAGTGTCTAAATGATTGACAAAGAGTACACTTTTGTGGTTTCCGCTGATATTACGCAATGAGATTCATCACAAGTTTTTCATTAATCCATATGGGGATAATGCTAGTGAACTGATAATGATTACTTATTCCATCAATCCACAAAGGGATAAGAATTTGCAGATGCAACTACAGCGGCATATGAATATCAATATAATTACTATTACATTACCACTGACTTTATTCAACATTGCAATCACAAGTCGACTTGTTACTGGTGTTGTCTCTTTCTTATTCCATGTAGATGAAAATTCAGTTGCAGTTCAAATGGCTCCTAGCGGATCAAGGAAGTTCAAGATATGAAGAGATACATGAGAATCGATAACATCCTCAAGTGTGGATGAAACTACAACAACGTCAAACCCTTGAAACTTCCCTCCCGCTATAATTTTTTTTTGTTGATAAATCTGATAAAGTTTCATTCATGATAAATATAGAGATTACATGGACTTCAAGAACATCAAGATCACCGATCGAAATACAATTATAAGGTACTAACAATGAGTAATCCGTGAAGAAATGTAACGAACTATCAACAAGAGTACCAAGCAATTCGAAGATTGAAAGAATGATTATGGGATTATAATCCAACCACTTTGATAGGGTTTTTTGTTCTTGAAAAATAGATCTTCTCATAAAATTATGAGAGTAATATGCCCAAAGTCTTGAATCTTGATCACCACCCTTGAACTTCCACCCAAAATCTCTATTGAGATCATAAAAAAATGCCATGAGAGCGCATAGAGAATCTCTATAAAGGAGAAGACATAAACAAAAAGGGCAAAAAACCCACAAGAACACCATAAAAATCTCCTAAAAAAATGGAGATTGAAACAAAAACTTAAACAAATCTAACCCAAAATACTAGCTACCTAAGAAAACAAAAAATAAGAAAGAAATCTGCTCAGATCTAGCCCAATGGACTAGATCTGAGAATTAAACTTTGATGGTGATGAGGTTTTCCTTTTGGGTTTTGAGAGGTTTTGAGAGGAGCTAGAGAGGAGAGAGAGAAATGGATTTTACTCCAGTTTAGATACATCATTAGATCCCCCAAATTATGCAATCCCCTCGGTAGCATCAAAAAACCTTCTTCGTCATTGCCCACTGATGTGATTTTTAAGTTGTAGTAAAATGGTAATAAAGGTTGTCGTTCACTCAGACTTGTAAAGATTTGGTTTCAGAATTTAATAATAGAAAATATATACAAAAGGTTTGTCACAAATATCGAGAGAACTGGGATTTCGGATTCCATCATAAAATTCATTCATGCGATTTATATATTTATTCTAGACAATTATAGCTCAAATAATAATAAAATATTGACTATGTTTCTTTGCCAAGGTAGATTTTTTAAAAGATTAATTGTAAATCACAAGCATGACGCATCAAAAGTACTAAAACTAAGCATACGTCATGTAGTTGCGGGAAATCCCACACTACACCCCTTACTCAATTTTGCTTAATTAATCCATTGAAAGATGTAAGATCAAGAATATTTATTGATTGAGTTCATGAAGTGTTTACACGGGAAAATAGAATTACACTTAGAAGTTAAAATACTCTTAAACTTTCTCTCTCCTAATGACTTGCTCAACAATTCCCCAAAAAGATCCCCCTTTCAACAGACTCATTGTGCCCTTTATATAGGGTAATACATAATGGATGACAGCTAAGCTATCCTTTATTTTCGGGAATGTCTCGCGAAGTGTCGCAAATGCACGAATATTCATTCTCGTGACACTTCTTAACTCTCGCCAGGTTTTGTGTCTTCCAATTGTTTTGGGTGTCGTTATTCATCGCGTCGTTTATTGTAGCTCCCTCTGACTCCCTCGCGACACCGTCGTTTATTAATCCCGCGAGCCTTGTACGTTGCGATATTATGATCCTACATCTTGCCTCTTTTTCCTTGAATATTGCTTGAAGAGCGATTTGAAGGAAAAATTCGTTGTTTGTAATATTCCTTGGTTTCAATTGGTGAAGGAACGAGCGAAAGAATATTTTTCTTGAAAAGTACGTACTTGCCTCTATTCTTTTAGCGAAGTTCCGAAGCTTCTTTGTGGTATATATATGAAGTTCCATCTCCTGTCTCTCCTTACATCTCCTCTGCGAGGGGAAAATGTCATGAGAATCAATATTTTGATTTGCCGCAACTACTTATCTTTATCTGTTTGACTCCGTACTATTACCTGATTTTGACTATTAAAGTCTTTTCTTGACACGTCTCTTCCAACCGTTTATTCTCGACCGTTCGTGTCTCTTCTCGCATTAAATGCCCTCGTTTTTCTCAAGAATCTTTTTAATTTTCTATATATAGTTTTCTTTTCCTCCTCTTTTCTTCCTTTAGTTTCTCTCTCGCAACTCTTCTTGACTCTCTCCTTCCGCAATTTGCGCTCCTGCCATCAGTAAATCTTTTCTTCATCCCTTCTAACGCCGATCCTAATCTCCAACCTCCCATCCATTCCCATACTGATAATGGCTTTCATTAGTCGTGCATACAAAGCTTCTTTTGATGAAGTTCAACAGAAATTGCTTGAGAAGGGTTTTACTCTATCAACCATTCCTGATCAAGAACCTTCATCTATCCTTTCTGCAAAGCTGTTTTCTGATCATCAATGTGATGATCAAAAAATTATAGTCTCGCTAGGTCAGCTTCTCGTAGGACTTCCCATTCCCTTATACAATCTCGAGATGCCCTTATTTTATGAAATCTTGGCCCATGAAAAATTCTCTCTGGGCCGTTTATCAATTATGTGGCGATTGCATTCGCCTAATGCTTGAGTTCGCGAACCGTGGTGCTGGCAAAGGATCTTTATACCCTAATCCGTTAGAAACCCCGAATTCGCAAACTTGGAAATAGATCCGAGAAATACCTTGTAGAGAACTTTTTGAAAATTATTCAAATGATAAAGATGAGGAATGTGAAATCTCGCTGGGGCATTCGCTGAAAAAGAAGGATAATGTCCCCGAGGATAAATTACTCATGCAAGATATTGACGGCACCCGGCAATAATACTTCTCCTCGCCACTCCAAGGATGAGAAGTGGTGGGTTGTACCCTTGATTTTAAATGGCCCTTACATCGCGGGTTCGCATATTCTTCCTGCGAATCTTGCAGGATATCATCCTTGGGAATTCAAATGGCCTGATAAGGCAAAAGAGGTATGTTTTCCACTCCAAATCTTGCCCTCGCAACTTTCTTTTTATATTTGCTGAGTTTGTGGAATTTTTCAGATCGCCAAATTGAGAAAAAGCTATAAGGATGATCCGTTGGAGAGTACTCTGACGATACTCCGATCGCTTACGAGTGAAGTAAGAAACATTTCCTTTGTTATTTGAAACAATATTGTTGCCTCTGTTTCTTATTTTTAACCATATGCGAAGGTTGGAGTTGAAGAAGCTGCAGCCGCGAAAATTAAAAGTAAGGGTAAAACCGTCGTTCGCAAAGGTAGATCTTCTGCTCCCTTAACTAAGAAGCGAAAGACTCAGTCTGCTTCTCGCCTTAGCTCAAGCTCCGAATCTTCTGACGAGGATAACCATAATTTGAATTCCTCTCTCGCTAAAGAGATTCCGTTGGCCGGTTCCCCTATGGATCAGTTATCTAGCATCTTCTCAGATTCTTTCCAAGGAATGGGAGATGCTCCCCTAGCTTCCCCTTTGCGGGACTCTCGCAAATGTGTGTAATCTTCGCTTTATTATAGGGCAATAATTCTTTCAATGGAGCTTCTAGAATTGTGTCTCCTGACTTCTTGAACGCACTTGGGTCTTTGGTATGCATGCAGTCATATTTCCCTGTTAATTAATT
Organism: Papaver armeniacum; assembly: GCA_023531295.1. Classification (NCBI taxonomy): domain Eukaryota; kingdom Viridiplantae; phylum Streptophyta; class Magnoliopsida; order Ranunculales; family Papaveraceae; genus Papaver; species Papaver armeniacum. Next base: position 440,518 of record JAJJWW010015173.1, read on the forward strand.
TTTTTTTTTTTTTTTTTTTTTTTTTAATATATATGTATTGACGGTTTTTCTATCTTCTTTCATAGGTTGGAAAAACTTCCTTTGTAGTTGCCTCAGATCTCGAGAGAAGACGCAGCAATCTTGAAAAGAGAAATTTACAATTGAACAAGAAGACCCAAGAGCTGGAAGCTGAAGTCGCGTCATCTCGCGATAGGGTTCAAAAATTAGAAGCCGATCTGGACTCCCAAAAGGATAGAGTATCCACTCTTCAGAACTCAAATCAGCAACTTTACGGTATAGTAATTTTCAATTCTCAAATCCTTGTCATGTTATCTTCTATCTTTCTTTGTCTGACTATTATTCTCGCAGACGTATATAATCTCTCCGAAGAATCCATTCTTCTCCATTCATTTCCGAGCCTATGAATGATGATGTCCTTCTTACTCACCTCAATCAATCTCTAAGTAGTTCCTCAAATAAAACTAACCTCCTTTCATTAAAGGATCTTCAATCCAAACATCATCTCTTAGAGATCGAACACAGATCTAGTTTAAATTTAACTAATCGCTTTAAACGAATGTACCTTGATTCCGAGAAGAAAATCAAGACTTTAAGGAAGAAAATTAGTGATCTCATAGATGAGAACGATCGCATTACTAACAGAGGTGCACAGGCGTTAGCAGAATTCCACAAATCTCTTCTTGGTGTGCAAGTTGAACGAGATGAACTCCTTCATCAAAATACCATACTTAAGCAGCGAGAAGAGCAAGTTCGTTCTCTTCTTGTTATTAATAGTGATGATGAATTCGCCTGGGCTGCGAAAGTTTTAGATAATGCCGGGAATAACCTAGGTGTTGATGTTAGTCTTCATGCTTTGAGCATACTTCCTTGATTAAGGATATGATATCTGATAGAGAAGGTTATTTATTATACCTTACTGCTTCTTACTTTTGTAGTATTGCTTGTAAATTATTAACTTGTTGTTGCTTATTTGCAGAATCTGAGAAGAGGCTTCAGGTTAGAATTAGAGAACTTGAATCTGAAAAAGAACAACTCGCCAGGAATTTTCCAGCGAGAATTGAAGAACTCGAAATCGAAAAAGAACGGCTCATAAAGAGTCTCTCCTTCGCGAGAATAAATATTTCAAGTTGAAGAAACAATTTCTAACGACAAGTGGAGAACTTTAATAATGATCTTTGTTCGTTTTCGTAATGGAGCCATGGAGTATGTTTGTAAGGACCACAATATCCCCTCGCATTCATATCCCCGGCTTCTTGAAAAGGTTCTGAGAATGCCTGTCTCGGACGTTTCGATAGTGAGGCTAGCGAAGCGAAAATTTCGCGATGAGAATAATAGGATCGAAGAATCGATGAAGGAAAAGAATCACCAAAGAGATAGTTCTTTTTGTTTTCTTTCACCGTCTCGTAATATCGTACATTTTCGTATCTCTTTATTATAGTGTACTTCTTGGATTGTTCCCCTCTAAATTCAATCTTTACTCCCCTTTTTTGGTAGTTCTTCTTTGTAATATAATTGGCTAATATTATTGATGTATAACTTTTTCATCGTGAAGATGAATAACAATATTCCATCTTTTCCATTCCCATGCTTGCCTCTCGTTATTTATCTTCGGATGAAAGATTTTAGTTGTCATCATGTATTTTGCCTCTCGTTATTGAAACATATCGTTGCGACGAGGTCGCGGGTATCTTTATAAATCAAGAATCCTACTTGTCTCGCCTTACCATTTCGGTAGTCTTTGTTTTATCTTTTCTTGTTGCGACAAGGTCGCAGCCGCCTTTACATTTTCATGCAATGGCCCATTGACCTTGCCTTATCATTTTTGTGTGGTCTTCCAAGTCAGACCTCCCTAATTAGAGGTCTTCCACGCCACCTTTCATCGCGACAAAATCGAGGGACGTCTTTACACTTGCATGTAAAGACCCATTGATCTTGCCTTATCATTTTCCAAGTATTTTTGCCTCTGCAGGATGTTTTAGTTGCGACAATATGACAGGTCTAGATATCCTTGCGAACATAAAGCCCCATGACATTGCCGTCGTGCGACGAAATCGCTGGGACATCCGTACACTTGTCGTGTAAAGACCCATTGATCTCGCCTTACCCTCGCGTTAGTATTATTGCCTCTGCAGGATCATTGCACAAATATGACAAGCCTAAATTCTCTTGCGAAAACATAGCCTTATGACATTTGCGTCTGTTTTGACACCCCCCCTAATGGAGAGCGTCGCCCTTATCATCTCCCCGGTTGCCCCTTCAAGGAGGCGAAACATCGGCCATACAAGACTAGCTCCTCCCATCCGGTCTTAACAACAACCAGTTGTTTTCGCAGCCTCTTATCCCTTATACCTATATGGTTTATGGTTACAAGACTGCACCCTAAGTGGAGTTTTCTTCGGGTGAGTACAACATATGCCAAGACTTGCCAAGAATGGCCAGGGTAGGTTCATCCATCCCGGCACTCCGCTCAACCGTGTACCCCGGCGCCTTGAGCATACACCGACTCCTTGGAAGAGACCCTCGGTCGCCCAACCGAGGTATAACCTTATATATATAGTTTGGAATCCAAGGTACCTCTCCAGGATAGGCTTTCATGGGCCCCAAATTTTCATGACTCAGGCTTCAGGAGCGGTGTAACCTTTCCCCTGAGCCATGTTGAGAGATACCCCCTTATATGACGCACTTTAGGTCTTACATTTGCCTCTTACGAAATGTTATTCGCGAACTAGGGTGCACGCCATAAAGGTTCGTCCCATTCTTTTACTCATTCATATTTGTTAAATCATTCAATCATTCATGTTTCATTATTTGCTGATGTTTGTTTGCTAAGTATTCGCACAATTCTGTTTTATTTGTTGTATTTTCATTTTCTTTCTTAACTGAATTCCCATATATTCTTGGCTGCGAGATTCTCGCACATCATTTCTTCAATTGCTACTTTTTCTCCTGTTTTTTGTTGATTATTCACTTCTTATGCCTTTTGTTCCTCATATCCTTTGCTTCTTTATTACCATAATATTCTCCTGTCTCTAGGCATTCACCTCGCGAGGTATGTTCAGATCCTTACTTCTATAGCATCCACCATCAATTTTTCCTTTTCTGCTCATCTCTCACATGTTGCTTCCAACCTTTTCTTTTGGCATTTCTTTTCTCGCAGCTTTCTACATCGACCTCATGACATTGTTGCGACTCCTTCCAATCTCCCTGTATAATACCAATGCCATTTGGATGTGGAAATTTTATACATTGATGATATGTTGATGAGACTCCCAAGATTTCATGAAGCCATGGCCTCCCAATCAGCGCATTATATGGAGATTCCACGTCAACCACACGAATAAGATATCGCTTGATAATCCTTGTAGAGGTATTCTCATGTGAACCTCTCCCTTTGGTTTGTTTGCAGTGCCATTAAAGCCATATATCTTGTATGTCGAGGGATCAAATCCTCATCTTTTCCTCCCATCGTCTTGTAAGTATGGTAAAAGAGAATATTCACCGAACTTAGGTGTCGATTAGGATTCGGTTGATCGCCCAACAAGCTTCGCTTCATCATCTTCCCCATCAATCGGTTTCGGGTTAATCTCTAGTTTCACAACCAACGGGCTATCATGTGTTTCTCTTCCTTTTGGCACTTCATCTCGCAGAAAGAAATAGTCTTCAACTGCCACTTTTCTAATCGCGCGTTCTCGCTTGACTCATTATTTCTTTATCATTAGCATCTCTCGCAAAGACTCTGCGAGCACGTTGTCATGAAAATCTTCGATTGTGCGATAGGAGTGGACAATAGAGTTGCAATTCAAATTTTTAGCTTTTGTCCCGACTTCTATCACAAATGTTTCCTTTCCTTTTCTGACACGTGCGTGCATCTCACGGGTGGTGGTGGTAATGTCGCCTGTTTCTTTTCCTTTTAGAAAGTGATTCAGGCTTCCCCGATCAATCATCCCGAGAATGATTCTCTTTATGTTTCTACAATCGTTTGTTTGATGCCCATGGAACCGATGGTAAGAACAAAACTCATGACTTCTATCGCTTCGGCGGTGGTTCCATTCCCACGTTCCAAGGTGTCTTTGGTACATTTTCCATCACAAGTATAGCTTCCCAGATCTTTCCACACTAGCATTCGGTGGAGGCATCTTAATCTCTTCCCATACTATTCTGCGACTTCTCTCGCCCTCCACGGTTATTTTGCCTTCGTCCACCGTAAGTTTCTTGCTCATGATCTAGCCTCTCGAATCTTATGATTGCTGTTACGGTTGTAGTAGTTCCTTTCTCGTTCAAACTCTTCTTGATCGTGGCTTCCCATGGCTACTATCTTCCCTTGTCCCTCATCAACTTTCCTTGCTTGTTGTCCTTGCGAAGTGCTCGCCACTGTATTTATGAATTGAGGTAACAAGCTTGCATTCGCAAGATTCGAGCTTGTGTTCGCGATTGGATAAGAATTCATTTCATTCTGTCTCTCTTCTAGAGCAATATATTCTTCTTGTAACTCGCAGATTCGCCATCGTGATTGTATTTTTGATTCTAAAAATTTGAATGTATAACAAGTTAGTCGCGAAGAGAGCATTCACAAATGAGAGGATGAGATATCTTTCCTCAACTCGTCCCGCCATTTCGCTACACATGGTCCTCCATCTTATTGTCAATCGCCTTAAGCTCTCGCCAACCCTTTGTTTCAACTTCGAATACATCTTCAATACACGGTCGCGAAGAGTTGTTACTTATGTATGCTCCCGGGAATGTGGCTTGTAAATGGTTAAATGATGTGATTGTGTTCCTTGGCAGACCTTCAAACCATTTTAGTGCTTCTCCTATTAGGCTTGATGCGAAATATTTGTGAGTATGGCATCATGATTCTCCCACCGCAACATACATCTCATATAAGCCTTGATATGTTGTACCGCACAAAGTTGTTCCATCAAAGATGTTGGTTAATGCAGTAGATTGCACTTAGGAGGTATTCCTCCCATCCGTACTTCTAGCGTGAAGGGATTCTTTGCGGCTTTCTGCGATGGCTTCGTCCAATTGTTTCCTTCCTCCTTCCCTTCGATTGTTTCAAGTAATCCTCTCATTTCAGCCCGGTTCTCTTAAGATTTGTTCATTTGCCTTAATTTGATTCTACCGGTCTTTTTAGCTCTCGCTCTCTCCTTCTACGCTCGTGCATTTGCCTGTTTGACCTTCTTGCTCGTTATTTTCTTCTCTCCTTTCCCCGCGACGTTCTCCTTCGTTTCTTTCTTGGTCGCACACCATTATATCGGTTGTTCTCTCTTCTTTGGCTGTCTCTCGGCTCTCATCTCGCACCTCTCATATTCTTCATTAATATTTCTATTGGTACGATTTTGTTCCCTCCTCCTTTCTCGGTTGTCATGGTTATTCTGTAGGATTGCCTCTTCCATCTCTTGATTCTCCATTTCTGCTCTTATCCTTTCTCTCTCGCGAGCTAGCCGCGCTTGTTCAATGTAATGCCTCTCAATGTCATCCTCAATCTCTCGATTTCTTCTCAATTCTTCTCTCCCGTGTAAGATTATTCTCCCTTCAGCAGCTGGGTCATTCGGCCCTTGGAGTTGCATGTTTCCTTGATTTTCCCTATTCCGCTCATTTTGAAAATTTTCAGGTGAGGAATATAACGATCTTCCATTTCCCTCTTCTTTCGCCATGCTCTATGCTTGGATTTTGTGTTTCTTGTTGGTTTTCTTCCTCAGGTACTTTCTTGTTGGTAAAACTCTCCTTCTTTCTTCCCTAATCGATCTTGAACTTGATCTCACACTACTTCTTGATCTCCTATTTTGCAATCTTATATTTTCCATCCTCAATTCATGATTCTGTCTTGTCAAGTTTGCTCGTTCCTCCGCTTCTAGCCGTCTCTCTTCGTGTATTGTTTGTCTCAATCTTTCTAATGTTTGCGATTTCTTCGTTACTGGATTCATTTCTCCATTCATTTCTTGCTCTCCTCCTCCTTGTCCATTGTTCACCTTGTTGCTCCTCTTCCTTTCGTCTTCTAATCAGACCTCCAAGTATGTACACTTACTCTATCATAATCCTCGGCCGCGTTTGCTACTGGGGAGATCGGTGGCCGATTTTGATCTTCTCCATCATTTCTCCTATTCATCCTTGACGATTCTCCTGTTTCATTCCTCCTTTCTCCGACAAGTCTCCCACTTCTTCTTACAATCGTTGGTTGCCCTTGTACATTTCTTCTTCTAGCCATTTTTCTTTTTCAATGAATTCTTGAGTATCTTCTCCAAATCTTTTTTCGTTAATCCAAATTCTTTCCAATTTCTACGTCAATCTCCGCTCCAGTCCCTGTTTCTAGCGCATATGTAGTTGCGGAAATCCCACACTACACCCCTTACTCAATTTTGCTTAATTAATCCATTGAAAGATGTAAGATCAAGAATATTTATTGATTGAGTTCATGAAGTGTTTACACGGGAAAATAGAATTACACTTAGAAGTTAAAATACTCTTAAACTTTCTCTCTCCTAATGACTTGCTCAACAATTCCCCAAAAAGATCCCCCTTTCAACGAGACTCATTGTGCCCTTTATATAGGGTAATACATAATGGATGACAAGCTAAGCTATCCTTTATTTTCGGGAATGTCTCGCGAAGTGTCGCAAATGCACGAATATTCATTCTCGCGACACTTCTTAACTCTCGCTGGGTTTTGTGTCTTCCAATTGTTTTGGGTGTCGTTATTCATCGCGTCGTTTATTGTAGCTCCCTGCGACTCCCTCGCGACACCGTCGTTTATTAATCCCGCGAGCCTTGTACGTTGCGATATTATGATCCTACACGTCATCAAACGAAATCACAACTAATTAGTGAAAATCATAAAATAATTAAATCAAGTGCAAGTAGTCATAAAAGAATTAAATATAATTACCACACGCATGAAATATGGCTTCCTCCGTCATCCCAGTGTTGGGGTTTAGCTCCTCATGCTCAAAACGCACCCAAAAGATAGAAACATAGCTCAAAAAGGTGTTTTATTGAAGAAACGAGAGATTTGTAATTTGTAATGGTGTTGGAGACGTCATTTATTCAGATTTTAAGACTGTTGAACAACGATACTTGTTTGTCTCTGTTGTTGTTTCGAGATCGCTTCTACGGCATGACTTTGAAGGTCTCTGTTTCTTCGTCTTCTTCTTCCCCTCCACTGCTGCTGCTGCTCTTGCAGCTCTGCAACTCCTTCTGTTGATCTCTGTAGCTCCTCCAAACGCTCTGCTCGGCCCCCAAAACTCCCGACACCTCTCTATAACTCTCGTACCCTCTTTATATAGCCAACATGTGTCGATGTAATCCCAAGAAATCTTCTCTTTTTCTTCTTTTCCAAGTTCCAGGCAAGTTTGGTTATTATTTCCTTTTCTCTTCTCACGCGACTTGCATTTGATGCAAACTCTTCTAAAAATATCAGTGAATCTTGCGGCGTATATTCTCTTCCAATGTCACCACATTCTTTCCAAAGATACAGACCATAAGTCCGAGCATAACTCCACCTCCCTGTTTTATCGAATATACATAGAAATCTTCTATTTTCTCGAAACCAAACCTCTTTGATCCCCTATTTAACCGAAACAGGCCAAGACCTGTCCAAATAGCCAAGAAATATCCGAGAACTACTCCCCAAATTCAGTCCAGGGGATGACGAAATATCCTCACCCCTGTTTTGCTTCAAATCAATATCTAGCCCAATTCGGTCCATTTGATCACCTATACCAACATTGTTTGGCCCAATCCAGTCCATCCTGATAAAAATCAGCGATTGAATCTCCTTTAATCGTCCCTCAAATTTGAACTGAAAGTTACGCAGATGATAGCTTGAGTTTCCCGCCAAAAATATTAATTCGAATTTGAGAAGAAATGTGCCCCTTAGTAATTTGGGTACCCCTTATCCGTTTACGGGGTGCGAATAGTATTTTTCTCCCACGAGCGCAAATACCACTTTTCGAGCCAATTTTCCCGCTTATTTCTCCAAAATCACCTACAAAAACACAAAAAGCCATAATAAATACAAAATCGAGTACTAACATTACGAGAGAATGAGACTAATATAGACACATAAATGTGTCTATCAAATACCCCCAAACTTATTATTTGCTAGTCCCGAGCAAATCAAATATACAAAATAAAAAATCCTAACTCACTGTCGCAGGCATCGTCGATTGCATTTAGCGTATGCAATAAGCCTTTAAACCCCTAGGTGGCCCTAGTGGCCGAGTTATAGTCTCGGGAGGGTTTACTAGAGATATACCCACAAAACCTTTACACTCCAGACCCTAACTATCTACGCAGAACCTTGGAAGGCACTAAAGAATCTCCGTGGTTGGCATACTTATTGACTACAAGAGGAAGTACCCTGATGCGAAATTCCAATTGTTGTACACGAGTTTGCACTCAAGCATACTAAAATTCATATATAAGTCACAGAGCTCTACTCAGATAGTCGCACTATGGACATCAATACCCGGAGTCAAAACTAATCACATGGATAGATCAAGAAGATGGATATAGAGAAAACATAGATGGTTTTGATGTTTACTAAGTGATCGATGTTTCCATATATCACGAAGGCCTCCGCCAGAAATGAACCTATCCTAATGGACTGAGATACTAGTCGACTAATATCAACACACGGGCATATACAAGGTAACCAGTGATCGATAATCCTAACTCTAGGTCAACACAACTGGCATATACAAGGGTTCCAGTGGTCGACTTTATTGAATTTATTCCGTTTGGTCTAATGGTCCGGTCTCACTTTCCTTTTTTTTTTCTTTTTTTTCTTTCTTCTTCTTCTTTTTTTTTTTTTTTTTCTTTTTCACTTCACTTCACTTCACTTCACTTTTTTTTTTTTTTTTTTTTTTTTTTTTTTTGTGTATCTCAATCACTCTAATTCACCCTAGCATTGGTAACAACTTGATTCGTGGGCCCCACCTAATCACTTAGAGAAACATAGTTTAAAAACAAAATAAAATAAAAACAGAAGTGAAAAGGACTCGACGAGATATGGTGAAACTATCATGTTATTTCTAACACCTAAGCTCTGTGCTTTTATGAATAGACTCTTTAGATGTTTCCATCTAATCAGATTGGTTCCTCAACTCCTACAACCAAAATGCTTCCATCCACTTAGATTGGTTAGTGCCATCCTTAATAAGCATAAATTTCTAGGCTCTGGAGTTTATCAATGCAACTAAAATGTTTCTCCCATACCCCCAAACTTAAATCTAATATTGTCCTCAATGTTCAAAAGATAAAATGAAAAGCATGAACAAGGAGAAACTGTTACCATTTGAAGTAAAAGAGTTAAGGAAAGATATTACCGTGTCACATGAATATTGGGTTACCTCCCAAAAAGTGCTAAGTTTAATGTCTTCAGCCAGACTCACGAAGGATTAGTCACCTCATAAAATCATAAAGTAATAGCCGAAATATCTGTGGGTCATCGAAACCAAATAGAGCTATCACAAGTAAAAGGAATCTGCAACATTCCAAGAAAATTAACAAATAAAGCACACCCTTGTCTAGTTTCTTATTTAAGACAACTACATCTAGTTGTTGTTCAGGTTCAGGCTCTATGAAAGGGTCGAAATAAATTTCTTTGGGCTTGCGTTCCTCATAAGTAAGATCCAAATTATCAAGTTGTAGAGTCTGGAAAAACTCAAATAAAAACTTAGAAGCACATAATAATAACCTGAATAATTGAGGATCCTCTAAGTCAATCAGATTTGACTTACACAATTCACCACGATGAAACTGGCGGTCAATCTTAAGAAAATGTGTCGATACTAATCTCCTAAAGTACTTAGGCTCGGTCTCAAAACTTAATAACTGACACATCTGAAACTTATACATTCCCACTGGTTGAAAAATATTTTGTGGGAAAACAAAATCAATCTGGGTATTATAGCTCTTTTGAATAGGTGAATAATTATTAAAATTATTTGGGGTAAACCACATCAACCGAGGATGGGTTTCTAACAACTGAACTTCCTTATGGACATCACTAGGTTCAGGAAAACGTGTATGAAGATAATCTTTTAAAATGGTTGAGGCACATATGTCAAGTCAAAAGTGAGGGACCTTTCTAAGAGTTAAAGCACATGGAGAATGATAATCACCCCCAAACTTAGAGTTTTCAGTGTCTCTAGAAAGACTAGTCACAACTTCCCTAATCTCAAGGTCATCTGATTCCTGAAAATGGTCAATTGATTCTTCTAAGTCAGGTTCATCCTCACTCATCTCTACGAGTTCGTTTTCTTTGTCTAAGACTAATGTTTCTAAATCGATAGACTCTAAAACAGTATTCTCATAATAAACTCGTTCCTCTAAACCATAATCGGCTTCGTAATCATAAGGAAATACTACCTCGTCTAAAACGGTGGTATCTCTACCTCGTCTAAAACGGTGGTATCTCTAGTCATCGCAGGATAAATCTATCCCTGAATTTTCTGTGAATAAAATTCTTCAGGACGTGCCTCTCCCCACTTTTACTTTTATCTCGCCCCCACCTATTGATCAGGTTTCTCCAACTGGCGATCTTATAACCACGGGTGATTCAACTTTTCCTTCTTCCTCTACTATTTCTTCTTCCTCAAAATCTATCTCTCTTACCAAAGAAAATTTGGAAGGGATGGATATAGCTTTTAGAATTTTATCGGATACCATGAATGATGTTAAGAAAGCCTCCACCGATCCCACCGGATCTAGTGTTTACGAATCTTTGGGTAAATATTTTGGTTCCGATACGATATCGCAAATATCCTTGGAACAAGAAATTAAGACTTTGAAGAATAGTCTTCATAATACTTTGCTTTGGATCGCGATAACCTTCGCAAGAAAAATGAAAAACTAAAAGGTATCTCTCCTCCCCCTTCTTTTTTTTTTTTTTAAAAAAAAAAAACTTGGTCGCCTCTCAAGTTTTGCACCAGAAACGTAAGATGGAGATATATCAATTGGAATCTATTGTGGAAGAAACTCGAACGGAAAGAGACGCCTGGATGGAGCAATATAATCGTTTAGATAACCTCCATACATTTTCTATGGGTCAAATAAATAATCTTTCTCAAGAAAACATCTGCTTAGTTCAAAATCAAGAATTATTAAGTAATGAAGTGTCGCCTCTCTCATATTCTTTGAATAAATCTAATTTGGAGTTGGAAACCTTATCAGATGAAAATGGAACTTTATCTCAAGAGAAGCGAGCTTTATTGGATAAGGTGGCGATATCCTCGCAACAACTTGATGCTTGTAAAAAAGCATTGAATGAACAAGAACAGTCTATCGACCCTCTTGAAAAATAAACTTGAAGATACTACCTGAAAGAGATAAGCTTATTCAGAATAGAATAAACCTAAGTGTTAAAACAAACCAACTCAAGGATGATTATATCAAGTTAAAAGAATCCCATTCTTCCCTTGCGAAGCAAAATAAGTTATTGATTTCTAACGAAAAGAGTTTGCGTTCGCGGTTAAAAGGTCTTGTCGGTGATGGTTTTGATAATGCCATGGAAAACTTGGGGAATAATTGCTTGGCCCTTACTCAATATCTTATCTCGCAGAAGGAAGGTAGTCATAAGATTTGACTGCCTTATCCATCATTTTTCTTTTCTAATTTTATATACCACTTTCCATTTTATAATTTTAATGTCTTTCTTTACTCTTGCAGAGTCTGAGAAAAATCTTCACTCTTCTCTATCTACTTTGGAAGCGGCGCATGCTAAGATTCGTAAGGAAAATGCAACTCTAGTTGCTTCCCTTGCCCAATCTCGCGATCGATCCAGAAGGAGATTTAACTACCTTAATCATCTTAAAGATATCCAGAGTAGAAATCAACGAAGGCACTTCTTCGTCAATTTCATCCCAAAGCGAAGTTTTTGTGAATGATATTTTACTTTCTAAATCCCTTGATCTGTCTCTGTTGAACCTTTGGAAGTTGAAGATGATGAAGTACCCAACTCTCCCGATAGTGATTATGATTATGAAAGCTGCGAAGATCTCGCTAATAATGAAGTTATCAATAAGGAACCTTGCGAAAAATCTCGATGAAAACCCTTCATTTGGCGAGGGTGAAACCGACAAGATTGTTGAAGAATCTTTACCATCTCCTTGTTTGAGAATATTGATATAGAGAATTAAACTTCTTTGTAACCTTGTTGAATTTTCCTTTTTGATTGCAAAAGATTAAGTCATGTGTTGAATGAATCATTTAGTTTCTCTTTCCTTCTTATTATAAGAACTCATTTCGCCCCTTATCAAGCAATTCCTTTATTTTCCATTAAGTCTTTTGTTGTAATCTCACAAGAATTGCCTCAGTCTCATTATTATTTATATGTTTCGCAAGCTTATCATTTAATCATTTTCTCAAGCTCGCAAGCTTATCATGTAATCTTTCTTGCGATGAAAAGATCTCAATTACCTATATTCAAAATGTTTAAAGATCTTTCTTGAATGTTGTCATTGCGACAAGATCGCAGGACGTCTTTACATTTTCATGTAATGACCCATTGGTCTTGCCTTATCATTATTTGTGTGGTCTTATTTTGCCTTCCTAAGTAAAGGTCTTATTTTGCCACCCCTCATTGCGACAAGATCGCAGGACGTCTTTACATTTTCATGTAATGACCCATTGACCTTGTCTTATCATTTCTTAAGTATTTTTGCCTCTGTGGGATTATTATATTTGCGACAATATGACAGGTTTAAATGTTCTTGCGACCATAGAATCCCGTGACATTGTCGTCTTTGCGATTTAAATCGCAGGACGTTCTTACACTTTCATGTAAAAACCCATTGATCTCGTCTTACCCTTGCGTTAGTATTATTGCCTCTGCAGGATCATTGCACAAATATGACAAGCCTAAATTTTCTTGCGAAAATAAAGCCTCATGACATTTGCGTCTTAAGACACTTATCAGCTCCCTAATGGAGGGTGTCGCTCTTATCTTCTCCCTGGTTGCCCCTTCAAGGAGGCGTACATCAGACATACAAGACTAGCTCCTCCCATCCTAGGTCTTAACAGACAGAGTTGTTTTCGCAGCCTCTTATCCCTTATACCTATAGGGCTTATGGTTACGAGACGCACCCTAAGTGGAGTTTTCTTGGCCGAGTGCAAGATGTGCCAAGACTTGTCAAGAGTGGTAAGGAAGTTCCATGCTCCCCGCACTCTTGACTCAACCGTGTACCTCGGCGCCTTGGTCATACGCTAACTCCTTGGAAGAGACCCTCGGGCGTCCAACCAGGGTATAACCTTATATATATAGTTGGAAATCCAAGGTGTCTCCCCCGGATAGGCTTTCATGGGCCCCAAATCTACATGACTCAGGTTGCAGGAGCGGTGTAACCTTTCCCCTGAGCCATGTCAAGAGATACCCTCTTATATGACGCACTTTAGGTCTTACATTTGCCTCTTGCGAAATATCATTCGCGAACTAAGGTGTACGCCATAAAGGTTCGTCCCATTCACTCACTCATTCATTTTTGTTAATTCATTCAAGCATTCATTTTGTTTCTCATGAAGCTATCGCATAATCTTGCTTTATTTCCTTTGATCTCGCAATCTATCTGTCGCAAAAACATTACATCACAGGCTCATTCCATTTCTCCCATCTTCTATGGGTAATATTTCTTAAGATATAACCTATTCCATGGCCTATTTAGTTTTTTCCCTACGTCTTTGCCTTCGGGATCCATCAATCTATATGCCCTCGTGCCAACTATCTCCTTGATAATATAAGGTCCATCCCATTTTCTTGCCCGACTTGTCACCATTTTCTCGCTGATATATAGGTGTTTCTCGCAGCACCAAGTCACACGCTGAAATTCACGTATCTTGACACGCTTGTTATATTCTCGGCCAATCATCGCTGATAATTCTCCATATGTTGTAATGCTCTCTCTCTTTTCTCTTCTAATTCGTCTAACTTGATTAAAATGTTACCCGCACTGAGATTTTTCTCCCAAGCTTATTTCTTTGTAGTTGGAATCTTAACTTCTGTTGGGAGTACAGCTTCAACTCCATATGTTAAAAAAAAAGGGGACATGCCTGTAGCTTCTCTTCTAGTTGTATTATAAGCCCATACCGCATTGGGTACTTGTTCGCACCATCCTTTATTGTATCCTTCTAACTTTTTCTTCAATATGTCTGCGATTGTTTTATTTGTCGCCACGCTTGACCATTAGCCTGCGGGTATAGAGGAGTTGACTTCCCACATCGTATCCGAAATGCATTAAGCAACAATTCTATATTTTGTCCTTGTTTTGCTTCCCATTGTCGGGATACCAACTGTCTTTGGAATCCCAAATCTGCATATAATGTTCTCAAATATGAAAGTAAAAAACATCCTTATCGCGAATATGTTGTACCGCTTTCACCTCTGCCCATTTTGTGAAATAATCTGTAGCGACAATTAAATATCTTCTGTCCGTTCTGGTAAAAATGGTCCTACAATGTCTAAACCCCATTTTCCAAATGGCCAGACACTTGTTGAAGAACTTAACGGAGCTCCTGGTGCATGTATTTTCTTCCCATGCCTTTGACAATCCTCGCAACGCCTTGACACTTGTTTTGCGTCCTCATGCATATATGGCCAATAATAACCCTGCATTTTTGCTTTATGTGCTAAAGATATTCCTCCGCTATGATTACCAGCATCCCCACTATGAAACATCTTCAATATGATTTCCCCTTCCTTTCTTGTTAAGCATCTAAGTGAAGGCCCGTTAAAAGATCGTCGGTATAGCACTCCATCTCTTAATTCATAATTTGTTGCACGGCTTTTTAATTTGTGTGTCTCCAATCTATTTCTGGGTGTCTCTCCTGTCATCAAATATGCATGAAGCTCTGCTCTCCAATCTTCTTCGCAAAATGTTTGTGTTCCATCCTCTACTACCATTACATCGTTTCTTGTTCTTCTTTTTTTGTCAATTGACGGCATCAAAAGTGTTTGTATTTTAATATTTTTCGCGATCGGATCTGTCATCATACTTGATATAAAGGCAAAAGTGTCTGCGAGCCTATTGTTTCTCCTTGATATATGTCTCCACTTTATTCTTGGTATCTGCATCGACAACTCGTCAACAAGTTTCTTATATTTTTGCAAAGACAATTCGTTTATGGCATATTCTTCTTTTATCTGGCGAATTGCCAATTGTGAATCACTTGTAATTCTCACATTCTCCAGTTTCATTTCTATTGCAAATCGCAAAGCATGTACTATAGCTTCATATTCTGTTTCATTATTTGTTGATGCAAATTCCAATCAAAGAAAGAGCTATTTTATTGCCCTCTGGCGAAATCACAACAATTCCAATTCCATTTCCTTCTCCATTCGATGACCCATCTACCAATATTTCCCATCTATTCGGTTCTGTTAACAAATCTTTTGGATCTCCATGTTCTTCTTCCACATCCATCATCTCTTCTACTGATTCATCCTCTTCCAAAGGAAATTCTGCTAGAAAATCTGCGACAACTTGTGATTTTGGTGAAGATAATATTTCATATTTGAGTTTGCAATGACTTATTTGAGCATTCCATCTCTCAACTCTTCCCGACCTTTTCGAATTCTTCATTACTGATTCTATTGGTATTTTCGTCACTACCTTGACAATATGCGCTTGGAAATATATACGGAGCTTAAATGTTGCGTAAACTAATGCCAAGATTAACTTTTCAATTTTGAGTAATTCCTTTCGCAAAGCATTGAAAGTTTTATTTGATGTAATAAATTGGTTTTTCTACCTGCATCCACTTTAATAATATCGCACTTAAAGCATGCGAGGTTGTCGCAAGATAGATTAACAATTCTTCTCCTTCTTCCGCTTTTTGCAAAATTGATATATCCATTAAATGTTCCTTTATTCCTTGCAAGGCTTTCTCGCACTCATCTGTCCATTTAAACTTTGATCCCTTTCTAAGGATATTGAAGAAGTGCTTGCATTTATCAGATGACCGCGAGATGAACCTCCCTAGCGAAGCTAACAACCCATTTAACTTCTGAACATCTTTTACTGTCGCCGGTGTTGGCATATCGCGAACTGCTTGTACCTTTTCTGGGTCAACTTGAATTCCTTCTTTAGATACAATATACCCTAAAATTTTTCCAGATGCGACTCCAAAGGTACATTTTTCTGGGTTTACTTTGATATTAAATTGCCTCATTTGTACAAAAATTTCTTTCAAATCCTGTACGTGGTCTTTTGCTTTTTTGCTTTTTATCAACATATCATCTACATATACCTCTAATGTTTTGTGTATCCATCTCACGAACACCTTTTCCACCATCCTTTGGTATGTCGCACCGGCATTTCGCAAACCAAATGACATTTTTGTATAACAATACAATCCTCTTGGATCAAAGAAAGCAAGTATGTTCTTGATCTTCTTGGCGAGAGGAATCGATTGTAAACTTTATATCCATCAAGAGATGATATTCTTTCATTTCTGCGCTGCCTCAACCAATTGCGGAATGTCCGGTAATGGGAAACTATCCTTAGGACAAGCTTTGTTTAGATCAAGAAAGTCTATACAAATTCTTATCCCTTTTTTCTTCTTTGGGACTATAACCATATTTGCTATCCATTCGGGATATTTTGCATGTCTAATGATTCTGCGTCTAACATTTTAGTAGCTCTTCTTCTATTTGAGGATGATAAGTCATTGCGATTTTTCTAATTCTTTGTTTAAATGGTCTTACATTCTTGTCAATTTCAATTTATGGCAAGCCACGGATGGATCTATACCGGTGCATTTCATCCATATCCCACGCAAAAATATCTTTGTAATCTCATGACAAATCAATAGTTCTTCTTTCTTCATCCACTTCCATTTTAGTCCCAATTTTTAAAATTTTAGGTTCCTCCTCGGTTCCAACATTCACGTCTTTTGTTTGTTCCATTTGCGATATAACTAGATTTTGTTCTCCCATAGGAGTTGGTCCTTTCGCGAGTTCACCCCTTTTTCCATAACTTTACTAGGTATTCCTTTCCCTTCTTTTGGTTTTATCATGTAAATTCTAAATTCTTCTTCTTTTTTAGCTGCTCTTACCATCTTCCCTGCGATCTTTTCGCTTCTTCCTCGCTCTTCATAATGATTTACTTGATTTGATGATATATTCTTCCTTTATCAACATCTCCTCCGATTTCGCCAATTCCGCTTGGCATAGGAAATTTGATACACCGATGAAGTGTTGATGCTACTGCCTTAATTGCATGTACCCAAGGTCTCCCCAACGGTATGTGGTATGGTGATTCCATATCCACTACACTTAATGTTACCTCGTGTTTCAATTTCTCCAAGTAAAATTCGTAATTTTATCTCTCCTTTAGGTATTGTTATGGATTTTCCAAAACCATGGATATAATACATTGGGGAACTCATTTCTTCATCTTTATACCCTAATTTTTTGTAGGTATGGTAAAACATAATACTCACCGGACTTCTGTATCCACCGAGTTCTATTTATTGCCCATTCTTCCATTGCTTCTATCGATTCTTCTTTGTTTTTGCTTGCATTTATCGTGATCACTAGTGGGGATGTATGATTCAAACCTTCTTTAGGTATCTCTGCTGCTGTAAATGTTATTTTCTGCTTTTCCCACTCTTTTAGAGACGATGTCTTTTCTTCATCTATAATTTTCTTTCCTTCCAAATCTCGTTTATGTATTCTTCCTCTGATACTTTCGTGAAACTCATTAATCATTTCCTTTGTAATCGAACCGTACTCCATGTCTTCATTATATTCCTCTATCTCATTTGATCTGTTCTTTTCCTTTCTCATTTTCTTGATTCAAATGATCTCAACTGTAATCTTCTATCTTTAATCTTCCAATCCCTGTTTCTAGCGCATATGTAGTTGCAGGATTTCCCACAATACACCCCTCATTAGATTTAACGTGAATAACTATTTGAAAGATGATTAACTTTGAACTTTATTGATTATCTTCTTCAAATGTTTACAAATGCAATTAGAACAAAACCAAAGCAATTACAATTACTCTTTTTTTTCTCTCTCTTAATGACTTGCTTAACCATTCAAAAAAGATCCCCCCACAACAGACTTACTCGACCCTTTATATAGGGTATTACATAGTGGATGACAGCTAAGCTGTCCTTTATTTTCGGAATCGACTCGCGAATCCTCGCGAATGTGTAACTGCTTGTCCTCATGACACTCCTAAATCTCGCCAAGTCTTCACACTTTCCTCATGTTCTGACTGTCGTCATTTATTACATCATTTATTTACCTCCATGCGACTCCTTCGAGACGCAGTCGTTTATGAATCTCGCGAAGTATTGGAGTTGCGATATTCTGATCCTACATTACAGTTTCTAAAAATAACACAAAATAACTATATACAAAATCTTCTTCTTCACTCCTTTCAGATTCCTCTTTTCTTTCCTTCTTTGGCAATGCTTTCCTTTTATAGCACTTTTGTTTCCTTGTAACTTCGCTCCAAATCTAAAAAGAATCGAAAAATACCAAAGGCGTAAAAGAGAAAAAAAATAATAAAAAAGAAAAATAAAAACCTAAAACAAATCTAAATACAAGTCCGCGTCGGCGGCGCCAAAAATTGATGTGATTTTTAAGTTGTAGTAAAATGGTAATAAAGGTTGTCGTTCACTCAGACTTGTAAAGATTTGGTTTCAGAATTTAATAATAGAAAATATATACAAAAGGTTTGTCACAAATATCGAGAGAACTGGGATTTCGGATTCCATCATAAAATTCATTCATGCGATTTATATATTTATTCTAGACAATTATAGCTCAAATAATAATAAAATATTGACTATGTTTCTTTGCCAAGGTAGATTTTTGAAAAGATTAATTGTAAATCACAAGCATGACGCATCAAAAGTACTAAAACTAAGCATACGTCATCAAACGAAATCACAACTAATTAGTGAAAATCATAAAATAATTAAATCAAGTGCAAGTAGTCATAAAAGAATTAAATATAATTACCACACGCATGAAATATGGCTTCCTCCGTCATCCCAGTATTGGGGTTTAGCTCCTCATGCTCAAAACGCACCCAAAAGATAGAAACATAGCTCAAAAAGGTATTTTATTGAAGAAATTATATAAAAGAGATTTGTAATTTGTAATGGTGTTACGAGGCGTCATTATTCTGATTTTAAGATTGTTGAACAACGATACTTGTTTGTCTCTATCGTTGTTTCTAAGATCGCTTTGACAGACTTTGAAGGTCTGTTCTTCGTCTTCTTCTTCTCCTCCACCTGCTGCTGCTGCTGCTGCAGCTCTGCAACTCCTTCTGTTGATCTCTGTAGCTCCTCCAAACCCTCTGCTCGGCCCCCAAAACTCCCGACACCTCTCTATAACTCTCGTACCCTCTTTATATAGCCAACAGGTCGATGTAATCCCAAGAAATCTTCTCTTTTTTCTTCTTTTCCAAGTTCCGGCAAGTTTGGTTATTATTTCCTTTTTCTCTTCTCACGCGGCTTTCTGTTTGATGCAAACTCTTCTAAAAATATCAGTGAATCTTGCAGCGTATATTCTCTTCCAATGTCACCACATTCTTTCCAAAGATACAGCCATAAGTCCGAGCATAACTCCACCTCCCTGTTTTATCGAATATACATAGAAATCTTCTATTTTCTCGAAACCAAACCTCTTTGATCCCCTATTTAACCGCAACAGGCCAAGACCTGTCCAAATAGCCAAGAAATATCCGAGAACTACTCCCCAAATTCAGTCCAGGGGATGACGAAATATCCTCACCCCTGTTTTGCTTCAAATCAATATCTAGCCCAATTCGGTCCATTTGATCACCTATACCAACATTGTTTGGCCCAATCCAGTCCATCCTGATAAAAATCAGCGATGGAATCTCCTTTAATTGTCCCTCAAATTTGAACTGAAAGTTACGCAGATGATAGCTTGAGTTTCCCGCCAAAAATATTAATTCGAATTTGAGAAGAAAGGTGCCCCTTAGTAATTTGGGTACCCCTTATCCGTTTCCGGGGTGCGAATAGTATTTTTCTCCCACGAGCGCAAATACCACTTTTCGAGCCAATTTTCCCGCTTATTTCTCCAAAATCACCTACAAAAACACAAAAAGCCATAATAAATACAAAATCGAGTACTAACATTACAGAGAATTGAGACTAATATAGACACATAAATGTGTCTATCACCCACCAGTATCCACCAATGAGCCGGAGGGAGATTATATTTTGGTTAATGGATTCTTATATCTCGAGGAGTTTTTGAAAGAGATCTGAGGGCGTAATTTCTTATAGTACCCTTCCTCGTGCCTCCCTTATTCACAAGTGGCAAAGCTTGATGATTGTTACGAGGGTGTTTGGATACTAAAAATACACTCTAAAGCAGAAGTCAATTTCAGAAATTAAAACCAAAAACATTTTCTTAACAAAAAATAGACCATTTTGCTTCTAGAAGTCATATTCAAATTATGTTTCCCTCTACATTCCAAGCTTATTTGTTTGGATTCCTCTTTCCAACTAATGTACAGCTTCTTACCTCGTGTTAAAGACAAAAACTAATCAACTGGTTCTCAGAGTCCCATAAACCATAAGACACCTTTCTACAGTGGTTCATAGCCTTGAGAAGAATTCACACTAATTCATGGACGAAGTCCCCTGCAATGATTCATACGTTTGAGAAGGAATTTCAATAGGAATATATTATTTCTCACACATATATCACACTCATAATTCATGTACAAACTACTAGTAAGTCCTTGCTTCAAAAAAAAAAAAAGTTTCTTGCTTTCCGATAACTGGATTCCTAGGCCCACCTCTGGTGGAGGGTGAAAATTTCGTGTAAGGTTTTTTTTTTTTGAAACATTAACCAGTTTCGTGTAGAGTTGTCAGATGCAAGTCTCCTTCCAGCTATTGGATTCTTGAACACACTGTGGATTTGCATGTGTAGGATAAAGAAAATTAAAAATGAAACAGAACATAGATCAAAACTAAATGATTCATACTCGGTCACTTGGATTCATCTTGCTTTTTTCGTGTTACGTATTTTTGAAAACCTTACTAAATGTCCTTTCGATTTCCTATTTCCTTTTAATTTCCTTGTGTGGCTATACACTCATAGTTTTATCTGTGCAGTGCAGAAGTTTTTAATATGAAGGGGTTACCGGTCCTTCATTCCACAAACTAACACTCCTAATATTCTATGTGAGTTAGAATGAAAGATGGATTTGGTTCAAAATTTTAAATACAAAACCATCTAGCCCCAAAGATCATTGGGCACAAATGAATATTGGTAGATTTTATGACTAAACACTTGAATGCGAAACAATATTAGATTCCAGAGCTTTCTATGGCAGGATTATTATTATATCTACTGGTAATCTGGTACTAAAGCTAGGTCCAAAGTGTTAGGACAACATCAGTTACGTAATATTCTATAACTTCTTATACATAGAATGCCATGTATTCTAGGAAATATTAACATTAGGAAATACTTGTATTTCAAGTCTTTAAGTATTTTAGGATTCTAAGAGTCTGTATATATAAACATATAGTCGATGCTTTGTAATACACACAAAAAATATATTGAACATAAACCTTTCTTCTAAACTTATCTTCTCTTCTCTTATCATCATCTAAACCTAATCTCCATTCCAAGCAATATGGACTAGTATGAATCATTTAGTTTTGAATTGCGTGTGGAGCAACAAAACAAGTCGTTGCACTCTCAGCCTGTTGCCAATATTGCTTCTTCTGCAAAGTCTACTCGGCCAAGTTCTGCTTATCAAAAGCGTAACAACTCTGCACAAACATTGACTGGTGGAACTCGCCAAACAATGCCTTTCCAATTATGTGACAAACCTGGTCACACTGCTCACCAGTGCTGGAGGCGTTTTGATAGAAATTTTCGTCCTCAACCACCTCGATCGACGTTCACAGGCTCCAACTTCTTAGACTTCTTCTGCTCCTCGTGCATATGTTACTCAAGCACCAAGATACGGTTCTACTGCTCCGTGGGTTCCAGATAGCGGAGCTATAGACCATATTACTAATGATCTCTCTCGCTTGCATATTCATTCCGAATATAGTGGTCCTGATCAAATCAAACTCGGCAATGGTGACTCTATTCCAATCTCCCATGTTGGTTCGTCAATTCTAGGCACACCTGATCATAAGTTACACCTCTCCAACACATTTTATACTCCTCATATCTCTCATAATTTGTTATATGTTTCTCGGCTCACAAGTGATAATAATTTGTTGTTTGAGTTTCATCCTGACTTTTGTCTTGTAAAGGATCGGTGTACAGAGAAGGTTCTTCTATGCGGCTGTAGGGAGGTGGTCTCTATGAACTGGATGCTTCCTCAGTTTCTCCAGAAGCATGTGTCGGTGAAAGAGAAAGTCTACTTAATTGGAATTCTAGATTAGGACATCCTATGATGCGAACTGTGCGTCATATTATTTCAAAATTCTTTCTTCCAGTATCTAGTAAAACTATAACTTTTTTCTCTTCTTGTCATGAGCATAGAAGTCATAAGTTACCTTTCTCTTCTAGTATGACTCAATATTTGCATCCTTTAGACTTGATTATTTCTGATGTCTGGGATCCTTCTCATATTTTGTCTAATGAAGGTTATAGGTACTATATTATTTTTATTGATGCACACAGTCGCTTTACTTGGATGTTTCCCTTATCTCATAAGTCTGATGTCTACTCTATTTTTCTTGTGTTTCAAAAACATGTTGAAAACCTCTTTAATCGGAAAATCAAAAAATTTCAGTCTGACAATGCTGCAGAATACCTTAAACTTACCCCTTATCTTCAACAAAATGGTATTTTTCATATATTTTCGTGTCCAAATACCTCTGAACAAAATGGTCTAGTTGAACGCCGACATCGACATATTCGTGAAACTGGTCTTACTATGTTATCTATGGCTCATATACCTTCATCTTATTGGTACGATGTGTTCTTTACAGCATGCTACTTAATGAATCGTGTACCATCTTCATCCCTTTCACAAGCATCTCCTTATGAAACTTTATTTGGTATATTACCAGACTACAACTCTTACGTGTTTTTGGTTGTCTATGTTATCCTCATCTTAGCCCATATAGATCACATAAGATGGAACCGTTATCGTCCCCTTTTGTTTTCATAGGATATAGTCCCATGCATAAAGGATACGTATGCCTTCACATTCCTACTGGTAGAATTTACATCAGCCTTCAAGTCGAGTTCAATGAGACATCTTTGCCTTTGTTGCGTCGTCGACACCATCTCCCTCAACCAACGATCAGGTAACATCTACCTCTATGCATGATATTCCGTTTTTTTTAGTTCAGCTCATAATTTCATGCAGTCTCCACCGTCTTCTATTGATGGTATAACACCTATTTCACGAACTGTTGGTTCTGATTTATCGGGAGAAATTTTGTCTCAAGCTGAACAATCACCCACTACTTCTTCAGCTGATACTTTACAATCTTCGTCGACAACATTAAACTTGGAATCTGTACTGCCTCCTCCTTTTAATGCTAGTTCATCTGTACATGAGGACTCTAGACTGTTTACGTCAAGTACTTCGGTTTCTACTGGCCATACCATGGTTACTCGAGCTAAATATGGGATTTTTAAACCAAATACTTCTAAATATGCACTTGTAGCTGATTCTCAACTTGAACCAACCTGTTATTCACAAGCTCAGGCAAATCCAGACTGGCATGAAGCTTCTGATACTGAATACAATACATTACTTCAAAAAGGTATGTGGACTCTGGTACCTTATCATCCTTATATGAATCTCATTGGTTGTAAATGGGTTTATCGTATTAAAAGAAAAGCAGATGGTACTATTGAACGCCATAAAGCTCGTTTAGTGGCGAAAGGATATAACCAACAGGAAGGTGTTGATTATGGTGAAACTTATAGTCCAGTTGTAAATCCTTGTACTATACGAGTCATTCTTACAGTGGCACTCTCTCATAATTGGTTTATTAATCAATTTGATGTTCATAATGCCTTTTTGCATGGCAATATTGAAGAGGAGGTTTACATGAAACAACCACAAGGATATATTAATCCTAATTTTCCTACATATGTATGTAAACTTCATTGATCTCTTTATGGATTAAAACAAGCCCCACGTGCCTGGTACCATTGACTGGGTACTTTCTTGTTGAAGAATGAATTTGTTAATTCTAAATGTGATTCTTCATTCTTTATTTGACGTGATGACACTGGTATTGTTTTCTTACTAGTTTACATGGATGATATTATTCTTACTGGTTCAAGTTCCCCAGGGTTGCAATTTATTCGTAATTCTTTGCAAACTGAGTTTGCGATTAAAGATCTTGGTTATTTATCTTATTTCATTGGAATCGAAGCAAAACGTACGTCGTCCAGGTTATTTCTTACACGAAGGAGGTATGTTCATGATCTTCTTATTCGAGCAAAAATGGATGGTTTCAAACCAATTAAAACTCCACTCAGCACAACTGGAGATATATCGTTTGATCGTAGCACTTTAATAACTGATGCTACAGAATATAGAAGTATCGTTGGTGCATTGTAATAATTGACATTTACTCGTCCTGATTTAGCCTATGCAGTTAATAAAGTTTGTCAGTTCATGCATGCTCCAACAGAATATCATTGGAGTTTAGTTAAACGTATATTATGTTATCTAAAGGATACTTCTACTTTTGGAATTTTACTTAAGCCTGCAAACACTTTGCAATTATCTTTCACTGCTAATACGGATTCAGATTGGGCTGGTTCTTTGGATGATCGTCGTTCTACCAGTGGTTATTGTATTTTTCTGGGTGGTAATATTATTTCTTAGAGTGCTCGTAAACAAAAGACAGTGTCTCGTTCAAGCACTGAAGCTGAATATCGTGGTCTTGCTATTGTTATTGCTGAAATCATGTGGATTCAATCTCTTCTTTCGAAATTACAAGTATCTACTAAATATCCACTTGTTCTATGGTGTGATAATCTTGGAGCAACATATCTTACAGTTAATCCCATATTTCATGCTCGCACAAAACACATAGAAATAGATTATCATTTTTTTCGTGATCAAGTTGCTTCTAAAAAGCTGGATGTTCGATTTATTTCTTCGAAAGATCAAGTGGCGGATATATTTACAAAGCCTCTTGCTAAAGATAGGTTTGCTTCTCTAAGACTCAAGCTGACGGTTCAAGATGACCCATTGCGCTTGCGGGAGGGTGTTAGGACAACATCAGTTACGTAACATTCTAGAACTTCTTATACATATAATGTCATGTATTCTAGGAAAGATTAACATTAGGAAATACTTGTATTACAAGTCTTTAAGTATTTTAGGATTATAAACATATAGTCGATGCTTTGTAATACACACAGAAAATATATTGAACATAAACCTTTCTTCTAAACTTTTCTTCTCTTCTCTTATCATCATCTAAACCTAATCTCCATTCCAAGCAATATGGACTATAATGATGGGTGCATCACGAATGACAGGCATATCACAGCGGAATTAATGCTCCAGTTGTTTCAAGTCGACATATTTTTATTCATACAAGGAGACGTCCCTGCAGCTTGTTGGCAAACCATAATCAAATTTTCTCTGCACTTGATTAGATTTTTAGAGCATTTAAAAAATTGCATGCTACACAATAAGCTGTACTTACCATAGGATTGTGTAATTTTGATTAAACATAAGACATTTCAGTTGATTAAAATCATTGATAAAAAGTGAGACTTCAAAAAGAGAACTCAATTCAAAGAGGAAAATTGAGATGTTTAAAAGTACGCACTGAATGAAACTAAAAAGAAAGCTAGCATGTAGATAATCCATACCGGCATCAAAATTTTAACAATGGATTGAGGACATGTCCCATGAACAACACCACACCACTTTGCTTCTCTCGTATAATGAACATGAAAGGATGATGGGCCACAAAATCGATATGAGGTTTAGCACGACCAGTATGACAAGCAGATATATACATGTCGCAAATAGCAGTAGAAGCAGCAGCTTCAGTTCCTTTTTCATCAACTTCAACAAAACACTTGTGAAAAACTTTCTCAGCATGAAGCTTACTGGTACCATCAATATTCACCATCTCCGTCAGCTCTGCTTTGGATGGATCAAAAGGCAAAACTAAGCCCAATTCCTTGAGTACTCTTGATGCTTCAAAATCAAAAAGGAATTTGAACTTCGGAACCTTGAATTCTCCCGTCAGAACCAAACTCTGATTGTCTGGGACATATTTTTGCAGAAAACGAGCGGGATTAGAACTCACCTTAGCTATAAGTTCACCAAGACCATTTCGTTGCTCAGGTAAAATTATATACATAGAAAAACTTGGACCACGGGCATTTTCAGAACATTTGTATGGGATTTTAAGTACTCTGAAGCTATCATAACAAGTAATATATTATTTTGTTCTAGACGACATGAAGGGAACTTGTAGTGTTCTTTCTCCATCCAAGAGATAGAACTCCGATTTCTTGGTTAGCGACGAATCAAATTGATCACACTCTTTCCAACATCCTTTGAAATAGAGTGCATTCGCCAAAACGAATCTTTTACCTTCATTGACTTCTCCGTCAGGAATAAGGTTTTTAATTAATCCATTGGTTTTGTTTTCAACCCATTTGTTCACCTCGTTCAACACCTTTTTGCTCTAATGAAAATAGATTAAAATCATTAAAACAATAAAAAAGAGTAGTTCTATCTAGGAAACCTTGATATTTCAACATCACTAAAAACTTGACAAAAACACTAACATGCATGTTAAATATTTTTCTCTATCTCCAATTGACTCGTTGTTTGAGGGTGAAAATGGTTTCTGCCGATTTTGGTAATTTCAGGTGTGTGGGTGAGAAACGAATTTAGACCCTAAACAATGTACTATACGGGAGTACTTTAGATTCGAGAGATTAATCTGTACAAATATGGCCTAAACCAAGAAATGTACGTTCCATACTTGCTTCGGTCACAAAGAGGAGGAGAATGGGTTGGTTTTGGGGAGGAAAGCGAAGAAAGTGTTGAGATCAGGTTGATTCTGGAAGAGTAGTGGTTTCACGACTTGTATCAGAAAATGGGAAGCTAACAGATGGGAGAGATTAGCCAAACGTTTTTCTGAGTGTTGTCTGATCCTTGACCGAACTTGTCCTTCTTTGTGGAAATAGGTAAGACCTATTTATACAAGTCGGAGTGAAACGTACTCTGGTCTCATTAAGGAATGGAATAATGGGTGAGTAAATGGGAGGAGGTGGTAACCGTTAACGCATGGAATTGATGTTCCATAAAAGAAAAGCGTTTCACCATTACTTCCCTATTTACTTAACCGCTTCATCCTTATTAAACTTTCTTATTACGGGCATAGTGTACGCCGCACGCTGTAAACCGCCAAACCAAAACCCAAAGAAGATCCCCCAGTTTGTGGTTTGATGTCTCGAATGTTTTCGTAAAAACATGTAACATGGTTGTTGCCTGGCAAGTCGAGCTTGGGAGACTTGCTAGCTTGGCGACCTTCGACGGTCGAGATTTTATATCTTAAGCGGAAAGGTATCCGTTGATCGTTGCACGCTTCCATTTTTTGATAGCTGTGTATGGAAGGCCAGCATGATGGCACGGCAAAGTTGGCAGGCCATTGGCATGGCATGCCTTGGCGTGGTTTGGCATGGCCAAACTAGACTTTGGGTCAAAGGTTACCATGCGTTGTCTGGTAACCTTGGACGGCTAGGATTTGCTCCTGAAATTGAAGGGCGACCGTTGATTGTCGCACGCCTTCATTTTAGTAGTCGCATAGGGAAGGCTAGCATGGTGGCGCGGCTAGGTTGGCATGCCTTGGTGCGGTTTGGCGTGGCCAAACTAGGGTTTTGGGTCAAAGGTTACCATGCGTTGTCTGGTGACCTTGGACGGCTAGGATTTTCTCCTGAGATTGAAGGGCGACCGTTGATGGCCGCACGCCTTCGTTTTAGAAACCCTAATTAACGCCCTTTACTAGAATCGTTGTATAATTCTCGTACGAACTCGGATTTTGACGGTCCGCACCTCAAATCGACCAGAAAAGAATTTCTTATCTCCCTACTCGAGAATTTTTAGGTTTTGAACTCGTTCGGGAGGTGAAAACAGCCCGACAGTAAAACTTATGAAGAATTCAGGAGGGATGTTGCGAGCCCGAGGAGGCATAGTTTAGGCGCGGACAAAATTAGGGTTTTGGCATCGGGCCAAACATAACCATGCGTTGGCTGGCAACCTTGGACGGCCAAGATTTGTATCTAAGGTGGAAGGGTGGCCGTTGATTGTTGCACGACTTCGTTTTAGTGGCCGCATAGGGAAGGCCAGCATGGTGGCGCGGCTAGGTTGGCATGCCATGGGCATGGCATGCCATGGGCATGGCATGCCTTGGCGCGGTTTGGGCGTGGCCAAACTTAGGATTTCGGGCCAGAGGTTACCATGCGTTTTCTGGTAACCTTGGATGGCTAGGATTTGATCCTGGGATTGATGGGGGACCGTTGATTGTCGCACGTCTTCGTTTTAGTAGCCGCATAGGGAAGGCCATCATGGTGGCGCCGCTAGATTGGCATGCCGTGGGCATGGCATGCCTTGGCGCGGTTTGGGCGTGGCCAAACTTAGGATTTCGGGCCAAAGGTTACCATGCGTTGTCTGGTAACCTTGGATGGCTAGGATTTGATCCTGGGATTGAAGGGGGACTGTTGATTGTCGCATGCCTTCGTTTTAGTAGCCGCATAGGGAAGGCCAGCATGGTGGCGCGGCTAGGTTGGCATGCCGTGGGCATGGCTTGCCTTGGCGCGGTTTGGGCGGCCAAACTTAGGATTTCGGGCCAAAGGTTACCATGCGTTGTCTGGTAACCTTGGATGGCTAGGATTTGATCCTGGGATTGAAGGGGGACCGTTGATTGTCGCACACCTTCGTTTTAGTAGCCGCATAGGGAAGGCTGGCATGGTGGTGTGGCTAGGTTGGCATGTCATGGGCATGGCATGCTTTGGCGCGGTTTGGGCGTGGCCAAACTTAGGGTTTCGGGCCAAAGGTTACCATGCGTTGTCTGGTAACCTTGGATGGCTAGGATTTGATTCTGGGATTGAAGGGGGACCGTTGTTGTCGCACGCCTTCGTTTTAGTAGCCGCATAGCGAAGGCAAGCATGGTGGCGCAGCTAGGTTGGCATGCCGTGGGCATGGCATGCCTTGGCGCGGTTTGGGCGTGGCCAAACTTAGGATTTCGGGCCAAAGCTTACCATGCGTTGTCTGGTAACCTTGGATGGCTAGGATTTGATCCTGGGATTTAAGGGGGGCCGTTGATTGTAGCACGCCTTCGTTTTAGTAGCCGCATAGGGAAGGCCAGCATGGTGGCGTCGGCTAGGTTGGCATTTGGGCATGGCCAAACTTGGGCGTGGCCGGGGATTTCGGGCCAAAGGTTACCATGCGTTGTCTGGTAACCTTGGATGGCTAGGATTTGATCCTGGGATTGAAGGAGGACTGTTGATTGTCGCACGCCTTCGTTTTAGTAGCCGCATAGGGAATGACAGCATGGTGGCGCGGCTAGGTTGTCATGCCTTGGCACGGTTTGGGCGTGGCCAAACTTAGGATTTCGGGCCAAAGGTTACCATGCGTTGTCTGGTAACCTTGGATGGCTAGGATTTGATCCCGGGATTGAAGGGGGGGTCGTTGATTGTCGCATGCCTTCGTTTTAGTAGCCGCATAGGGAAGGCCAGCATGGTGGCGCGGCTAGGTTGGCATGCCTTGGCGTGGTGGTGCTGATGGCATGGATGGCATGCCTTGGCGCGGTGGTGCTGCTGGGCACGGAGGTGCGGCTGGCATGGCTGGCATGCCTTGGCGCGGTAGCATGAGAATTTTAGGATTTTGTACAGGTGATGTCAATCAATGTTAGGGGTTCTGCCGTGGAACATGATACATATAAAGAAAAATGTACCCTGGTAAATCTTACTGAAGCATGCTGGTTGATTCGATAAATGTGTTAATGTTCAATAATTGCGCTAGAGGGCATGGTGACGTTATGCCAGGTGCATAGTTTTACGATTTTAACCTTAAGCTAAAAACCACCATCAACATTAAGTCCCATGCTTAGCTCGGAACGGGAGCCGTGTTGCGAGGTAATCGTAAGATGGTGACAGGCTAGGACAGAGATCGAAACAATAAGTCATGAAAAGATGGTCTGCAAAGTCCGGCTAACCTTTTTGAGAGGTAAAGAGAGTTTGTGCTTCTCGTGTTGGCAGCTTTTCATAAATCATACTGGTGGTGCAGACCGTGGAGTGGTGAGATGAAAATTGTCGGCTTGGAATGGGAGCCGTAGGCGTCATTCGGCTTGGAATGGGAGCCGCACGCGTTGTTCGGCTTGGAATAGGACCCACATGCGTTGGTCGGCTTGGAATGGAGCCGTCAGCATTGGTCGGCTTGGAATGGTGGAAATGGTGATGACGCTGGAACTTCGGCTATCGAATGGTGGTGATGGCACAACTTTGTCTAAATTAGGGTTTGGCATTCTGAAACCCTAATTAGCGCTCCTTAGTAGAAATATTGTAGAATTCTCGTACGAACTCGGATTTTGACGGTCCGCCCCTCCATCTGATCGGAAATGAATTTCCTATCCCCTCTAGCAGGAATATTTATGTTTTGAGCTTGTCTAGGAGGTGAAAACGGCACGACAGTAAAACTTAGGAAGAATTCATGAGGGAAGTTGCCGGCCCGAGTGGTATAGTCGCGCCCAGTCATCTATTCATGTTCATGGAGCAAGAAGCAGTCTTCATTCTGTTCAAACTCTAGAAACTCTGTCCACATGAAAATAGGTATCGACCCTCTTTTGTTGTTCGTCTGTATCCATGCTTTCGTCTGCGGTGTCTCTCCAGTGGATTCCAAAATTTACCAAAACTCCACTGCATTCTTGGGATGAATGGATGAAATACATGGTCGGCGACGATCATGTCAGTGCTAATCTTGGATATTGTTGTTGCGTTGTCGGTCCATTCTTGACTTTAGGTTGTTTAGCGTCTGGACCTTCTGATCGGGATGATGATATGTCGTGGATGATTCTATGGTAGAAATCTTCCGAAGACACAAGGTGAAATAGATGAGCTGGGAGACATTCTGCTGCCGATGTGCTGCTATCAAGTCTTCGAATCTTGGACTATCGTATGGAATGGGATCCGGTGGGCAATCCTCAGTTATATTTCTGTTAGATCCGATGGCATGGCCGAATATGTGAATGTATCTTTGTGGCATGCTTTTGGAGTCTTCGATGCCTAAGTACGGATTCATGTTGAGAAAATCCTGCGGCTCGTGAAACTTCGGCAGTGACGATGTTGAAATCAGAATCTACTTTCATTGCATCGCCTTGAATCCATGTCCACGGGATTTTATATAAGATTATCGTACTCTTCTGGATATGACGCTGGGATGCTCAGATATTACATGATGAAATATTCTGGATAATGAAGTGGTAGGAATGAGAGAGTTATGTTGTTTATCATGGCTCCCTCTGTTTATTCAAAAAAAATATTTCAGCCGCGTCTTTGGAGCTATCTCATGAGTCTTTGATGGTCGTCGGGATGGATTGCGATGAGAAGTCCCCAGTCGTATTTTTCTTCAATTTCTGAAGTTGTTTTCCTCTGAGCAGGCTTGGGATCCTCCGCGGCCTCGTAAAGTGTTGAATGCGTCTTCTAGACAGAGAGGTGGTGATATTCTTGCGCTGCATCCTTGAAGAGTAGATGACCTTGTTGTGGCTATGGCCTTTTGGTTGTTGTGTCTTCCGAGCTTTGAGAGGTGAAGGGATTAGTGTATATCCTCGAGTCCCCAAGTATGGTTTACATGTTTTCATCTTTGTAGTAGATGTAATCGAAGAGTATTGCTGTTGTGGTGAAGCTCTGGCTGGTATCAACAAATGAGTGGTAACATTTCTTGGTAGTAGATGTAATCAGAAGAGACTACATTGTCGTGGTAACAAAGTAGATCGGCTGGAATTGTATGGGCATCCATGGAAGCAAAGGGATCGGCTGTATGCGTAAGTGGGTAAACTGTCCATGACCACGGGGTTTGGCTAGATGGATCAAAAAGTGGCCACAACTGCGATCCTTGGATGGATGTGATCACGATCCTTGATAGGGAGGAGTGTGGCGTTGAAGTAGCTTCGGCTCTTGGAGAGGACGTTGAAGCTTATGAAGAGAATGCTGAAGCGGAGCGGCTGCTGAAGTGAACGTTGAAGCGGAGCCGCTGCTGGAGGACGTTGAAGCGGAGAGGCTGCGTCAATCAGTGTGATGTCAAACTGGACACCCTTCAAGCGAACAGTGGTTAGGAGTCCCCAGTTCCATCTATCGTGCTTTCCAAGAGAGGTAGGGGTTTGGGAACGACTTCTTGGCTGGAAGTAGATGTTTTCCTGACACATCGCGATTGAGGGCTGCAAATATGTCTTGACGTTGCGCCTTGGTAAAACATAAAATCTCTCATAAATGTTCCACCATGGACTGCACAATTTTATGGGCGAAGTCCCCGAAATCATGCATCTCCTGACGGGAAGAGAGTCTTTGTGAACTCAGGGGGGTTGCTGATCTCCTTGCCTCGATTTTGGATAAGTCGTTCCTGATCTCTACGTGTGATGAAATTGGATTGTTGATTCCCTCCTACTGAGCGTTCAAGAGCAATGCTGGAAGGATGCAAAGGCTGGCGCTGGGAAGATGCAAGTTGTTAGCGCTGGAAGGATGCAAGCTGTTAGCGTTGGATCGGCTTGGAATGGGCGCTGGCTTGGCATGACGTTGTCTTGGCGTGGCGCGGACTGTTAGCTTGACACGGTGCTGGCTTGGCGTGGCGCGGTAGCAATAAAGTGGTCAAGCATATTCCAGGTCCGTACTCCAACGTTTCTCTTCCAATTTGTTTTCTTGTGTTGGTGTATACCCTAGCCATAGGTATGTCATTCATAAACTTGTAGAAGTACTTGTTCTTCTCTTCGAATATCACCGTAGTAGTGTCGGCTACCTTATGAATAGTGACTGGTAAT
This sequence comes from Papaver armeniacum, assembly GCA_023531295.1. Taxonomy (NCBI): domain Eukaryota; kingdom Viridiplantae; phylum Streptophyta; class Magnoliopsida; order Ranunculales; family Papaveraceae; genus Papaver; species Papaver armeniacum. The sequence goes on from JAJJWW010015173.1 coordinate 473,515, forward strand.
CGTTATTATGCAAAGTAAGTACGTACCGGTGGGTGGCTGATTCCACGAAGAACTGGGCATTATGGTTTCTCTGAGATCCAAAAGTTGCAGGCCGAGGTGACCAAAGGTCCTTCCGCGGACATGGTCAAACAACAAGAAGTGGAGGTCGAAAGGTTGTCCAAAGAGTTGGAGCTGAAACAGGCGGTCCTCCAAATGACGAAGGACGCCTTCTTCGAGAAGAGCAAAACACCGTTGAATGGCTTCCTTTGAATGCACTTTTGTCTTCTGAAATTCTTCTGTTTCGTTTTTTTTTTTTTTTTTTTTTCGAAAGGCAAATGGAACGCCTGGCTTATGATTTTGATTTTATGGATTTTTGGGTTGATAGACAAGTGTTACCTATGAGGGTTTTGGATTATTATTCTGGATGAACTGTTTTAGGATGATGTCGTTTTTGGTTATGATTGTAAGTAACACAAACATCCCAGGGAAGATATGGAAACATGAACGTTGGGTGTCGGTAGATGACATGGGATGAAGCATAACATGGATATCGGTTTTATCATTCCCGTGAAAACTTGAAATAGTAAACCATGTATTTTTCCTAGGCAAGACTTACTCGGTTTTTTGGATCTACTAACGAAAACGAGTTAGGTGCAAGTCCGACTTTCGTGGGAAACACCGCGATTGTGGAAAGTCCCCAGTCGTCCCTGAGTCACTTGATGATCGAGTCGTCGATCCCTGAGCGGATCGTTTTGCTTTTAACCTCTGGGAAGTCCCCAGTCGCTCATTGCTGCGTCAAGACTGGTTGGATCGTTCACTTTTAAACTTTAGGCAGTCCCCAGTCATCCATTTCCGTGTCAAGACTGATAATCGGGTTGTCTGGTAACTGAGTCGTCGATCCCTGAGCGGATCGCCTGTTTCTACCGTCTTGATGTCTGGGTCGAAGCATGAAATCGATGGTCAAAAATTGACATTGTAACCGAAAGATCAATCTCCCACTGTGCTCGCCAATTGTTTGAGGGTGAAAATGATTTCTGCCGATTTTGGTAATTTCAGGTGTGTGTGTGTGAAACGAATTTAGACCCTAAACAATGTACTGCACAGGAGTACTTTAGATTCGAGAGATTAATCTGTACAAATCCGGCCTAAACTAATAAATGTTCATTCCAGACTTGCTTCGGTCACAAAGAGGAGGAGAATGGTTTGGTTTTGGGGAGGGAAGCGAAGAAAGTGTTGAGACCAGGTTGATTCTGGAAGAGTAGTGGTTTCACGACTTGTATCAGAAAATGGGAATCTAACATATGGGAGAGCTTAGCCAAACGTTTTTCTGACTGTTGTCTAATCCTTGACCGAACTTGTCCTTCTTTGTGGAAATAGGTAAGACCTATTTATACAAGTCGGAGTGAAACGTACTCTGGTCTCATTAAGGAATGGAATAATGGGTGAGTAAATGGGAGGAGGTGGTAACCGTTAACGCATGGAATTGATGTTCCATAAAATAAAAGCGTTTCATCATTACTTCCCTATTTACTTAACCGCTTCATCCTTATTAAACTTTCTTATTACGGGCGTAGTGTACGCCGCACGCTGTAAACCGCCAAACCAAAACCCAAAGAAGATCCCCCGGTTTGTGGTTTGATGTCTCGAATGTTTTCGTGAAAACATGTAACTTGGTTGTTGCCTGGCAAGTCGAGCTTGGGAGACTTGCTAGCTTGGCGACCTTCGACGGTCGAGATTTTGTATCTTAAGCGGAAAGGTAGTCGTTGATCGTTGCACGCTTCCGTTTTTTGATAGCTGTGTAGGGAAGGCCAGCATGATGGTACGGCAAAGTTGGCAAGCCATTGGCAAGGCATGCTTTGGCGTGGTTTGGCATGGCCAAACTAGACTTTGGGTCAAAGGTTACCATGCGTTGTCTGGTAACCTTGGACGGCTAGGATTTGCTCCTGAAATTGAAGGGCGACCGTTGATTGTCGCACGCCTTCATTTTAGTAGCCGCATAGGGAAGGCTAGCATGGTGGCGTGGCTAGGTTGGCATGCCATTGGCATGGCATGCCTTGGTGCGATTTGGCGAGGCCAAACTAGGGTTTTGGGTCAAAGGTTACAATGCGTTGTCTGGTGACCTTGGACGGCTAGGATTTGCTTCTGAGATTGAAGGGCGACCGTTGATGGCCGCACGCCTTCGTTTTAGAAACCCTAATTAGCGCCCTATACTAGAATCGCTGTAGAATTCTCGTACGGACTCGGATTTTGACAGTCCGCCCCTTAAATCGACCGGAAAAGAATATCCTATCTCCCTACGCGAGCATATCTAGGTTTTGAACTCGTTCGGGAGGTCAAAACAGCCCGACGGTAAAACTCAGAAAGAATTCAGAAGGGATGTTGCGGGCCCGAGGAGGCATAGTTTAGGCGCGGCCAAAATTAGGGTTTTGGCATCGGGCCAAACGTAACCATGCGTTGGCTGGTGACCTTGGACGGCTAAGATTTGCATCTAAGGTGGAAGGGTGGTCGTTGATTGTTGCACGACTTCGTTTTAGTGGCCGCATAGGGAAGGCCAGCATGGTGGCGCGGCTAGGTTGGCATGTCGTGGGCATGGGATGCCTTGGCGCTGTTTGGGCGTGGCCAAACTTAGGATTTCGGGCCAGAGGTTACCATGCGTTTTCTGGTAACCTTGGATGGCTAGGATTTGATCCTGGGATTGAAGGGGGACCGTTGATTGTCGCAAGCCTTCGTTTTAGTAGCCGCATAGGGAAGGCCATCATGGTGGCGCGGCTAGATTGGCATGCCGTGGGCATGGCATGCCTTGGCGCGGTTTGGGCGTGGCCAAACTTAGGATTTCGGGCCAAAGGTTACCATGCGTTGTCTGGTAACCTTGGATGGCTAGGATTTGATCCTGGGATTGAAGGGGGCCGTTGATTGTCGCACGCCTTCGTTTTAGTAGCCGCATAGGGAAGGCCAGCATGGTGGCGCTGCTAGGTTGGCATGCCGTGGGCATGGCATGCATTGGAGCGGTTTGGGCGTGGCCAAACAAAGGATTTCGGGTCAAAGGTTACCATGCGTTGTCTGGTAACCTTGGATGGCTAGAATTTGATCCTGGGATTGTCGGGGGGCCGTTGATTGTCGCACGCCTTCGTTTTAGTAGTCGCATAGGGAAGGCCAGCATGGTGGCGCGGCTAGGTTGGCATGTCGTGGGCATGGCATGACTTGGCGCGGTTTGGGGGTGGCCAAACTTAGGATTTCGGGCCAAAGGTTACCATACGTTGTCTGGTAACCTTGGATGGCTAGGATTTGATCTTGGGATTGAAGGGGACCGTTGATTGTCGTACGCCTTCGTTTTAGTAGCCGCATAGCGAAGGCCAGCATGGTGGCTCGTCTAGGTTGGCATGTTGTGGGCATGGCATACCTTGGTGCGGTTTGGGCGTGGCAAAACTTAGGATTTCGGGCCAAAGGTTACCATGCGTTGTCTGGTAACCTTGGAGGGCTAGGATTTGATCCTGGGATTGAAGGGGGACCGTTAATTATCGCACGCCTTTGTTTTAGTAGCCGCATAGGGAAGGCCAGCATGGTGGCGCGGCTAGGTTGGCATGCCGTGGGCATGGCATGCCTTGGCGCGGTTTGGGCGTGGCTAAACTTAGGATTTCAGGCCAAAGGTTACCATGCGTTGTCTGGTAACCTTGGATGGCTAGGATTTGATCCTGGGATTGAAGGGGGACCGTTGATTGTCGCACGCCTTCGTTTTAGTATCCGCATAGGGAAGGCCACCATGGTGGCGTGGCTAGGTTGTCATGCCTTGGCGCGGTTTGGGCGTGGCCAAACTTAGGATTTCGGGCCAAAGGTTACCATGCGTTGTCTGGTAACCTTGGATGGCTAGGATTTGATCCTGGGATTGAAGGGGGATCGTTGATTATCGCACACCTTCGTTTTAGTAGCCGCATAGGGAAGGCCAACATGGTCGTGCGGCTAGGTTGGCATGCCTTGGCGTGGTGGTGCTGCTGGGCACGGAGGTGCGGCTGGCATGGCTGGCATGCCTTGGCGCGGTGGTGCTGCTGGGCACGGAGGTGCTACGGGGCATGGCCGGCATGCCTTGGCGCCAGTAGAATGAGAATTTTAGGTTTTGTACAGGTGATGTCAATCAATGTTAGGGGTTCTGCCGTGGAACATGATACATATAAAGAAAAAGGTACCCTGGTAATTCTTACTTAAGCATGCTGGTTGATTCGAAAAATGTGTTAATGGTCAATAATTGCGCTAGAGGTCATGGTGACGTCATGCCAGGTGCATTGTTTTACGATTTTAACCCTAAGCTAAAAACCACCATCAACACTCGTCTATCAGACTTATATCTCAAAATTACACCTCACCTGACTCAAAAATTCTTAAATATCAGGGTTATCTTTAAAAACTTTCGAATCCAGATAAATATGTGCCCATGAAAACCCAGATATATAAGTTCTGACTCGACTCGAGTCAGATTCAGATTTTCAGTCACATCCATGTAAAGAAGCTGTGAGTCAAAAAGGAATAACATACTAAGAATTTTCTAGCTTACCTGATTTCTGAAATCCACAGCTTTGGCTTCTGCTTTATATACCGCCGCGGCAACTTTTTTGAATGAAGGCTTGATAGGACAAGTTTTTTCAGTCCAAACACCACCAACAAAAGAAAGTTTGGGTTCCTTCTGTTTTCCGCATAACAAGTCAATGAGTTTAGAATTAACAGAATTTAGATTGTTGAGGCTTTCAGAGTTGAGGAAGCCTAATATCTGTTTTAAAGTTTTACCACTTGCTCCAGAAGCAAGTAAACCTAGAGCAGTGTCTATTGAGAATGGAGAGAATACAAAATTCTTGTTCTTCGATTCTTTTAACCAGATATACTTGACTAGTTTCATACATGAAGTTGCGGTACTTTTGTTGCTAGTTTCTGTCTTCACAATTTTTCTTGTCGCTGATCCATGAGTTTTGAATGAGGGAGCCTTTACTTTTAGTTTGTTTTCCATGGTCATGATCAGAAACCCCTACACTGTATCAATCTCTCCTTTACATATACAAGGAGTTCCCAAACTTGCTGCCCAAGTTAATGAAAGTTGGGATTTGGAAATTAAGAAAGGTCTGCCGAGAAGATGGAAAGTTGAACTCTTGAGACTGGGCCGGTTTAAGGCAAGCTGTGTCAGGTCCTAGTTTTAGAATCCTTTTAAGATCCGTATTCTGTAGCTATAAAAAGGATCAAACAATTAGCCAAGGAATCAATTTGACACAAGTGTTTCAGCTGCCATGGATGAATGGGTGGACGAATCCGAAACTTTTAGTGATGGAGATTATACATATTCAGCTCCCAAGAATCCCACTAAACAACATATATTCAACTGGCAAGAGCAGTATAATCATCGAGGCTTCCTAAACTGGGAAGAATCGATGGATTTAACAGTATCACTTGAGATGCTTCTCCGAATAGTGACATTTATTGCAGAAATGTGCACGGATGTGAATACAAGTTTTGATGACAGGAGGTCGTTCTCTACTTTTCTATGGTTGTTGCAAACTTCTAACCTGGATTGGCACAAGTATATTGAGCTCAATCTTGATAACCATCTAAATAAATGGTCTCTTCAGGCGCCATCGCATCTAAGTTTAGCTTCTGATTCAAACTGGGTTATGGCAAATAAATACTACGACAGATGCTTGTCACTGATGCAACTTTTGCAAATAATTCATTCAGAATCTGGCAATGATTACAGCCGAGAGCAGGCTGGACTTTTAACCACATTCCTCGATCACCTCGTCAAGATGCAACAGGAGCAGCGGGTCGTTGCGTATTGTTTTTCTGGGCATCTGGAACAATTGAGAAAGTATGTCGCAGCCTCCTTGCTTGCATTTTCTAGCAATGGTGTTCATGGTGATGAAAATGGAGATGGGGACAAGGGTCCTTTTATATTTTTCAACTACTCCTGGGACTACTACATGCGGCAGCAAAAGCACATGTTTGATAGTCTGTATATCATGTCACGGGAATCGACTTGGTTGCTGAGGAAACTCCAGGATTCCCATTCCATTAGTACCTCACTTGTCGAGAAGTCCCACAAGATTCTTGAAATCATTACGTTGTTTATTTCGAAATTTAAGAAATGCAAGGAATCATTGGATCAGTCTCTCCATGGAAGTCGCCCCTTCGATACGCATAGAATGATGAGAATGGTTAAGGAAATCAAAGGAATTTTAGATGAATTTGAAAGGCGTATAAAGGATCTCCAAGAGCAAGGTATTGGCAGAAACTCTGCCTCTGCTGAGACGCTGCCTGGTGATAGCAGAGAATATGTCACAGGGGTTCTGCTTGGATGTTTTAGAGATGTAATTAGTGAGGCTAAAATTACAATAGATGAACCTGGTGCAGAGTGGAGGAATTTGTCTGGAGACATCTCATCTTCCCTTCAAGATGCGTATTCGAATGCTGCCGAGGAAACATTGGAGCTGATTAACGAAGCAATTGAGAAACTGAATTCAGTTATGTTTTCTTCTCTAACCGGCGGAGGCACACCTCTTGGAAATATCACATACTGGAGAGTCTTATTTGAATCATCCCTAGTTAATCATTGGCTGGATCGTATATGTAAAAAGTACGGGAAGACGATCAAACTCGGGGTTAAGCTTTTAGATAGCACTGACAAAAAGATACACCGCAGTGTACTCTATCATGTAGAGACATGTCTGAATCGTCTGCATGGATCGATCAGCTCATTATTGTCAGCTGGGGATATGGTCTTACTTGAATATGTGGCCATGCACAAAACATTTTCAGAAATTACTTACATGCTAGGAGATGCTTTTACAACTGGTGGTGCTGGTATGAATGATGAAACATCTCCAGGGACTTCAATCCAGAATGACAAGGGGGATTTCGATTTTCCTTGGGATAAACATAATGTTCCTGATACAGTGAAGTATACCCGAACGATCCCAGCATGCAGAACGTGTATGCTAGTTGAAACTTTGTCTATGATCCATACAGCAGCGACTCAGGAAGCGACACTGATATCAGTTAAATGCGCATAAAACCTCATCTCCAGG